>JANAVB010044018.1:3993122-4525622 GCA_029216955.1 Iris pallida | reverse complement strand
TCATACTCAATCACAATACTCTAAAAAAGATAAATGATATGAAAGATAAAGACAACATGGTATGAAATATCCAGAAAAGTCTAACATAAAATAGTATAAATCCAGAAAGTCTAAGAGCCAAAAATCTCAAAATACAAGTCTCTAAATAATAAACATGCCAAGAGTCGTCAACTGGAGACAAAGTCTAGTACAAATCTAGTCTACTGAATCGCTAAGTAAGTCTCCTCGGCCAGGACTAGACCCTATTGAATTAGAGTCTCCAGATCTATACCTACTACATCCGAAGGACCGTAATAAGTAGGGCACTCGTCCTCTGCGTCGTCTGAAAAATATATCCAGTAAGGATTGGAGCGAAGTATATTTCTAATAATAGTTATAGTAAAATGATAAAGACTATGTAGCAGTAAATAGAGAGAATATACGAGGTAAAGTGACATGTACATGAGCATAGTAAGACATGAGTAAAACTGTAATGAGTGTAAGAGCAAAAGAATAGTATATATCATGTACAAGAATCAAGAACAACACTATCTATGTGAGTGAGCACTAGTTTCAAAATGTGATCGTCTTAGGAACTTGATACAAGAGTTTATGGCCTGGTTAATCATATGGGCAGTGTATGATTAAAACTATTAAAAGTTCAAGACGTGATACAAGGAGGATATTGATCACATATATACGCTAATACTCGCCGCCTCCGACTAGTATAGTGGATCCAACTATGGCACGTTACTGATGGAACTGGGAATTCCCAAAACCCTAGTTTGGTGTGCGTATTGATTGATAGAAAGTTAAACATATATAAACGTGTTCTAACCCTTCATAGGTGGAAACTAGGATTCACGAATTATACCTGCGGCAGGAAGAAGACAACAGTTCCTAGTAATCTCAAGTAGTCACGACCCTAAGATCTTCTGCATGTATTCCTTCCTCGGGTCAGACGTTGTGTGGGCGACGATCTACCAACCTTTTCTTCTCCTTGGCAGCCCCTTCTTTCTCTCCTTACGTGGATCACGAATTTAGATTAAAATTATTTTAAAAGATATATTTAATTTTAAACTAAAGGAAAGGTTCAGCTCTCGACTCCTAAAGAACAGAACTTTATCTAATTAGGATTTTAAGTATTGGTCTCCTCTTATTTAAGGAGAACTGGTTTCTACAACCAAAACAAATTCTCAACACTATCCCCGACTCCATGCTTGCCACAACCACCCCGCCATCACACAGAACGCCTCGAACGCACCGGCGATCAAACCTGGCGCCGTCGTGCCAGCGTCCCTGCGAGCCGATATCCGACACCCCTTGTCTCCTCGACCAAGCCAACTCAACAGCCACACACGCCATCATCTACGACAGCACCATCCACAATCCACCATCCATCACCGCCACACCAATAGCCAATAACGAATCCTATGCCGAAGTATCCATGTCCACCACCACAATTATCGTGTCCAGCCTCGAGTTCGACTCCAGGCATTCATTTTCGTGTCTACAACCATTATTTTCATCCAGTTCCTTACAACCACAATACACATCCTCTGTGTCCAACATCCGGACACAGGACACCAGAACGACAAGACAAAGTAAATACCTAAACCTCCGTCGATCCAACCGTGTCAGCCGCCTCCCTAGCTGCCTTTCCCCGTGACCCCGAGCAATCGATGACTCGAATCAGTGCCTACTATTCCAGTCGACTGTGGCAGTGCCCAAATCCGGTGCCAAATCGTCGCGAGTGTGCGCTCCTTCGGCGATGACCTCCAAAACAGTAGTCGCACTCTGGTGTCTCTGCGCCTTCAGCGCCGCACACGAGCCAACGACTCCACCGACGCCGAGCTCTCTCCGACCCACTCCACCGACGTCCCTGCCACCGGTCACCTCCCACAGACGCCTCCGACATTTCGTGGCCAAACACCACTGAAACTGTCGCACCTCCGCAGTAGAGCACCACCAGTAGTTGGGCACTTCTCTTCTCTCTCGCTCTCTATCGATTTCCCCTTCCTGCTCTCTCTAACATCCTCTCTCCCTCTTCCATTAAAACAAACTTTCTAAATGTCTCTCTCCTCGCTTTCCTTTCTGTTCTGAGAACAAGTAATACTCCCTCTTCTTTTTTATAATTATTTGTATTTACCCCCCAATTGCTAATCATATTTCTAATTCCCCCCCAATTTTATTTTAATTAGTGTAACCCCTCCAATCCTATGGTAATGTGCAAACAAACCCTCTTTAGATTTTTGTTTTTGCATTTGAAGACCTTTTGTTCAAAAAAACCTCCATATTTTAATTTTTGTTCAGTTTGCACCCCTGTCGTTAAAATACGTCTAAAAATAAGATTTTCCCCTCCCCCTCTCACTCCGGTGGTGGGGGCTTGTCAAGCGGGACCGACCAGAGGAGAGGGGAGGGTGGCCGGCCAGCAGAGGGAGGAGGGGACGGGTCGAGCTAGGGGTGAGCATTCGGTTAATTCGGTTCAAACCGAATCGAAAACCGAATCAAACCGAAAATCGAATAACTAAAACTGAAACCGAACAGAATTGGCCCATAACCGATTCAAACCGAACCGAATTAAATCGGTTCGATTTTCGGTTTATTCGGTTTATTCATTTTTTGGTTTATTTGCACATTTTTGTTAATATATATAGTACTTAAATATACCTAAATTTATTTAGTATATATATATATATATATATATATATATATATATATATATATATTATTTTTTTTAGTATATATATATATATATATATATATATATATATATATATATATATATTTATATATATTTTTTTTATATATAAATATATATATATATATATATATATATATATATATATATATATATTTATATATAAAAAAAAAAAATATATATATATATATTTATATATTCGGTTTTCGGTTTTGGACCGAAATCGAAATCGAATAAAAAAATTTAGTATTTTCAAAACCAAAATCGAACCAATTTTTTTTTTAAATCGAACTAAATCTCTTATTCCATTCAGTTCGATTTTCGGTCCAAAAACGAATAATGCTCACCCCTAGGTCGAGCATGGCCGGCCAGCGTAGGGAGGAGGGGGATTGGGGGAGCTGGCCAGCGGAGGGTGGAGGGGGCGGGTCGAGGGGGCCGGCCAGCGGAGGGAGGAGGGGGGGGGGGGGGAGTTGAGGGGGACCGAATAAGAAAAAATCGAACCGAACCGAACCGAGATTCGGTTCGTTTTAAAAAAGATTCGGTTCGATTTCGGTTTTGAAAATACTAAATTTTCTTATTCGATTTCGGTCAAAAACCTAAAAACGAATAAGAAAATTTAGTTTATATATATATATATATATATATATATATATATATATATATACACTACATGTATATACTAAATAAATTTAGGTATATTTGAGGACTATATATATTAACAAAAAAGTGCAAATAAACTAAAAATTTGAATAAACCAAAAATCGAACCGATTTAATTCGGTTCAGTTTGATTCAGTTATGAGCCAATTCGGTTCGGTTTCGGTTTTGCTTATTCGATTTTTGGTTCAATTCAGTTTTTGGATCGATTTGAACCGAATTAACCGAATGCTCATCCCTAGCTCGACCCGCCCCCTCCTCCCTCCGCTGGCAGGCTACCCTCCCCTCTCCTCTGGACGGTCCTGCTTGACAAGCCCTCGCTACCGGAGAGAGAGGGGGGAGAGCGTGAGGGGGAGGGTTAAAATCGAATTTTTAGACGTATTTTAACGGCTGTTAACGACAGGGGTACAAACTGAATAAAAATAAAAATATGAATTTTTTTAAACAAGGGGTCTTTAAATGCAAAAACGCAAATCTAAGGAGGGTTTCTTTGCACTTTATCCGAAGATTGGGGGGGTAATAGTAATTAAAATAAATTTGGGGGGGGGGGGGGAAGTAGAGATATGATTAACAATTGGGGGGGGGGGGGTAAATATAAATAACTCTCTTTTTTATCATTTACTTTGTAAACAGAAACCGATGAAAGCACTAAATACTTTATTATTATTAATTAATGTAGAGATACAGTCAGTAGATATATGTATATGCGTATAGTAGGTATATTGGTTATCATACTATGTATATATGTATCTACTGTTATCTATATGTAGTTAATCACTATCATTAATATATTATTTTAAGTAAGCAAATTTAGTAGAAATTTACTTTTATTATTTATGGGCTTGGGCCAGTAGGCCCATTTTCCTGGGCCTACTAATCTAAATGTTGGGCTGATTTTAAATTGTATGTAATTATATTTTATGTTGAAATATTTGTATTTACCTATATTTGTATATAGGTACACTGGTATCATGGTAGTATCATTACTATTATGTATAATTATTTTGTTATTAGTAAATTTTATAATTATTTTCTTTTATAATGAATATATATAGATTCCTAAAGAGTTTTTGTAACAAATATCATATTGGGCTTTAAGCCCTATATGTTGGGTTTAAGTATTTATATATATATATATATATATAATATATATATATATATATATATATATATATATATATATATATATATATAATTTTGGTAAATTTGGAGTCTCAAATATTTAGTTAGGTTTTATTTATATTAATTAGGTCTATATAACCTTTGGGCATTTACGGGGTTTTTACTATTATTGTTAATGTTATTTTATCAGTAATATTAATATAGTTATTTCAATAAAAAATATATGTATTAAATAATTTCCTAAAAATTGTTTTTAAATATATTATTAAGCCTTACTTCTATTTATAAAATTATGTTTCAGCCTAAAAACATTTTTACATTTTCAAGTATTATTTAAAATATTTAGAATACAAATAAATTACATAATTTTTAAAGGTTATGACTAAATTATAAATAGTTATAAATAAATAAGTTTTCTTAAAGATATAGGGGGTAACATTTCTTATATCAAATTTCCTTCTTGACCATGACTAGTCATTCTTCGTATGTTCCTTGCGATTATGGACTTCTTCACATAGAACCTAACCAAGTGGACTATTCTGGACCCAACAAGGTTATCGGTTTTACCAGCTAAGGACCCCAGGCGAGTACATTTATTGTTTGTTTTTAATATTGTTAATTACTATATCACACTGTCTAGTTATATGATACTTGATTTCTTGACACGCTCGTTACATGGTGGCACTTCATATTTCCTTTATAAGTCATACATTCTTTCTCGTATATTGTGTCGAGATGGACAAGTACTAATTAGATATGTGATCAGACCTTAGCCCATGTTTTATTTTTTGTACAGTAGACCCTGATAAATAATGTAGACCTTGTGGTGTAACTGCCCTAGACCGATCACATATCAAAAGAGTACTTCAAATCACATAGATAGTTATATTCTCCTATTTTACTCATTACCTGCTGTCATATATTTCCTGTCTACTATTCCTTATGTTTCCTGTTACAATTATTTTGATATTTTTATCATGTATTTTATGGCTAACCATTGTCTTATAGTTGTTAACATATACTTGGAACGACACTCAATGAATTGTACTCGTTCCATTCATGACTGGAAACCTATTTTTCAGATAGTCGCTTGCTACGATATGCTTGGACCCTTGGAGGAGTTACAACTGTATTTGAAAGTCAAAACATAAAGACTAGTTAGATAGTTGAGTATTCATTTAGATGTCTTTCTATTTTTGTGAGACATTGTATTTCTATAATCAAATGTAACTTTGGATATTAAAAATTGATTTAGTTTTGTGAATGAGCAAATAAAGATATTAATTATGAGCAATTATTGTTGTAGAAGCATGAAAAATAAATGCAGCAAGCACAAAAGCGCAGGTGACAATAGTCGTTGCATATGACTTTACGAAAGCGCAATTGATCAAAAGCGTAGACAGTAACAAAGTCACAGCAGGCGTACAAAGATGGTGTATAAAATGAAGTTCTTTATTAGAATCATGTCTACAAAGATCTCTTACAGATTTTTCATGATTACATATAAAGACTAAAATAATAAAAGTCTACAAGTATGTAGTCTTCAGAAAGTGAGCAACCCCCCCAAACGCGCAGCAGTGTTAGAAAGAATTACTTCCTCGTCAGAGCAAGCCATTTTCTAGCCAGGCACGGAGGAACTCCAATATGGCTAATGAAGCAGCTATTAGCCCGAACAAGAACGCATCTCCTGTTCGTCACACTATTGCGGCTCTTGAGCAGGGCATAGCACAACCTGTGGCTCTTCGGGTTGGCAATCAATCAAAAACCGGTAGCTTGGATCTCGAAGACCTCAAAGATGTTGTTCAGGTTCAAACTCCTTATGCCAAACGCTCAAGTGCATCTCAAAACCGAGTAGATGGTCGGCTACAAGAATACAGCTTTTTTAAACGAAGATATCTACAACCAATAGCCGACTTGTGCAAGGCCAACAACCGTTCGAAGTTAAGTCAGGATCGAGCATGACGATAGGAATGATAAGAGACAGTGGACATGGCTCCTCAGAAAAAAGCTTCCCTTTATAGGCTGAATATGGTCCAACCCCAAAGGCCACGTGTCAATCGATCAAAGAACACTGAATTAATGGGATGAACCTAGGACTCAGCACAATGAATCTCATTTAATAGGTTCATTTGACAGAGTCCTAGGCCACAAACTTCTTAAATTCTCCAAAAGACGGCGGTAATTAAAGGAGAGAATGTCGACTCATCCATTAATTGTTCATATAGACAATGATTTTATCAATAAACTAGCTCCTTCGACACAGAAGCGCAACCATTTCCTTCAACTCAGAAGCAAAGCTACTTCGGTTCAAACCAGAATCTCCCTTCTTGTCAATCCTGAAGCGCAACCCATTCAATAGGCTCCTTCATGAGACCTATCGTCTTCGAAACACAGTCTTCTTGTCAACCTAGAAGCGCAGTCCATTCAATAGGCTCATTTAGGAAACTTCATCGTCTTTGAAACACAGTCTCCTCGTCGCCCAAAAGTGCAGTGACTCTGTCGTCTTCGAAAAATACTATCCTCGTCGCCCGAAAGCACAGTGACATCGAAGCCTCACCAGAAGCACAGCTTGCACAGATGTGCCCTCCTAGGAGGTGGCATTATTCCACGTGGCCAGTCTAGTACCTATATCTTTTTATATATTACCCAACCGGTGTGTTTAAACTACCACTTCAAAGATAAGATCGGAGTTTAGTTCTGTTGATAGGAGCAATATCCAATCGATTTTGTTTAAACCACTGCTCCAAAGATAAGAACGGAATTTGGTTCTGTTGATAAGGGCAATATCCAATCAATTTGATTAAACTGTTGCCCCAAAGATAGAGACAAAATCCGACTCTTTGACAGGAGTCAAACCCGCTCGCCTTCATCCAAACAAAATGCTTTGAGTAATAGAAGCAAGCCATGTGACGTTTATTCGATTATGCTGATAACCACCTGAAATCCTGATAGAAGGGAATCTCAACGTCTGCTACGTATCATCTCAGCAATAGCCCTTATAGTACAATGATTGAAGATTCTCTCATATCTCAATGCATAGCGCTCCTGTGCGTCAAATAATTCTCAAGCACATCGTATATGTGCAAAGCTTATAAATAGAAGAAGTTTTTCCTTCGATAAAAAAATCTTCGACAAGATCGGCAATTTCCTGATTGGCAACCCAGAGTTCCATTCACAAGCCCCAGAAAGCCAGAGCAAGTTCAACTCGTCGTCAGATCGTCAACGGAGTAAAGGAACCACGACAGTGCTCGATCTCCATCGTCACACTTCTCCAGAAATTTTTATACTTAGATCTCCTATTTAGGAATCGATTGTACTTTTTACACGTTTGAATACAAAAGTTCATTCAACTATTTGTCATGGTAAACAAGATGGCGACTCTGCTGGGGACCTCCTTCTCCTCCAACGAGAAGGTGGTGATGCAATCTGACGACAACTTGTAGGGATCTTCTCAAAAGATGTTGGTTGTACGTTTTGACCAACAAGATTTTAAAGATCTCCTCTCTGAAGAGAAGTCGAGTCCTTTGAAGCGGTTCGTAAAACTGATGAAGACTCGGCGTACCTGGGTGTCGAAGGCTGCTGCAACGAGTAGCACGATAGAGGGGACTGTGCTCCAGAACCTCCTGAACGGCAAAGCCCCGAAGGAGATTTCGACTGCTGCTGCCGTGCTGCCTCGTTCAGCCCCCACTTCTGAAAAGTGCAGCAAGGAGTGTGGCTTTCCTGTGGTAAACCTGACGAAGCCATAGCGTCGGAGGAAGCGAGTAGTCACACACCCGCACACGAAGATGGCTGCGCAGGCAAAAACTTTTGTCTTTGACAGAATTGCCTACCCATCGAGTAGGGCTATGCTGGACTCTAAATCGTTATGCACCTTCTAGGGGTAACATGAAGAGGCACAAGGCAGCACACGCCATGTGTGAATAATGTGCTAAGCCGATAATCATGTTGGATTCTGAATACCATGCACCTTCCAGGGAAGGAAGGAAGAAATCCAAGACAGCATACGCCCTACGCGACCAAAGTATTATGCCGACCATTCAGTTGGACTCTAAATACTACGCACCTTTTTAGGGATAGTAGGATGAAATCCAAGGCAGCACGTGCCTTGCACGAGCAATGTATTATGCGAAAGGCTAACCAAAGGCCCGCGTTGACAGTTATGCGTGCAGCCGATGGAAAGCTATACAAAACTGGTTCGAGTGCTTCAATGCCTCGATCGGTGAAACTTTGCTGTTACTTGAACGCTCATGCACACGATTCAAGCCAGGGGGTATATACTGTAGAGATAGACTTACACGAGCAGCGTTGTTGTAAGCATGGGGTGAGTCAGTCTCACTAATAATTCTCTAATCAGGACCTAAGCGTATCTCACGCTCAGGAACTGAGAAGAGGGAAGCTACCTTCACATCCTCATTCTTACGTGCAGCTTCCTTGTACACAAGAAAAGAGTGTGGAAGCGAAGACCTTGGATCTATGCAAGACGATTTCCTACAAGCATAAAGCAAGGGAGGAGTCCGCGGCACAAGGCGTGTCTAAACCAGGGCACACCTGCACCAAGATCACCATCAACTGTTGCCGTTGCCAAACAGTCGCATCGCCGCCAAAGAGGCGGTCTGTCTTCCAAACACTGCGATCGATGGCGTCTGTACATCAGAGACTTAGCAAAAGATCATCGAATGACGAAGAAGATGAACTCCGCGTTGCCCCATATAATGCGGTACGAGGTTCTCCCTGTCTCAAGAAGCTTTCCAAGAATCCTTCCACTTTGGCCAACAAATTTAAGGGCTAACCTGGGGGTAGCAAGACGACATTGCCCAGTACGGGTGTGTTCCAACACACGTGTGCTAAATCAGGATCCCTTCCAGAAGGTGATGCTGCTTCAGCTGCATCATTAGCTTGGCGTAGCTAACCCTCTACCGTTCATGATAATCCCTTGTTCCAACTCAATGAAGGTTTGTATGACACAAATGCCTCCGTGGGTGCAAGCATCCAAAAAGGTGGGGGTAGCAATTGTAACGAGTCCGAGGACGATCACAATCTGCTTAATTACCCTCGAGGCGACGGGATCCAGGCGTCTGAACCCGAGAGTGAAAGATCTACCGTCCCTTCTATCTATCCACATATGATGTCCGTTTTTATGGCCGAAATGTAGAACCCTAGAGGGGGTGAATAGGGTAATAAAATAAAAATAAACATAAGAAGCTATATTACTGAAATAAAAAAAGAGAGAGTAAGAAAATCAAACACGCGATGTATCCTGGTCTCCTCCCTATAGGCAATCCAGTCCCAGAACTCTCTCCGGCTTAAATCCACTATTGAGTAAATAGTATACATGAATTTGGATCCAAAGAACTCGCCAACTTCAACACAAGTTTAGATCCGAAGAACTCACCAACTTCTTACACACGAGTTTTCTTACGAAGGCTAGCCAACTTCAAAAAGGAAAGGAAGAGAACTGTTGATCTTCTAACACTAGAAGATCAAAAGTACAACTCTTGAATACTCTAGCACTTTTGGATTAGATGACAATTAAAAGCTTGGGTAGAGTAGTAATGGTGGAGATTTTGGTTGTTGAGAAATTTATGGCTTAAGTGGATAGCCTTCAAGAGAGAGAAGGAATCCATTTATATAGAAAATCAAGAGTAGGTAGCATTTAATGGTCCTGAATATAACCCAGACGACATACCGTCGGTATGGACCGACATACCATCGGTATTCTGTTTGGAACAGTAACGGTAATAATTATATCCGTTGGGGAGCATTTAATGCTAGCAATTAATGCTAGTATTTGTCCATTCAAAAATCAAATCGGATAAAACGGTGTACCGTTGGTATGCCGCGGTATGCCGTTGGTATACCAATGTTCGTCATAGAACATTGTATGACAAACAAAACGGTATAACGTCGGTTTGCCGAAGTTTGTCACAGAATATTTTGTAGCCCACAAAACGGTATACCGTCGGTATATTGTTGTATGTCGTAGGTATGCCGATATTCATCACAGAACATTCTGTGGCTCACAAAATGGTATACCGTTGTATGCCATCGGTACGTCGATGTTTGTCATAGAACATTCTAGTGACTCAGAAACGGTATACCGTCGGTACACAGCGGTATACCGTCGGTATGCCGTTCTTTTAGACATTGATTTTTAACTAAAAAAATAGAAGAGCTTTATGATTTGTCATCCAACCTTAGGTGTTTATATATAAAGACCTAGACCTTGTACAGACTCGAAATCTTGAATTTGTTGAGAGCCGTCTTCAAGGAGCGCTAGTCTTTTCTTTAGTCTTTTTAGGAACTTCCATAAGGCTTTGATGACTCGATTTGAATGGACAGAACTTCTTGTAGTAGAGCTTTGAAAGAATATCTTTAGCTGAAATACAGAGAAAACTATACTACGAAGATTCTGTTAATGTTATCAAAATAAACTGTGCCAACAATCTCCTCCATTTTGATAATTGACAAAACAGGAAGATAACATCTTCAGGGGGTGACTCCCTCGCAGGTAGATAACTCCCCCTTAATACGTTTTCTCTCCCTTTGTCACTTAGTCAAAGATGGGAAATAAGTAGTAAAAAAATCAAAGATAAATAATGAAAGCATTATGGATAACCAAAACATGCATATATTAGATTTGGAAAGAGGGTACATGCTTGTGACTTCATAAAAAAAGATAAAACTCTCCTTTACGAGAGTGAGCCAAACATAGCAAAACATAAAAAATAGTCCCCGTAGGACCATACACAACATAAAAACAAACTACTGGTCCCCAAAGGACCTCAAAGGACACACTAAAACGACACCAATTTATTCTACCACCATCAACAGGAGCCCGCAACTACTCATCCGTCGGATCATCATCCTTTCCACCCTGAGCATCGTGAAATGCCCCAAAAGGATCTACGTCGTCCGGGTACATGAATCCATAGGCGTTGGGATCAGAGAAGTGGGAGCCTTGGTACTGTGGATCCTGAAGGTTTAGATCCAGATAAGCATTTCGGTCATGGAGAGTCCGCTGGATGAAGTAAGCCTGGTCATGGAAGCGGCCTAGGATAAGGTTCCCGAGGCTGCGGGTGTTGGCCCTCATCTGCTCCTTCGTCTGAGCCATGCGCATGTCAAACTGCTGCTGGGTCAGCAGCATGAAACGTCCGGATGGAGGAGGCACAAAAGAAGGTGCAGCAAAAAAGTGGCTGGCGGATCATGGGAGGAAGACGCACGAGATGCTGAAGCACCAAGGACAGAACGAGAAATCGCAAGAAAAGAGAGAACGCCATCCGACTGGCAGAGTGAGAGATCCACGTTCTTTGCCTCCAAGATAAGGGTGATGAAGGCACCATAATTGAGGGATTGCTTTTCTGCGGGTAGGACAGAGAAAAAGGCATTGAGAAGAGTCTTGGGAAAGGACCAAGTCTTCTTAGAGTAGAGGTAGTACATGCAGACGAGTGCGTCATTGGTGATCGCATCATTGTTGCCGACCTTGGTGTAGATGGTGTGGCAGATGATCCGATGGAGCTCGTAATAGAGGGGCTTAAACTGCTTGGAGAGCGCCGAAATGGCCGGAGGATTGGGGCCCTTAAAATGATGGCGCAGAACTCGTCAAAAGAGACTTTGGCCGAAGGATAGAGACCGGCCAAGGTGGGCAGAGCATCTCCTCGATTTTGCACTTGAGAATTTCGGCGATGTCATGACCGTGAGTCGAAAGTGACGCTCATTGACCATGGTCTCAATGGCATTATTATGGACATCGAGAATGAGATTACAGTAGAATAGGTGCACCGCTACCGGGTAGACGGGCACCTGACGACGTAGAAGAGATGAGAGGCCGACCGTCTCAAAGAGGGAGAGATGGCCAGAGAAAAGATTCCAGTTGATGGCCTTGCCCTTGAAGACGTTGTGGTTGGCAAAATGTTGGAACCAAGCGTCGGCAGCTAGGGCGGAGGTGAAAATTTTCAGATCATAGCCATGTGGAAGAGGCACGAGAGTGAACGGGTTTACAACGGTGGAGGAGGAGCGAGGACGTTTGTGAGTGGCCATGGAGTTGATGGAGAAGTATGATGGAGAAGTGATGAAGAATGAAGAGGAGGAAGAAGAAGAAGGTTGGGTTTTTAAAAGAAGAAGGGGAATTGGAATAGGTTTGAGAGTTTTTTTTGAAAAGACAAGTGAATTGATGAAAGGGGTAAATGGAGAGAGTTTTGAAAAGGGTGATGATGAAAAGAATTAATGAAAAGAGTTGAAGGGTTGGGATGGGATGGGAAGTTATGAGGGAGAGAATGTGATTTAATGGGTAGTTATGAGGGATAGAAAGTGATTTGATGGGTAGTTAATGAGGGAAGTTGAAAAAGAGAGTGGAAGATATGGTGGGGCCCGAGATAGATGAGACAGCCACTGTCCGTGTCAAACGGCATGCCGTCGGTATACCGACGTATGCCGACTGTATACCGATTTTGTGTACAAAACATAGTTCTGAACACAAATCAGTCTGTCATCGGTATGCCACCGTATACCGTCGGTATGCTGTTGGAGTGGAGCTAAGAGTCAAAATGAATGATGCCTAATTCTTGGCAAAGAAAGACGAAACGATCCTCCGGGAGTGGTTTGGTGAAAATGTCGGCTAATTGATAAGTAGTGTCAATAAAATCAAGGCGGATATCCCTCTTTTGTTGATGGTCACGAAGAAAATGGTGTCTAATCTCAATGTGCTTCGTGCGGGAGTGACAAATTAGATTTTTCATGAGACTTATCAAGCTAGTATTATCACATTTAATAGAAGTACAAGTAGAAGAAATGCCATAGTCTACAAGTGTTTGTGACATCCAAAGAATTTGTGCACAACAGCATCCGACCGCTATATACTCGGCCTCAGTGGTTGAAAGAGCAACATAGTTTTGTTTCTTACTAAACCACGATACCAAGGATTTTCCAAGGAATTGTCATGTACCGCTAGTACTTTTTCGGTCAATTTTGTATCCGACAAAATCTGCATCCGAAAAGCCGTGAAGCTCAAAAGATGAAGATTTCATTTACCAAAGTCCCATATTAATGGTGTCTTTGAGATATCAAAAAATACGCTTTACAGCACATAAGTACGACTCCTTTGGATTTGCTTGTATCGTGCACAAAGACATACACTAAACATGATATCAGGTCGGCTAGCAGTTAGATAGAGTAACTATCGATCATACCTCGATACTTACGAATGTCGACCGAAATACCATCTTCATCATTATCAAGTTTTGTCGTTGTTTCCATAGGAGTCCTTATTGATTTGGATGAGTCAAGTTCGAACCGTTTGAGGAGATCCTTTGTATATTTGGCTTGATTGATGAAGGTTCCTTTGGGTCCTTGTTTGATTTGCAAGCACAAAAAGATTGATAGTTCGCCCATCATGCTCATTTCAAATTCATCCTGCATTACATTAGCAAATTCTACACAAAGTGCATTGTTAGTAGAACCAAAGATAATATCATCGACATAAATTTGTACTAATAAAAGTATGCCATTAAGGGATTTGATGAAAAGTGTGGTGTCGACTTTGCCTTTAGAAAAATTATGAGATATAAGGAAGGAACTAAGGCGCTCATACCAAGCACGAGGAGCTTGTTTGAGGCCATAAAGGGCTTTGTGTAGTTTGAAGACGTGATGAGGAAATTGAAAATCTTCAAAGCCAGGAGGTTGCTTAACATAAACTTCCTCTTTAATAATACCATTTAGAAAAGCACTTTTAACATCCATTTGAAAAAGTTTGAAATCGTTAAAGCAAGTAAAAGCACATAGCATGCGAATGGATTCAAGACGAGCAATCGGAGCATAGGTTTCATCGTAGTCAATGCCTTCCTCTTGGTTATAGCCTTGAGCAACCAATCGGGCTTTGTTACGAGTCACTAACCCATCTTCATTAAGTTTATTGTAAAACACCCATTTACTTCCAATAATGGGGTGGTTGTTAGGTTTAGGGACAAGTTCCCAAACCTTGTTTCGCTCAAATTGATTTAGCTCTTCTTGCATCGCTATCATCCAAAATTCATCATGGAAAGCATCATTAAATATTTTAGGCTCTATTTGAGAAATAAAAGCCACGTTTGCACAAAGATCACGAGTGGAGGATCTAGTACTTATACGGGATAAAGGATCACCAATGATAAGTTCCTTAGGATGATTAGAAACAAATTTCCAGTCCTTTGGAAGATCCTCTTGAGGAGGCTCGAGTGGTAGAGAATCTTTTGTTGGAGGGGTCACAATTTCATTGTTAGATGAAGAAGGACGAGGATCTCCAATAGAAGAGTTCACCAAACCAAAAGAGATGTCATCAATATCATCGGATGAGGAGGATGTAGAAGAGTTAAGTTCATCAAAAGAGACATTAATTGACTCTTCGACAACGAGACTTCTTTTATTAAAGACACGAAAACCTTTACTATGTATTGAGTAGCCATAAAAATACCTTCATAAGCTTTTACTTCAAACTTGCCTAGGTTGTCCTTGGTATTCAAAATAAAACATTTGCATCCAAAAACTTTAAAAATACTCAATAGAGCAAATTTTGTCAAACCAAAGCTCGTAAGGAGTCTTTTTAGAAATAGGTCTAATCAAGACCCTATTTATAACATGACATGCCGTGTTTACAGCTTTCGTCCAAAAGTATTGGGGGAGCTTATATTGGTTTAACATAACTCGGGCCATATCGCCAAGGGTTCTATTCTTTCTCTCCACAACACCATTTTGTTGAGGAGTTCGTGGGCAAGCAAAATCATGACCAAAACCATTCTTTTCACAAAATCTTTTAAAATCGGCATTGTCAAATTCTCCTCCATGATCACTTCTAATCTTGTTAATAGAAAAGTCTTTCCCATTTTAAACACGTTTACAAAATGCAACAAATTCACGAAAAGTATTACTTTTACTAGCAAGAAAAATGACCCAAGTAAATCTCGAAAAATCATCAACCAAAACAAAAGCATAAAGTTTGCCTCCAGGACTAGCTACTCTACTAGGACTAAATAAATCCATATGAATAAGTTGAAGTGGTCTAGTGATACTCACAGAGTTGATGGATTTGAAGGATGACTTGGTCAACTTACTTTTCTCAGATTCTTCACATACCATATCCTTTTTGAAGGAGATACTTGGAAGTCCTCGTACAAGCTTCTTGGTTGCAAGACAGGAAATGGTATCCATGTTGGCGTGTCCGAGCCTCATGTGCCAAAGCCAACTTTCATCGTTCTTTGCAACTAAGCACATATCATTGTTAGTACCTTCAACAAGATAGAGAACATAGCTATTATTTTCTCTAATGCCTTCATATACCGTAGATCCACTAGAGCTATCGGTAATGAAGCATTTGAGTTTAACAAACTTAATTTCATAACCATTATCCTTAAGATGACTGACACTAAGAAGATTGTGTTTGAGATTTGTAACAAGACAAATATTCTTAATACAAGGATAAGGAGGAGAACCGATATTACCATTTCCTATGATATGGCCTTTTAAATTGTCACCAAAGGATACACGTCCTTCTTTCTTCATCGATAGCATTGTAAAAAGTGAAGCATCACCGGTCATGTGCCGTGAACAACCGCTATCGAGAATCCACTTGCTTCTAGCATGATAAGGATTCTTCACTTACAACATAAGTTGAAGATAAACATTTTGGTACCTATGATTGTTTGGGTCCTTGATTGTTAGTCTTAGGAACCCATTTATAAACATTCATATCAACTTGTTTCCTTGTTAGACAATAATTAGAAGTTTGTCCAAGTAAGCCACGATAGTTACACGTCATGGAAGATCTAGAAGAGAATGTGCGAGTGTTATGCACATACGAAGCTTTAGTGCAAGGAGTTCTATCATGAGTGTTATGATGATGATAATAGAAGGCATGATGTGAGGTGTTCTTCTTAACAAATGGTCCTTTTCTTGTGTTAGGATAGGACTTGTGTGTAGTGTTCTTGTTCATGTAAGAATTATGACTAGTGTTGTGATGAGTGTAGGCGTGTCTTGGAGCATGTGTACGAGTAGTGTTCTTATCACCTAGTTTCTTACCCTGCACAAGAAGATCATTATACTTAGTAAAAGTATCATATTTTCTTCTATTTGCAGCTTGAACTTTATGCATAGCAAAATCATAAGCCCTTCTGAGGGATTGAATCTCATCATCCTTTTTCTCAATGATAACTTGAGATTATTGTAACTTGAGTCGCAAAGATTCTATCTCATCCGTGTCGGAGGTAGGAGATTTCCCTTTTACATAAATAATAATGTTAGAGAGTCTTTCTACTTCAAGTTGAAGTGCATCAACCTCTTTTAGAGATTTCTTGTACTTATTTCTAACACCTTTGTGTTCCTCGTATAGTTTCAAGAATAGCATTTTCCAAATCATCATAAGTAAGAGTATTCAAAGAGAGAACATCGAGTACCTCATCGGTTGCCATGAGACAAACGTCTGTATTGTGTTTGTAATCTTTGTCGTTGTCTGAATCGCTAGTATCACTCTCACACCAGATGTTGGTGTTGGCATATTTTCGGGAGGAAGAGCTTCCTTTGTTAGGCTTCTCGTACTTACTTGAGTCTTTTCTTGTCATAGGGCAATCTCTCTTGATGTGACCAATTCTTCTGCATTGGTAGCATGTCAGATCTTCATCGTTGTCCCGTCTAAAGCGGTTGGCTTTGTTGAACTTGAGGAACTTTCGGAAATGCTTTGCTGTGAGAGCTATTTCTTCATCATCATCCGACTCGTTGTCGTTAGAGCTATCCTTTGAGTAGGATTTTGTAACTTTGAGAGCCAGAGACTTCTCCTTTTCTTTGGCCTTCTCCTTCTCCTTCTCTTGCATGGATGATTCCTCTTGATCTTTTATGTCAAGTTCATGAGTCATAAGCTTCCCCATGAGGGTCTTTAGGTTCATGGTTGTCAAGTCGTTCCCTTCAATGATGGCGGTAGCTTTAGGACTCAATCCTTTAGTCAATCCTCTGAGAATTTTTCTGATCTTTTTATGAGCAAGATATTCCTTACCAAGAGAAAAAAGAGGGTTAATGATATCACCGAAATGAGTAAACATGCAAGTAATAGACTCATCTTGATTCATCTTCAAAGATTCATATTCTTGTGTGAGTCTACTGATCTTTGATTCTTTTACTTTTGATCTTCCCTCGTGTGTGACATCTAGCAACTTCTAAATTTCATTTAAAGTCATACAAGTAGATATCCTATTAAATTCATTGCTATCGAGAGCACAGTAAAGAGCGTTCATAGCCTTCGCATCTCGACTAGCAAACTTCTTGATATTCTCAGTGAGTTTGTCCCTAAGGGTGTCAGATACAACATCCTCACTAATTTCGGAAGGAGTAGGGAGACCATTTATCATACAATCCCATAAATCAAAATCTATGGACTTCAGATAAATGTTCATCCTAATATTCTAATAGTTATACTTGGTTCCATCAAATAGAGGAGGTCTATTTGTGGAGTGTCCCTCATTGTGGAATGTGTTGATACTAGGGTTAGTGGTCATGGATCACTCTAAGGGTGTAAATCCAAATCAAGAGAAAAAGCTCTGATACCAATTATAGAACCCTAGAGGGGGGGTGAATAGGGTAATAAAATAAAACTAAACACAAGAAGCTATATTACTGAAATAAAAAGAGAGAGTGATAAAATCAAACACGCGATGTATCCTGGTCTCCTTCCTAGAGGCAATCCAGTCCCGGAACTCTCTCCGGCTTAAATCCACTATTGAGTAAATAGTACACACGAGTTTGGATCCGAAGAACTCGCCAACTTCAATACGAGTTTGGATCCGAAGAACTCGCCAACTTCTTACAGACGAGTTTTCTTACGAAGGCTCGCCAACTTCAAAGAGGAAAAAAAGAGAACTGTTGATCTTCTAACACTTGAAGATCGAAAAGTATAACTCTTGAATACTCTAGCACTTTTGGATTGGATGACAATTAAAAGCTAGGGTAGAGTAGTAATGGTGGAGCTCTTGGTTGTTGAGAAATTTATGGCTTAAGTGGATAGCCTTCAAGAGAGAAGGAATCCATTTATATAGAAAACCAAGTGTATGTAGCATTTAATGCTCCTGAATATAACCCAGACGGCATACCGTCAGTATGGACCGGCATACCGTCAGTATTCCATTTAGAACAGTGACGGTAATAATTATATCCATTGGGGAGCATTTAATGCTAGCAATTAATGCTAGTATTTGTCCATTCAAAAATCAAATCAGATAAAGCGGTATACCGTCGGTATATCGATTTTCGTCACAGAACATTGTGTGGCTAACGAAATGGTATACCATCGGTATGCCGAAGTTTGTCACAGAACATTTTGTGGCCCACAAAATGGTATTCCGTCGGTATACTGTTGTATGTCGTCGGTATGCCGATATTCATCACAAAACATTCTGTGGCTCACAAAATGGTATACCGTCGGTATACCGTAGTATGTCGTCGGTACACCGATGTTCGTCACAGAAAATTCTTGAGACTCAGAAATGGTATACCGTCGGTACACAGCGGTATACCGTCGGTACACAGCGGTATACCGTCGGTACACAGCGGTATACCGTCGGTATGTCGTTCTTTTAGACATTAATTTTTGACTGAAAAAATTGAAGATCTTTATTATTTGTCATCCAACCTTAGGTGTTTATACAAAAAGACCTAGTCCTTGTACAGACTCGAAATCTTGAATTTGTTGAGAGCCATCTTCAAGGAGCGCTGGTCTTTTCTTCAATCTTTTTTGGAACTTCCATAAGGCTTTGATGACTCGGTTTGAATGGACAGAACTTCTTGTAGTAGAGCTTTGAAAGAATATCTTTAGCTGAAATACAGAGAAAACTAGACTACGAAGATGCTGTTAATGTTATCAAAATAAACTGTGCCAACACGAAGGTGACAATACGGAAGGCAACGAAGGATCCAGCCATCAGAAACGTATAGAGGCCTTAGAAACAAGCCTGAATATGTTGAACGAAACTATGTAGTCCTTGACTTCATTAGACCTGGAGATCAAAAAGAAATTGAAATCCAATGTCCCCGCTCCTGCAAACCAAGACCTGAGAACGAACGGCGGATCTAATGTGCCTTCCATCTTCAGTCAAGCAGTGTCGCTGTTATCTACTCCATCAACAATAGGACCTGCTATGTCGAACGACATGCAGAAGGCCCTCAAAGAATTGTATATTCGCTATGATGCCAGACAAAAGCGAGAATCACTCCAAAAGATGGGAATCCGACAACCATATCTTGCCGAATGGGATAGTGTGATATATCCTCTCAAGTACAAGCCATAGATGCTTCTGCCATTTAATGCGAAGGAGTCTCCTCATTGATACCTGATGTATTTCGCCTCGGTAATAGGACATCTGCCAAAAGAGGATGCTCTGCTCACAAACATATTCATTGGGGCATTGTAGAGGGTAGCCTACGAATGGTTTTATAGTCACCTCGATAATTGCATTTCGTCATTCGTTGATTTTGAGCATATCTTCCTTGCTTATTTCTATGAAGGAGGAATGGACATGATGTCTACTCTCATAGACATTGTCCAGAAGGAGAAGGAGCCTGTACGTGCTTATATCGAGCGCTTCCGCCAGGCAACTCTAAGGCTACCACATGGTGTGCCCGAACCCATGCTCATGGATTCATGTCGCAAGAACGTGCTTCATGCAGTTAAATTATGGTACAGTGCTCCTTGCGTAGAGTGGACACCCTTCATCATCGAGGCAGATATAGCCGAGAGAAAGGTTCGGGACGCACAACTACTAGGGTTGATTTTTCTCTCACTCAAAGACAAAGAAAAGCGCTCATCTAGCAATAACCCCGTCCCCAAGGACGGTAAAAGGAAGCAAGCCATGACCATCAACATCTCTAAAGATTCAGTGACAATGAACCAGAAGCCGGTTGAAGCCCCGAGGCCGAAAGAAATGTACTTCTTCAATGACGAAGACACACTAGAACTCTTCGATATGTTGACAAAGGGTGGCAAGCTTCAACTACCGCCTCCAAAGTGCCCGGATGAAGTGGGAAAGATAGACAATCAAAAATACTGCCACTACCACCTGTAACCACCACTTTTCTAAAATGAGAGTAATTTAGAACTTTTGTACAATTTATTATTTAATAATAGGACTTTTAATTATTTTAATACTATTTAATTTAGTGTACTATGACTTTGGCATTTTTATTAGTGTAACCTTAGAGATACTTAACCTAGAGACTAATCACGACCATGGAGACCTAACCATGTGATTAGATTGACTAATTACCACTTTTTAGGTTAGGAGTATTTTGGTCATTTTGTGACTTTTAAATTAATTAGGACTTTGATCAATTGGTAATGTGCTAAGTGTTATATTAGGCCTTAACCTAGAATTGCCCTAATCTAGATATTAGTCATGAGCCTAGATATTAGGTTATAAGATTCCACCATATGACAAGGTTAGCAATATCTAGATATTATGCCAAGGTTAGATATTTAGCTTACAAACCCTAATTTCCATGAGCCTTTACCTAGAAAGCCTTGATTTCAACCATAGGAAGTCCAATTACTCAATTAAACTTGCCTTAACCCTAGGAATCACCCCTTGGCAGGCCACACATGTCCCCTTGCCTATTTAAACATCTCCTTAGCTCCCTTTGCCTCTTTTTATGACATCTTAAAACCCTAATTTGTGTTCTTTCCCAAATTCATCCCCTTCTCCAAATTAACTCCAAATTGAGCCCAATCAATTGCAACACACTCCCCTACTGTAGAAGAGGTCATTAGTGGATAGCTAGCAAGGATTTGAAGCATGTTGACCATTAAAAGTGGAGGAATTTGGCTCTCAAGTGCAATTTTATTGAGATTTCAATCCTCAATAGGTAATGGCCTCTAAACCTATTAATATTTTGATTTCATTCCATAGATGCATTCATTTACGGTCCCCCTAGCTATTTACCAAGTTTTGTAGGATTTTGTGTCCATTTGATACGCGTATCGGAGGCGTATCGGAGTGTAGTGTAAAGTGTTTGATGTAATACCTCAATGGAATGTTTGTTAATGAATTTCAAAACTAATTACATGATTTCGTATCCCTTGATGTATAGGTCATGAATCCTAATGACTGAGTTGAGTTCGACACTATTTTCGTATCCTATTTGGACACGGGGTTGCAAGCACAAGCCTTGGACACTTCTCCTGCTACCCTACACGTCGTACTAACTCAATATGACACTAGGACACGTGGGATTTGGTCAGTAGGTGAGGTCAACCTCTGACACCATCATCCCAAAATTTGGGGATAGTTGGTTGAGAGTCCGAGAAGAACTCAAGCCTGCACTGGTTCGACTGAACACACACGCGCACAGAGGTTACTGACACGGGTTCGATTCTTTGATACGATGACTCTTGGACTCATTTCAGGGTGTTGGAAACCTAGATCTACCCCTAAGCTAGCTCTGGACACGAGCACGAGACCCCACGTGGCGTGTGTCATATCCTAGGGCACTCGACACGGTCGTACGAGGCAGTATTTTCATTGACCTCTAATACACCCTCTGTGGCACGATTTTAGATACTGGTTTGGACACGTGTGGACATGACTTGACACCTGGATAAGAACTTAGATTCGACACACTCTTCCCCTTGAATTTCAGTTTTTATATATTAGGTAATTTCGAGTTTGGGTTCTCGAAACGCATTGTCTGATACCTGGCTGGGATGTTTGGGCTTGCTGAAAGGCAGCAGCAGTAAGCAGTAGTTGCAGTAGCCAGCAGTGGTTGCAGCAGTAGAGTTCAGGATTGAAGGATTTAGGAAATTAGTGACTAGGATTAGGTACCAGTATTTAGGTTCAGTGATCTTGTTTTGGGACTTAAGATTTCATATTTGAGTGTTCAGTGATGATCAATGTTCAAGAAATTTGGGTTTGGTGTTCAGAGGTCGTAAGAGTGTTTTGTGAGTTTGTGGGAATCATAGAGTTTATGTGATTTGAGTATCAATAGAAGTAAAGGATTAGGGGTGACATGGCTGTAGCATGGCATTTGGCCATTTACTTGGCCATTGGTTGTGATTTGGTTTGTTTGTGGTGTGAGTGATTGTCCCATGAGAGTAGAGGGTCTTTGTAGTTGTGTATCAGTAATTGGCTTTGTATTTCTAAGTGTCTAGAGTGTTAGAGTATCAGAGGGTTATGGTATGTGGTTGATAGCCTAATAAAAAGGGGAAGATGTTAGTAATAGATGTTAGTATCAGCTTTTGATAGGTTAGATGTTAGTACCAGATTTTGATATCTTAGAGTGTTAATCCAGGTAAGTGAAGAGAGGGAGTTAGAGTATAGAAGTTGGTTAGAGTTAGATTCAGAGATTGCTAGGAGTGGAGAATATGGGCTTGACCTTGGGCATGAGGGTTAGCCCTTAGTTTCAGATCAGAAGTTCATTTGGGCTTTGTCTGCTACTTGGCAGTAGGGGATCACACCCTTTTGTTGGGGAATGTTGGCTATTAGCCAGAGAGTCAGAACTTGCTCCACTTGGCAGCAGGTTACATGACTCTTGGATAGTGTCAAGCCATGAGGGGGTGTTGGTTTAAAATTTTACCTGTCCCAATCTTGGTGAGTGTCCTCGAATACTAGGTATTTGTAAGTACAATTTTCTAGCCATATATTGTTAAGAGGATAGGGTGGCAATACAGGTATTGCATATATCTATACCCATATCTATATAAGTTTGGTACATAGATATATTCATATGGAAATAAATGTGAGTATAGTACTAAATAGACTATAGGGATATAAGTGAGCCTATAGGAACATAGTATAGGTAAGGTACCTAGATACTTAGGGCAAGGACACAATATCCTAAAAAGATAGACTCAAACATCTTATAAATAACTAGTTGACTAGCCATTGACAAATATTGACTAGTATAGTTTAGATATGGTAAAAAAAAATTAATATATATATATATATATATATATATATATATATATATATAAAATATATATATATATATATATATATATATATATATATATATATATATATATATATATATATATATATATATATAGATAAGTAGAATTGACCTAGATTGACCTAGAATCATGTAGATTGCTTTGCAACTTCAATTATTATACATTGAACACATTATAACCTGTGTGCTCTATTTAGGACTCAGATGCCTCATTTCAGACATCTATTTTCACAGTCACTCAGGATCTCAGGCGAGTACATGCTCTGATCATTTTCATACTTGCTATAACTTATATTCATGCTTTAGATAAATTACTTGATGATGTCACGATGGTTATCACGGACCAGTACCCCATGGATCTTGTCTTGCGATGTTATCTCCCTCGGGTACATCAAATACATCTTGTTATGTGCTTTTCATGAACATCTTGTATTTCTTGTACACCCCTATTCATGTATACTCTTATGCAATCTTGTACTCTCATGATCACATGAGCCCCATGGATAAAACTATTGTATAGGTAATATAACTCGACTAGATCCTTGTGTATTGATTGGAGAGGGTGAGTAGAAAATGGTTATGTGATCAAATCCAATATTGTAAAAATATTGTATATGTCCATTATGCCCTCATATATAACGGAGACCCATTTTATTGTATCCTAGCCTATTTACATAACCATCTTGTGCTCTAAACACTTATATTACTTATAGTTCCTATTTTATATACAAACTGTCTCTTGTACTCAGATTTGTCTATCTATACTGTTCTTGTGCATGTCTTATAGTTTTTATGATAGTTTACTCTACTGTTTGTTTTATATATTCTGTCATGATATGATTCTGTTTCAGTGTTGTGTATTCGCTCCTGTCCTGACTGGACCTGTTGAAAATATTACAGATGATACTGAGGATTTCTGTACAACCTATTATGGAGGCCATCTAGACGACACCTGTGAGTTGGACCCACAGGAGGATCCAACTCTAGCTGAGGACATCACCCCTATTGTCTAGGCTAGATTAGCTAGGCTTTATCTTATTTCATTATGTTATTTGTATTTGACTTTTGAGTTGTATCATTTTTGGATGTTTGAGATGTTGTGTCATTTAGACACTTAGACTTATTTTCTTCTGTTTATTTGTTCTCTTTTGAGATTTCACATCTAACATATCGTGCTATTTCCATCTTTAGAATTGTGATTGAGTTGTACCTTCTGTAATTTGGCCTCCATTTGGAGAGTATATCATATTGTGGTTAGTTGTGAGAATGACCTAGAACATCGTTCTACCACTGACACTGCGGCTTAGGCTGGACATACCCACTTCTCGTGCCCCTACACTGGGTGCAGGTCGTGACACCACCAGTATGTCCACCATTCAACACGCGATTGCTACGTATTAAAGAGGCAGATCTATCGCCTCATCTATGCCAAGGTCATCTCACTCGACTACGAGGAAAGATTATCACTGCCAATATGGTCACCCTCCAGTTCGAAAGTTTTCCAAGGATAGAGGCTCAAGACGGTGTCGTCCCCATCCCAAGGGCGATAATGGAAGTAGTCAATCTTCCACCATCCCGTGATAATGCTCAAGGCCTCATCCTATTTACAACACTGCGAGGCAAAGTTATGTGGATCTACCCTGATCTTGCCCCAGACATGATGATGCATGTCGTACGCACTATAAAGGGGAAGAAAGTCAAGTCATGTCGCCTGGTTTCTACATCGACTGATGACACCCAGGTTACCACTCGCTCGGCTCACCAGTGGGAGGAGCACCAGGCTGTGGAAGACGAAGCTATATTAGGTCCTCTAGTACATGTACCCCTTTTTCACAATCATATGCTTCTGGAACCCAGTTGTTCCGTGGCATTCATTACCCTATACGTAGAAATTCCATGTCCAAATTACCTCTGAGTTGTTCTATGTATCCTCATCTGAGTCCACTCCTACCATGTCCTCATTACCTTTGAGTAGGAAGGCTCTGTTTTGACCCATATTTATCACGTCCTCATTACCTCTGAGTAAATATGTTGGTTTCCTCCCCACTTATTATCCGTACTCACATTGCTAGTACACAAAAAGGGTAATAAGTCTACAAAAGTGATTGTGTACCGGAGAGTAGTAGGTCCACAAAATTTCATTCAAATCTATTTCTCGTATTTCCTGATGGACAAAAGGGCAATAGGTCCACAAAAATCTCCCAGTAGGATGTCCTTTATCAAATACAAATGTTGTATTAGGCCCTCTAGTACAAGCACCACAAAATACAACAAATAAAGTATGGGGTGAGCATACCCTGTTTATTCAAAATCAGTTACATTCATAGGACTACATCGATAGCATAAAACAAAGAAAGGAAAATCTGGCAATACATAGTTTGGTTTGACAGCACTTTATCTTCAAGCAGTTTCGTAGCCCTCGAAGGAAGTCATGTTTTACTGCTGAGAAGCAAACAAAGCTGTTGAATCTCCAAGGAGCTGCCGGGAGGAGGGCAAATATAGCATGCTATCCTCCCCTCCGTATTGCGGATGCCTTAGCCCCGCTCCCCCGAAGAACCATACCTTCAAAATATGGTCCCTGATGGTGGTTTCGTCGACTTGGAGAGCCGTAAAGGTTGGACGTTCATAACGACGCCTGACCAACGTCCAACTCTCCGAGGTATAAAGGGCCTTCCCACCACCTGGAGAAAACTCTTCCGAAGCATGAAGAGTCCTGAGTTGTTTGATGCGTATGCCAAAAAGGCATGGGAAAAACTCTTTTGAAGCATGGAGAGTTTTGAGCTGTCTAATATAGGCGCCAAAATGTTGTATTTTCACTCCATCGTCGATACCGGTCTTGAAGAAGCTTGCTAGCCAGATCCCTACAAAAATAAGAGAAGAAGGGGATTTAGCACGAAGAAAACAAAGAACTCTGTTATGCGGCCTAGCCAGTTATGCGGCCCAGCCAAAACAGAACTCATACAACCCAAAATCATGAGGTCGGCTTCATAAAGTACTCATGCAGCATTTATACGGCTCAGTCATTATCATGTGGCTCAATTATGAGATGCTTATGCGGCTCAGTCATAAAAACTCATGCGGGCCAATACTCGTGCGGATCAGTCACGAGGCAATCACGCGGCCCAGCCACACAGTAGTCATACGGCCCTATCATAAAGTGGTCATGTGGCACCTATACGGCTCAGTCATGAAATGTTCATACAGATCAATCTTAAGGCACTCAGGCGGTTCAAGTTTGAATGAACAGTGGTTATGCGGCTCAGTCCATGCGGCCCTATCTTACAGAACATATGTGGTCCAGATAAGATAAGGGCATGCATCGATCAGGCTTATAGCAGAGGCAGTATATGACAGGCCCGCGCATGAAAATATGCGCTATGGCCATTCAAAATTGTAGTCAATCGTCTGCTCACTATCCTTACTCTTGAGAGGAGGTTGCATGTCGGAATGAATGGAAGGAGCGTCTGCCACTCTCGACGGAGAAGTAAGTCTTTTCCCTTTGGCCGCCGTACCAGTCGACCTAAAAGCTTTTGGAGCCATAGCAGAAAGTATGATGAAGTCGAAGGAGGAGAGGGTGAAAGAGGAAAATCTCTCTCTCTGAATGACTCATATTTATAGACTTGCTAAAAAGAGACTCTTCGATTCTCGAAATTATTAAGGATAGGGACGACGTTTGGGGACTTTATCCCTAATAACCGTCGAACGTCTCTTCGGTTTTCGAGATCATTAAAGATAACGTCGACGTTTGGGGACTTTATCCCTAGTAACCGTCGGCTTCATCTCGAACATGGATCCACAACCGAATTAGGAAAATTAAATGTAGCAGTGACAGCTGGCAGACTGATGGAATCTCCCTGCGGCTCAATATGTCCCTGCTACTCAAGATTTATTTTGCGGCTCAGGATTTCCCTGTGATTCAAGATCCCTCTGCAGTTCAAAAAACTTCCTGCGACTTGAAGACTCCCTGCGACTTGACAAATTTTCATGCTTCTTATTCAAAGTATTCCAAATTTGTAATTTGAAAACTTTGAAGGGGGTCTTGTAGAAGCATAAAAAATATGGGGTTCATGCAGATTACAAATTGTCACAACAGTTCTGACACTTCGACAAAAAAAAGACGTGAGAAGTCGTCCAAAAGCAGGGTTCGTACGCCTTAATGCGGCCAGAAGAGTGTCATCTAAGCCGCATGAACCTTATGCGGCTCAGACTTATGCGGCCCAAAATCTCCAAACTTTACGCAACTAAGAGTAACTGTGATCCAAGCCGCATAAGCTTTATGCTGCCGAAATACAGATCGAAGACTGAGAAAACTGTACAGCTCCCCGCAATAGGACACGTAGCAATCTGACCAAGTCCTTAACTACCCAGATTTGCTGCAACAAAATCCCAACAAATCGACAGATAGCAGCCAAAGAGCGGGTCTTCGCGTGCTAATCAGCCACGTGGCCGCAAGCCGTCTATGCGGCTCAACATACATTCTATTATAAATAGCATGGCGCTACACCCCTGCAAAAGGCTGGCAACCTTCAAGAAAAAAATAATTTCTTCACGAGCTAGAGAATGCATTAGATAGTCCATGGAGTAAGGCAGAGTTGATAGCACTTTCCCGAGCCTCCACCGTCACCCTCCAGAATCAAAACTAAATAATTGTACTTAGATTATTTCCTAGGATTTCTTTCTAGGCTCTTCTTTGTACATGCGAGTTTGTAATCAATTTCAGTGTTCTGTAATACCTGTCTTTGATTTTTTATGGCAAACACTCCATCGAAGCGGAAGTAAATAATTTTATAGCTACCAGTTTCATCCGTGAGGAGCAGCACCCAGACTGGGTAGCTAATATTCTACCAGTCACCAAGAAGAACGGAAAGATCTGAATCTGCATCGACTTTCACAATATGAATGCGACATGTCCTAAGGATAAATTCTCTCTTCCCATCGCCGACATAATGATCGATAATATGTGTGGCTTCGAATGCATGTCCTTTATGGATGGCTTTTTAGGATAAAATTAAATCAAAATGTCTTCCGATGATGAGAAGCATACGTTATTCCAAACACCGATCGGCATATATTATTACACAGTCATGCCCTTCGGCCTGAAGAACGCCGATACTACATATCAGCGAGCTATGAGCGTCATCTTCAGAGATCACTTACGTAAGACGGTGGAGTGTTACATTGACGACATCGCAGTCAAAAGCCGCTCCAAGAATGATCACTTACATGATTTAAGGATAATGTTCGACCTTATGCGAGCACACAATCTGAAGATGAATCCCACCAAATCCTTCCTAGGCATGTCCAGTAGGAAATTTGGCTTTGTCATCACGTCCCAGGGTATTTACATAGACCCCGATAAGACAAAAGCAATCCTGGAGATGAGTCCACCGAGGAACCTCCGTGAACTTTGCGGCCTTTAGGGAAGACTAGCCTACATCATAAGGTTCATATCTAACATCTTAGGGTGATGTCAACCCTTCACACAACTCATGAAGAAAGGCATCTCTTTCGTATGGAATAAGGAATATCAACGTGCCTTTGATGACATTAAGGAATACTTGATGAATCTACCAGTTCTGGTAGCCCCGGTCGCCGGAAAGCCCTTCCTGCTCTATGTACGGGCGATGGAACACTCCCTCGGCACCTTGCTAGCACAGAACAATGATACGGGACAAGAACAAGCCATTTACTATCTCAGCCTGATGATGGTGGGACCGGAACACAGGTACACCGCCGTGGAGAAGGAGTGCCTTGCCCTGGTGTTCACAATTCAGAATAAATGGCACTATGTGACAGGGCAGACCATCCATGTTGTCTCACGAGTCAACCCTCTTAGGGTCCTCATGACCAAGCCAGGAGCCTTCAGTTCTCGTATAGCCACCTGGGAGATATTGTTGTCCCCTTATGACATAGTTTTCATCCCACATAAGGCTATCAAAGGTCAAGCCCTGGCCGACTTCTTAGCAGCCCATCCAGGCTCAGAAACAGCCATAATCTATGAAAAAATCCTCGACGAAGTCGTTAAGTCAAACATGACTTCACATGATGCCATTTGGCGAATGTTCTTTTACGGTACTTCAAGAACGGAGCCACAAGGTGATATCATCGCTAGAGTCGAGATAGTATTAATTTCTTCCTCCGGATTGGTGGTCAACCGGGCATATTCTCTCACAGAACCCTGTTCAAACAATGTAGCCGAATATAACGCTTTGGTCATCGGGCTCCAACTCGCAAAATAAGTGGGAGTCAAATACCTGGAAGTGTATGGAGACTCACAGCTGATTGTTAATCAGATCCGAGGCTCAAACGAGGTTCACAACGAGGACCTAATTCCTTACCATCAGACAGTAATTATCATCATTGCAACCTTGGAGGGGCTATTTATAGAGCATGTTCCTAGACTCCAGAATATTAAAACCGACGCCCTAGCAGGCCTCGCTGCTTCCTTGGCAGTTCCAAATGATGTTTATCATCTAGTCGACGTGATAGGCCATGAGCTGGTCTATCCCAAAAATAATGTTCAACTGGATATGAGTTACTCTGCCCAGATAACCAATGACGTGCAAGACTGGAGACTCCCGTTCATCGACTTTGCAGTCTATGGAATCCTGCCTGAGAATGTGAAAGAAGCAACTTCAATTAGAAGGCGTTCTCTCAGATTCTTTTATGACACAGAAACAGAAATATTATATTGACGATCTTACAATGGGCTACTGTTAAGATGTCTGTCAAATACAGAAGCCAAGAAGCCTTACGTGAGGCTCATGATGGCGTTTACGGGGCTCACTAATTGGGCCTGAAGTTGTAGGACCGTCTCCGTCGGATGGGTTATTATTGGCCTACGATGGTAGCAGACGCAGTCAATTATGCAAAGAAGTATAAGGATTGTCAGATCGACGCAGATTTCATACATCTGCCATTCGAATTCTTACACCCAACAGTGGCCTCTTGGCCATTTGAAGCATAGGGAATGGACATTATTGGCCTAATCACCCCGCCGTCGTCTAGAGGACACCGGTTTATACTTGCAATCACCGACTACTTCTCCAAGTGTGTCACGCCCCAGTTCCAAATAATCGGATCGGGAACACGTGGCATGCCAGCTGTACGATCAGACATAGTTAACCCAATTTAATGGACTATGACTAGTCGTAGTACGCTGAAGTAAGACTAATAATATTAACAACACAGGCAGGTAAAATCTAGTCTCATCCATGAAACAAATAATAGATAACTGTAAAGAGAGTCCCCAGAGTCACAATAAATGTCAAAAGAAAGACCAAATACTGAACAGTACATCTGGAATGAAATAAAATGGAAAGTAGGAAATAACTGAATACAGGAAATGAACCCACATCAGAAGATAAGGCTAGCCTCCAAAGGATCAAGGCTGTGGCTCCACCTCAAGGTCGTCGTCTAATCCAGCTACTCCGTAATCAGTCGGGTAGGAATCCTCGTCAAGCTCTTGAAAAGATACCAGGTCCTCAGAGGGACATAACAATACACAGGAAAAATGACATGCAAGATAATACTGAGCAGTAAAGTAAAAGTAACTAAATAAATATGCTACTAAGTAATTCCTTAACCAAACAAGGACAGAAAATATGTAGTACACAATTAAAGGTGTTCTAACCATCTAAGTGTAAATGCATTTTGAGACATCTCTAGTGGCACATGAGAGGGGGAGAAGAAGAAGAAACGTCCACCAAGCGTTCTACGGTTTGAGAACGAGGGGCTACGAGCATCCAGCGTACATTAGAAACAGACTTCTCATACACCACTAGTAGACTCTCCCTACCCAATGAATACCTGTACCGTATACACGGTACAAATAATATGCAAGACGGCAATATACATATAATGTAACTAACCACTGCTACAACTCAAGATCACATGTTAATGGCCAATCAACACAAAATCTCTGCACTCAACTCACTCATATGTGATGCGTGTCTGAGATGTGTCAAGTTATACTAACTATTGACAGGGTAGTCATAAATGGTGACGAGTGCACACAACTGTAATAAATGGTCAAATGTAATACTGCGTAGTAAAGTCAAGCAAGGTGTACTTGCCTGTGTCCAATAGCTGAAAGTCCGAGTCTGGTATCGAGTCCAAGTTCCGAGAAACGAATAATCCTACAATAACATTAACCCTAATTCAATACTAATTAACCAAATTAAACTATACATTTAATTGATAATTAATCGATAATTATTATTCAAACCATTACTACTAGCTAATCATTACTAATAAATATGAATAATATCATACAATAATAAGTATGAAGCACTTATTATTATACTTTTATATTCTGAAATTATTAATACAATTAATAATTTAATAATTAATAAATTACTTACAACTAATTAGTTAAACAATTAAGAAACACATGCATTCACAAATTCCCATTAATTATAAATACTAATTAATAAATAATGGCAAGTCTAAATTTGGTTAGAAAACACTTTTCCATGAAATCCCCCTGGAAATAATATTTTTAATATTAATTACCTAATTTATAAGTAATTAAAAACATTTAACTACTAATATATAGAAATTACCAATTTAGCTATCATAAATAGAATTAAATGTTAAAAATTCACTAATAAATTGGGAAAAATCATAAATCACAGAAAATAACATTTCTAACAGTGACTATACATTTATGAGCATTACCAATAATAATTTATAATTATTATAAATTAAAACTAGTATTGAACTAATTACATAATCAAATATATTTAACTCTGGTTTAATGCCAAATAAATACTAAACATAATTATTCTCTTTTGAAAATTTTACAGTAAATAGGTATAATTATTATCTACAAGTTTTGTATAACACTCATTAATTAATTCTTAATGAATTAATTAATAAAAATCCAAAACAGTGTAAATAAACAGTCATTTAGAATCAGTAATTCACAGTTTAAAATATAAATAAAATATCTAAACTATTTATTAAATCTTGAAAATTTAACAGTAATTAGTTTACATAATTACCTACAATTTATTTATAGATCATAACGAGTGATTCCTAATGGATTAAATTCAAAAAATCAAAACAGAATATATAATTCTGTGGAAATTTACACAAAAACTGCTTCATTGACATCAGTTAAAATACTTAATAAATACGAATAATTTGTATAAAAATCTGATACAATTAATATAGAATCTATACTAATGTCTCTAATCAATGGACTAATAATTTAGGTACAAATTACTATCAATTAATCATTAATTAATTAATCACACAGCCATAATCCCACAAAATAATTAATTCACAGTCATTAATTAATTCAAATAAAATCATAATAATTCATAATAAATTCTCTACAATTTATTACAGAATCTACACTTTGTTAACAATCATTTAACATTAATAATACTACTTAATAATCATTAATTCTTCCTTAATCAAATCATTAATCAATGAATAAAACAGGAAATTATATAGAAATTAGGGTTCTAAGTTGCAAGGGGGATATCCACGTGGCAAAGCCACGTAGAGGCTCGAGATCGTACCTGCCGACTGCAGGGAGTCGGGGCTACGCTACGATGGTGATGGCGCCGCCGGAGATGGCCTGAACGCCGAGGACGAGGTGATCTCTTCGCTGAACGCACGCCGGCCGAGATAGGAGGGAAGGGGAGTTCTCGGGTAGCCGAAAAATGGAGGGGGAAGAAGTGGTGGTGTGGCCGAAAAGTGGAGGGGAAAGAGGGGTTGTGTGGCCGAAAAAATGAAAGGGAGGAGTGGTTATCATTTGGTTACAAGAGATCCATACTTTGTGGAAACCAAAATTCATGTGGTAGAGAATGGGTTAAGGTTGGTTAAGAAATTAATTAGCATTCTAAGTATACATAAACATGTAAATTCATTCTTAATTAAATAGAGACTAAAAAAATAGATTAGGGTTTGGTTTAAGGATTAAGGTCTAAGAAAAACCAGGGGCAAACACACAACCCAATATATAGTCACACATATAAATAATTCCTTTATATAATTATAGAAAAACAATTAAATCATGCAATATTATTTAATAAATAAAATTTTGAAAATTAAGGGGTTTTACATTCTCCCCAACTTATTAAAATTTCGTCCTCGAAATTGAAACAAGCTAGGGTAAAAGAATCACACAATCACAATTCTAATTCTAGGCAATTTACAAACTAAATTAAGCAGAATCTAGAGAGCAATTATTAACAGAATTTAGTCATACCAGACGCCTCACGAAGGTATGGAAAACGCTCCAGAATAGAATCTTCCCGCTCCCAAGTCGATTCGCCCGAAGAATGGTGTTTCCACGCAACTCGGACTAGTCGAATGGTCTTCCCCTTCAACACTTTCTCTCTGCGGTCTAGGATCTCCACAGGCTGCTCCTCGTAGGACAAGGTCGGTCCCACGGTGATCTCTGAATGATCAAGTATGTGGTTAGGGTCTGCCACATACTTCCTCAACTAGGAGACATGAAATACATCATGGACGCCTTCCAATGACTGCGGAAGTGCCAATCTGTATGCAACCTCGCCAACTTTCTCCAACACATCGAATGGTCCGATGTACCTTGGGCTGAGCTTTCCTCTGACTCCAAATCTGATCGTACCTCTAGTCGGGGAGATTCTCAAGAACACATGATCTCCTTCCTTGAACTCAAGAGGTCGCCTATGAGTGTCTGCCTACTGTTTCTGCCGGTCCTGTGCTGCTCGTAGATGTCCCTGAATCTTCTTGACTGTATCTACTGTACGAGTCACCAACTCTGGTCCTAATATCTGTCTCTCGCCTACATCACCCCAACATGCTGGCGATCGACACTTCCTTCCGTACAATGCTTCAAAAGGGGCCATCTGGATACTTGCCTGGTAGCTATTGTTGTAAGAGAATTCTACCAAGTGCAAGTGATCCTCCCAGGATCCACCAAAATCCAACATGCAAGCTCTCAACATGTCCTCCAACGTCTGAATGGTACGCTCTGACTGCCCGTCCGTCTGAGGGTGATAAGCTGTGCTGAACTTCAGTCTTGTGCCCAGACTTTCCTGCATGCTCTTCCAGAAGTGCGATGTGAATCTTGTATCTCGATCAGAGACTATACTGACTGGTACTCCATGTAATCGCACTATCTCCTTCATATATAAGTCTGCCAATACCTCTGTAGATTGCCCCACTCGAAATGGTATGAAATGAGCAGACTTCGATAATCTGTCCACAATCACCCAAACTGTATCTCGTCCAGCTGGGCTCCTCGAAAATCCCGTAACGAAATCCATAGTGATGTGCTTCCACTTCCACTCAGGTATCGGAAGCGGTTGCAACAATCCTGCGGATCTCTGATGTTCAGCTTTGACTTGCTGACACACCAAACATTTGCCACGAAACGTGCTATCTCACGTTTCATTCCATGCCACCAGTAGTGCTGTCTCAGGTCCCTGTACATCTTTGTACCTCCTGGATGAATAGAATAAATCGAGCTATGAGCCTCTGCCATCAGCTCCTGCCTGATCTCACCATTAGGAACATAGAGGCGATCACCACACCTCAAGGTCCCGTCTTCGTGAATCCTCAATCCAGTCTGCAGTCCCTGCTCTGTCTTCTGTCGAAGCCTCTGATATCTGGCATCTGTGGGTAAAGTCGCCTTGATCCTCTCTACTAATGAAGACTAAACCTGAATATTCATCATCTGCGCAACTCCTCCAGGCCTAACAACTTCAATGCCCATCTTCTCCAAATCGTATAGCAACTCCTTTTGTGATGTCAAGAAGTGCGCCATAGGTTTCCGGCTCAATGCATCTGCTACTGAATTAGCCTTCCCTGGATGGTACTGTAACTCTATATCAAAATCTGCCATCAACTCAAGCCAACGCCTCTGCCTCAAATTTAAATCTTTCTGAGTAAAGACATACTTGAGGCTCTTATGATCTGTATATACCTCCACCGTTTCTCCATACAGATAATGTCTCCAAAGCTTCAGGGCAAATATCACCGCCGCAAGCTCTAAGTCGTGCGTAGGATAATTCTTCTCATGGGTCCTCAACTGCCGAGAACCATATGCCACTACCTTCCCATGTTGCATCAAGACGCATCCTAATCCCTTCCCGGATGCATCGCTATAGATGACAAAACCTCCTGGTCCCGATGGTATGGTCAAAACTGGTGCAGTGGTAAGGCGCCTCTTCAATTCATCAAAGGCAGCTTGGCATTCTTCCGTCCATTCGAACTTCTGATCCTTGCGGGTCAACTTGGTCATGGGCTCCGCAATCCTTGCAAAATTCTCTACGAACCTCCGGTAATATCCGGCAAGCCCTATAAAACTTCGTATCTCTGAAACATCGGTTGGAGTTGGCCACGACTCCACTGCTGATATCTTCGTCGGATCCACTTCTATGCCTTTCCCTGAGATAACATGTCCAAGAAATGAAACATGATCTAGCAAAAATTCACACTTACTCAGCTTCGCATATAACTTCTGATGCCTCAAGACCTCCAGCACCTTCCTCAAGTGATCCTCATGCTCTTCATGGTTCTTTGAATACACCAAAATGTCGTCGATAAATACTACGACAAATTTGTCAAGATATTCATGGAATACTCTGTTCATTAAATTCATGAACACAGCAGGTGCATTAGTCAAACCAAAGGGCATTACTAAGAACTCGTAATGACCATACCGAGTCCTGAATGCCGTCTTCTGGATGTCTTCCCTCCGAACTTTCACTTGATGGTATCCCGATCTCAGATCAATCTTCGAGAATACCTGGGCTCCTGTCAGCTGGTCAAATAGATCATCAATTCTGGACAGGGGATACTTGTTTTTGATTGTCACAGCATTAAGAGCCCTATAATCAATGCACATGCGAACTGTTCCATCTTTCTTTGGCACAAACAAGACCGGGGCTCCCCATGGTGATGCACTTGGTCTGATAAATCCTTTGTCTTGCAACTCCTGCAACTGTACCTTCATTTCATCTAGCTCCTTCTTCGCCAATCGATAGACATTTGAAGAGATTGGTGCCGCTCCTGGTATGAGCTCAATGGTGAACTCAACCTCTCTGTCGGGTGGTAGTCCCGGCAGATCATCAGGAAAGACATCAGAAAACTCATCAATGATCGGTGGCGGGGCCACCACCATCGCCATGCAAGCTCCATGATACTGAGAGACTCCCTTCTCAATGCTTTCTCTCTGAAATTCAAACTCCGGCTGGCCTGGCGGTCTAAATATCTGTCCTCCTGCTGGCACAATAGCTCCCCGAACCGGGCAATCTCGAGCCTGATGCTGACCCGAACCACAGGCTAAGCAAGTACCCAGCCTCCTTCTGCACTTTCTCTCCAAGTGACCCTTCTTGCCACAGTAATGACAAGTTGGGAGCTCCTTCGACTGATAGGGTCCAGTCCTCTGATGCTGCTGATGTCCCATAGGTCGCCGAATAGGACCTCCTTGCTGCGTCTTCTGCTGTACTTGCTGGCTCCTCTGCTGGTGTTGCCTCCCCTTGACAATTGACTCTTGGATTCTGGCCTCCGTCAGCACCTCAGAATAAGAGACTCGGGACTGAGTGCTGGTAAATTGTTGTAACTCCTGTCTCAGTCCGTTGTGGAACCTCTTAGCTTTCTCCAGATCGGTGGGGATCAGCACCTCCCCATATTTGCTGAGACGACTAAACTCCGAGTCGTACTCATCCACTGTCTTGTTTCCCTGCTCCAGGTGCAGGAACTGGTTGTATAAAGCATTCTTCACAGTAGCAGGAAAGTACTTCTTATCAAAGAACTCCAGAAACTGTTCCCACGACTGACGGGTACCCAACTGACGCTCCATAGAATCCCACCAGTGATGGGCATTCCCCTCCAGCTGAGTTCTTACGCCAGTCATCCATAAATCTTCTGACAACTGAGATGCCTGTAATTTCTTCTTGGTGCTGGCGATCCAATTAGTGGTCTCCTCCGGAGTCTCATTCCCTTTGTAAGGTTTGGGGCCCATCTGCACGTAGTCCTTCACTGAACCTACCCGCGCTGGTCTCGCGGGAGCTTGTGTCGGAGCTGGTGCAGGTGCTGGTGCTGTCATCCTCTCCATAGCTGTCAGGAATCCCTGTCTCATCTCAGCAGCTTCCCGCCTCTGCTCAGCTGCTTCTTGCCTCTGTTCTTGCATCATCATGTGCATGAACTGAAACATCTGCGCCTGACTGTCTGGTGGCACAGTCGGGGGCACTCCAAATGGTGTCTGAGGGTTCTGCGGGGGAGGTGGTGGTACCCCAGTCGGTTGTGCACCAACTGGCTGAGACGTCTGCCCTGGAAGCAAAGGGTGAGTTGGAACTACCCTTGTGGACTGTTCATCCGTACCAGATGACTGGTTGTCTCCACCGGCAGCGGTACGTCCACTCCTCAAATTCATGATTCTGCAGAGATATGATAGAAGGAATTAAGAATAGGACGGAAACAAACGAGATGCAAAAGATTTTGTTCAAGGATATTCAAGAATGATATAATCAAGTATGGATGAGACCCTATATTCTAAACCTAATTTGCAGGCTTGTCTGGTACAGTAACGTAACCAAACAAATTTCATTGACCTGCATGGGCCACCACTAAAACATGTCACGCCCCAGTTCCAAATAATCGGATCGGGAACACGTGGCATGCCAGCTGTACGATCAGACATAGTTAACCCAATTTAATGGACTATGACTAGTCGTAGTACGCTGAAGTAAGACTAATAATATTAACAACACAGGCAGGTAAAATCTAGTCTCATCCATGAAACAAATAATAGATAACTGTAAAGAGAGTCCCCAGAGTCACAATAAATGTCAAAAGAAAGACCAAACACTGAACAGTACATCTGGAATGAAATAAAATGGAAAGTAGGAAATAACTGAATACAGGAAATGAACCCACATCAGAAGATAAGGCTAGCCTCCAAAGGATCAAGGCTGTGGCTCCACCTCAAGGTCGTCGTCTAATCTAGCTACTCCGTAATCAGTCGGGTAGGAATCCTCGTCAAGCTCTGGAAAAGATACCAGGTCCTCAGAGGGACATAACAATACACAGGAAAAATGACATGCAAGATAATACTGAGCAGTAAAGTAAAAGTAACTAAATAAATATGCTACTAAGTAATTCCTTAACCAAACAAGGACAGAAAATACGTAGTACACAATTAAAGGTGTTCTAACCATCTAAGTGTAAATGCATTTTGAGACATCTCTAGTGGCACATGAGAGGGGAGAAGAAGAAGAAACGTCCACCAAGCGTTCTACGGTTTGAGAACGAGGGGCTACGAGCATCCAGCGTACATTGGAAACAGACTTCTCATACACCACTAGTAGACTCTCCCCACCCAATGAATACCTGTACCGTATACACGGTACAAATAATATGCAAGACGGCAATATACATATAATGTAACTAACCACTGCTACAACTCAAGATCACATGTTAATGGCCAATCAACACAAAATCTCTGCACTCAACTCACTCATATGTGATGCGTGTCTGAGATGTGTCAAGTTATACTAACTATTGACAGGGTAGTCATAAATGGTGACGAGTGCACACAACTGTAATAAATGGTCAAATGTAATACTGCGTAGTAAAGTCAAGCAAGGTGTACTTGCCTGTGTCCAATAGCTGAAAGTCCGAGTCTGGTATCGAGTCCAAGTTCCGAGAAACGAATAATCCTACAATAACATTAACCCTAATTCAATACTAATTAACCAAATTAAACTATACATTTAATTGATAATTAATCGATAATTATTATTCAAACCATTACTACTAGCTAATCATTACTAATAAATATGAATAATATCATACACTAATAAGTATGAAGCACTTATTATTATACTTTTATATTCTGAAATTATTAATACAATTAATAATTTAATAATTAATAAATTACTTACAACTAATTAGTTAAACAATTAAGAAACACATGCATTCACAAATTCCCATTAATTATAAATACTAATTAATAAATAATGGCAAGTCTAAATTTGGTTAGAAAACACTTTTCCATGAAATCCCACTGGAAATAATATTTTTAATATTAATTACCTAATTTATAAGTAATTAAAAACATTTAACTACTAATATATAGAAATTACCAATTTAGCTATCATAAATAGAATTAAATGTTAAAAATTCACTAATAAATTGGGAAAAATCATAAATCACAGAAAATAACATTTCTAACAGTGACTATACATTTATGAGCATTACCAATAATAATTTATAATTATTATAAATTAAAACTAGTATTGAACTAATTACATAATCAAATATATTTAACTCTGGTTTAATGCCAAATAAATACTAAACATAATTATTATCTTTTGAAAATTTTACAGTAAATAGGTATAATTATTATCTACAAGTTTTGTATAACACTCATTAATTAATTCTTAATGAATTAATTAATAAAAATCCAAAACAGTGTAAATAAACAGTCATTTAGAATCAGTAATTCACAGTTTAAAATATAAATAAAATATCTAAACTATTTATTAAATCTTGAAAATTTAACAGTAATTAGTTTACATAATTACCTACAATTTATTTATAGATCATAACGAGTGATTCCTAATGGATTAAATTCAAAAAAATCAAAACAGAATATATAATTCTGTGGAAATTTACACAAAAACTGCTTCATTGACATCAGTTAAAATACTTAATAAATACGAATAATTTGTATAAAAATCTGATACAATTAATATAGAATCTATACTAATGTCTCTAATCAATGGACTAATAATTTAGGTACAAATTACTATCAATTAATCATTAATTAATTAATCACACAGCCATAATCCCACAAAATAATTAATTCACAGTCATTAATTAATTCAAATAAAATCATAATAATTCATAATAAATTCTCTACAATTTATTACAGAATCTACACTTTGTTAACAATCATTTAACATTAATAATACTACTTAATAATCATTAATTCTTCCTTAATCAAATCATTAATCAATGAATAAAACAGGAAATTATATAGAAATTAGGGTTCTAAGTTGCAAGGGGGATATCCACGTGGCAAAGCCACGTAGAGGCTCGAGATCGTACCTGCCGACTGCAGGGAGTCGGGGCTACGCTACGATGGTGATGGCGCCGCCGGAGATGGCCTGAACGCCGAGGACGAGGTGATCTCTTCGCTGAACGCACGCCGGCCGAGATAGGAGGGAAGGGGAGTTCTCGGGTAGCCGAAAAATGGAGGGGGAAGAAGTGGTGGTGTGGCCGAAAAGTGGAGGGGAAAGAGGGGTTGTGTGGCCGAAAAAATGAAAGGGAGGAGTGGTTATTATTTAGTTACAAGAGATCCATACTTTGTGGAAACCAAAATTCATGTGTTAGAGAATGGGTTAAGGTTGGTTAAGAAATTAATTAGCATTCTAAGTATACATAAACATGTAAATTCATTCTTAATTAAATAGAGACTAAAAAAATAGATTAGGGTTTGGTTTAAGGATTAAGGTCTAAGAAAAACCAGGGGCAAACACACAACCCAATATATAGTCACACATATAAATAATTCCTTTATATAATTATAGAAAAACAATTAAATCATGCAATATTATTTAATAAATAAAATTTTGAAAATTAAGGGGTTTTACAAAGTGGACGGAAGCTATTCTGCTGGCAGAGGTAAAGACATCAAACGTGATCAGTTTTAAAAAATAACACGTCATTTACAGTTTCGGACTGCCACGGAAGATCATTCATGGCAATGGTCCGCAGTTTGCAAGCCATGCCTTCTATCGATTTTGTGACAAAAATCGAATTCAGAATGTAGCTTCAACGACATACAACCCATCAGCTAATGGTCTAGTTGAAGCCTTTAACAAGACCATAATCAAGCTTCTCAAGAAGTTGGTGTCTTCAAACAAATACGACTGGAATGAAAAGTTGGACGAATGCTTATGGGCATACCGCACTACAAGTCGGACGGCTACAGAAAATATACCGTTCTCTCTGGTGTACGGGAGCGAGGCAGTTCTTCCATTGGAGACTCAGATCCCCTCACTGCGTGTGGCCCTTTCTTATCGGTTGACGTCGGACGATTACTACTACCGACAACTACAAGAATTGAAAGCTTTAGACGAGAAGCATTTACATGCTCAACAAATCATCGAGCTCTATCAAGCACGCATCTCTCGGGCCTTCAATAAGAAAGTCAAGTAGAGGACATTTCAAATAGGCGATCTCGTCTTGGCCGTTCGCAGACCAATGGTCATGACTCACAAAATTGTCGGTAAATTCCAGCCCAAGTGGGAGGGTCCATACATCATCGAGACCGTATTATCCAACGATGCATATCGACTCGTAAAGCAGAACAGAAATTTGCTCATAATGTCCACAAACGGTAAATCCCTGAAGAAGTACTTTGTCTAAGGACATGCCGGTACTTCCTCAAACTACCAAATCTTCCAGGCTATCGAGTTATGTATACCAAGTACCTCTAAACTCACACTCTGTTTGCTCCGAGTGGATTCACATCGCATCTCCCTGAGTGGCGAGTCATGTATGCTGATACCTCTGAACTTCCACTCTGATGCATTATCCCGCAGGAGTCTGCCAAGCTTATCGCCATCTCTGAGCAAACATTCTGGTCCTGATTATCATGTGTCACATCCATATTACCTCTGATACCGATAGTCTCTTGACTTAACACCTATACCCAACCCGGGATAAAAGACATGGTGTTAAGACCATAAAATCTATCACGTCCATATTACCTCTGTTGGGTTTTATCTCAAAATATATTACTCGCACCACCAGTGCACAGAAGAGTAATAGGTCCACCAAAATTTTACGGTTATCGTGTGTCACGTCAATATTACCTCTGATACCGATAATCTCTTGACTTAACACCTATACCCAACCCGGGATAAAAGATATGGTGTTAAGACCACAAAACCTATCACGTCTATATTACCTCTGTTAGGTTTTATCTCAAAATCTATTACTCGTACCACCAATACGTAAAAGAGTAATATGTCCACCAATGATTATTCCTGATTATCGTGTATCATGTTCATATTACCTCTGATACCGATGGTCTCTTGACTAAACACCTGTACCCAACCCGGGATAAAAGACATGGTGTTAAGACCATAAAATCTATCACGTCCATATTACCTCTGTTAGGTTTCATTTCAAATATATTATCCGCATCACCAGTGCACAAATGGATAATAGGTCCATAAAAGTTATCCTAATCTATTACTCGTACCATCGGTGCACAAAAAAGAGTAATAGGTCTACAAAAATATTATTCAAATCTATTACTCGTATCTCCAGATGCACAAAAGGGAAATAGGTCCACAAAAAGTCCCCCAGTGGGATATCCTTTATCAAACACAAATGCTATATTAGGCCCTCTAGTACAGGCACCACAAATACCACAAGCAAAGAAGGGAGTGAATGTATTCTGTTTATTCAAAATCAGTTACATTCATAGGACTACATCAGCAGCAAAAAGAAAAGAAAGGAAAATCTAGCGACACATAGTTTGGTCAGTTTGGCAGTACTTCACCTTCATCAAAAAGCAGTTTCGTGGCCCTTGAAAGAAGTCATATTTTACTGCTGAGAAGCAAATCAGGCTATTGAATATTCGAGAAGCTGCACGGAGGAAGGCAAATATAGCATGCTAAAAGCATCTACAGACGCTGACTTTCTCTCCTCCGTATTATGGACATCCTGGGCCCTTTCCTCCAGAAGACCATACCTTCAAAACATCCCTAGTGTTGCTTTTGCCTACTTGGAGAGCCGTGAAAATAGAACTTTCACGATGACACCCAACCACCGTCCGACTCTTCGATGTATAAAGGTTCATTCTACCATCCGAGGAAAACCCTTCCAAAGCATGAAGAGTTCTGAGCTCTTTGATGTGTGTGTCAAGTATTGTATCTTCACCACGCTCAAAATCGTCGATACCGGTCCTGGAGAAATTTGCTAGCCAGACCCCTACAAAATATGAAAAGGGAAAAAGGGGTTAGCAGTCAGAAGGAAACAAAGTTCATTGTTTAGACCATGTGGCCCCATCATACAGAACACATGCGGTCTGTGGACACACACAAAAAAAGAAGAAGAAAATACTGTCTTTTTTTATTGGTACAAGACACCACAAATCGAGTACGCTTGAGAGATCCTGCGCTGAAGATCCCCGAGTACAAAAAAAAGAATTCTGGGGAATGGGACGATGGAGATCGAGTGGCAGTTACTCCTTTACTCCATTGACACTCCGATTACAAAAGTGGAAGAAAACCTAAGAAAATTGCTAACTCTCGGCTCACTGGCAAGAAGTACAGCAATTTGGCTCTTGAAAATGCTCTCCGTTCTATCTGTTGAAGAGGGAAGAAGCCCCCCTTTTATAGTCATTCTTGGGCTGGAATGATGTTAGCGCCCACATGAAGAGACACGCTAGTTCTTACGTGGGCGCATGGTCCTGCTTTGGACACATAGGTGTAGGCGTATACAGGCTGCGAGATCGAAGGTTGGTCGTGGTGTTGACGTGGCTGCATGCTTCGGTACACGACTGCTCATGGAGACTGACATGGCCATGCGCTTTGGTGCATATTTTGATCATGGCTTTGACTGAGTCAGGCTTGGGTTCATAGCCATATCTCAGGCTTTGCGCCCTCCTTTCGGGGGAGCTAGTCTTCGGCGCATGGAGTTATACTTGGACTGGGCGCATGGAGCTTCATTTAGTGGACGCATGGAGTCGTACTGACTGGGCGCATGGAGCTGCTTTGACTTGGACGCATGGAGCTATGTTTGCTGAAAATTTTCATGCTTCTAAGGACCCCCTTCAAAGTTTTTGACACTTGAGCAAGTTCGAAATACTTTGAAAGAAGCATGGATCGTCTTCTCGTGAGGCAATGGGCGCATAGCACGGCTCTTCTCCTGGGCGCATAGTATTTTGGCAAGCCTGTCAGGGTGATACGATTGTTAAGATTTGCCTCGAAATCGGAACTGACAGATTGATCGTAACAGAATTTGAAGCGGTCCATCCTTTATACGCCGTGCACGTCAGCAAGAGACAGTCGCATAATATGCAGAGAGCTGGTCCTTCATGTGGGCGCATAGGCTACAGTGGGCGCATACACCATAGTGGGCGCATAGAGTACGTGGGAGTATAGAAAGTGGCCCGTGCCTATAAATAGACCCACGAGGAGAGAGAAAAGTTCATTATTCCTTTTCTCTTTGAAATTTTCAAAAAACCCTTCGTCTTCTTTCTTTGAGAATCATGTCTCCCAAGGCCGCCAAGAGATCTGCGAAGGGCAAGGGGGCTGCGTCGAGTAGCTCTTCTCCTGCGGCAGAGTCCTCAGCAGTCCTGGACCCAATTTTGGGTGAGGGCGTGCTTCAAAAAACGAAGTCTCAAGCGTTAATTTGCGACGCTCGGACTTATCTTCTGCCGGGGCGCTTGCGCCTAGGGCAACATACTTTTGTGCGCATTACTATGCGCCCACAGAAGTCATGCGCCAACACTGTGGTGTGCTATGCGTCCAAGTGCTGCCAAGTTTTGCACCCTCTAAACAGTGGTATATTATGCGCCCATGTACTGTTTAATGTATTATGCGCATGCACGTCTTGTTTTGGGCGCATATCCCTTTGGGCGCATAGGAGCCTTCAGGACAGCTTCTTCTGCAGTTTTCTAAGTCTGACTCTCTTTCTGTCTATTTTGTAGGGATCTTGCTAGCAAATTTCTCCAGGATTAGTATCGGCAATTCTGGGTACGGTGAAGATTCAACACTTGATGTACACATCAGGGAGCTCATGACTCTTCACATTTTTGACGGGTTTTGGCTAGCAAATTTCTCCAGGACCGGCATTGGCGATTCTGAGCATGGTGAAGATGCAACATTTGACGCACACATCAGAGAGCTCAGGACTCTTCGTATTTTGGAAGGGTCTTCCTCAGATGGTAGGAAGAGCCTTTATACATCAAAGGGTCGGACGGTAGTTGGGCGTCATCGTGAAAATTATGCTTTTACGGTTCCTCAAGTAGGTAAAAGCAACACTAGAGATGTTATTTTGAAGGTATGGTCACATGAAGAAATGGGCCCATAACGTCCGCCATATGGAGGAGAGGAGAACACCATTTGTGGATGTTTTAGCATGCTATATTTGCCCTCCTCCGTGTAGCATCTTGAAGGTTCAACAGCCATGTTTGCTTGCTCAACAGTAAAACATGACCTCCTTCACGGGCCACAAGACCACTTTTCGATGGAAACGTGGTACTGCTAGGCTGATCAAGCTATGTGTTGCTGATGAGTAGCGGATTCTTCCTTCTTTTGGACACCAATGTAACCTTTTACTTTTTATCCAGATGAAGAGATGAAGAACCTTCTGTTTTGCTCATGAGATATAATCCTGTAAATGTAACTAACTTTGAATAAACAGTACGCATTCGCTCCACTCTTTGCTTGTGATATCTGTGATGCTAGTATTTAAAGAGCCAAATCCCGCATTTGTGTAAAGGGTGTCTCGCTGGGGTACCACCCTCTCTTTTTTTGGCGTCATGGCTCTTATATATTTTTTTCGTCTTTCGATAGACGTTTAAGTACTGAATAAAGAATCTTGTCAGAAGTGAATGTGGTTTTGTGAAATATCGATGCTAGAGGTAATGTGGACGTAGCAAGGACATTTCTGATGGGTATTCCATTAGAGAAATTTTGTGTGGACCTATTATCCGTTTTATATTCGAATGATTCGAATATAGATAATAAGTTGAATAAAGCTGATAGTAGAGGTAATGTGGACGTAATAGCAGAGGATGTTCTATATCTGACCAGAGGTAATATGGACGTGGAAAGATATATAGCATTAGGGAGAAGTAGATAATTTAGAGGTAATAGGGACGTGATTATCCTTGATGAATGCTTTGCGCAGAGGTTATGTGGACGTGGCAAAACATAATCATTTCACTGGGAAAATAATTATCAGAAAACAATTCAGAGGTAATAGGGACGTGACTTGTTTTCGTCAAACCGAGTTTGGACAGAGTCAGAAACGGAAATGATTCCACTAGGGAAATATTTAGAGGACCTATTATCCAGGGCGTATTTAAGACTCTTGAAATACAGATAATAGTTAGATAGTTTATTTTTTTTGAATCATATAAACATCGCACTGTACATTTACATGACAGAACGTATGTGAACATTATGTAAAAGAGGTTACACATAGTATCTCTTCAGGAACTTGCCGTTGATAGGCATCATGAGCAAGTTACCATCAGGCTTGGTCAGCCGGTACGCACCATTATAATACACCAATTCCATGACGAAGGAACCTTCCCATTTAGGCTAGAATTTTTCTTTTGTTTTGTGTGTCATAACCATCGGTCTTCTTACTGCTAGGACCAGATCGCCGACTTGGAAGATCCTTTCCTTCACCTTTTTGTTGAAGGCTCTGGGAAGGCGTTCTTGGTATAGCTCAATATGCTGTTGAGCTAATAGGCATTTTTTGTCTAGCGCTTCGAGCTCTTGGAGTCGCAGATGGTAGCTCTCTTCAGTAGTTAGCTCGCTCGCAAGGGCTACCCGGAGAGAAGGAATCTGGATTTCTAGGGGAAGAACTACTTCGCTTCCATAAACCAGAGAGAATGGCGTACTGCCTATTGGATTCCAGACTGCTGTGCGATAGGCCCATAGACATTTACCGAGCTTCTTGTTCCAATCGTGCTTGTTTGAAGACACGAATTTCTTGAGAAGTTTTATAATGGTTTTGTTGAAGGCTTCTGCTAACCCGTTAGCCGCTGGATTGTAGGCAGTAGAGGCTATGTTCTGGATTCGATTCTTATCGCAGAACCGATAGAACGCATGGCTTGCAAAATATGGACCATTATCATGGATGATCCTGCGAGGTAGGCCGAAGCCGTAAATGACATAATGTTTGATGAAACTGATCACGTTTGATGTCTTTACTTCAGTGAGCGGTATAGCTTCCGCTATTTGGAGAAGTAATCGGTTATAGCTAGGATGAACCGATGTCCTTTGGAAGATGGCGGGCTGATTGGTCCTATGACGTCCATGTCCTAGGCTTCAAATGGCTAAGATGCTGCCGTCGGGTGTAGAAACTCCGAAGGTTGATGAATGAAATCAGCGTGGAACTGGCAATCTCTACACTTCTTTGCATATTCAACAGCATCCGTTATCATTGTGGGCCAGTAATAACCCATTCGTTTGAGGCAATCTTGTAATTTAGGGCCTGGTTGATGTGCACCACAAACTCCATTGTGAGCCTCCCGGAGTGCATGTTTGTCTTCTGTGTCTGATAAGCATCGTAAAAGTAGCCCGTCATAAGAGCGTCGGTACAACATCTTGGTTGTTGTGTCATAGTAGAATCTGAGGGATCGTCTTTGGATGGATACTTCTTCCTTCGGGTTTTCGGGGAGGATTCTATAGACAGCGTAGTCTATGAAGGGAAATGTCCAATCTTTAGCGTCGAAATGTCCAGTCTTTAGCGTTGACGTTTGTTTCTGCTGCGTAACTGTAATGAATATGCAAGGCATCTTTCACACAGAATAATTCTCGACCAAACACTGTGATCTATTGCTGAGTATTGGTAGAAATGGTCAAGGAAGCAGCAAGACCAGCTAGAGCATCTTCTTCTATATTTTGTAGTCGAGGTATGTCCTCGATGAAGAATCCAGCGAAAGTAGATGCCAGCTCGATTGTTGCTCGGTGGTAAGGGATGAGATCTTCGTAGCGAACTTCGTAATCCCTTCGGACCTGACTAACTATTAGCTTGGGATCGCCGTAAGCCTCTAGATAGTCAATTCCTAGTTGCTTTGCCAGTTGTAGGCCAATTATTAGGGTATTATATTCGGCTAAATTGTTGGTGCATGGTTTCACGAGAGAATATGCACGGTGTATGACCAGATGATCAGGTGACACAAGCACAACGCCTACTCCAGCCACAATGTTCCCTTTGGGCCCTGTTCTTGATGCACCATCAAAGAACATTTGCCAAATAGGGATCTCTTCATTTGCAGTGTCAGACTCCACCACTTCGTCGGGGATTTCATCGTAGAGTTTGGACGACTCCGGCACTGGATGAGCTGCTAGAAAATCAGCTGATGCTTGACCTTTTACTGCCTTCTGAGGGACGAAGATCATATCATATGGGGTTAACAGCATTGCTTATGTAGTTAAACAGGAATTGAGAAAACCCGGCTTAGTTATGAGTATTCTGAGAGGGTTGACTTTGGATATAATGTGGATAGTCTGCCCAGTCACATAGTAGCATGTCTTTTGGATGGTAAATACTAGTATGAGGCATTTCTTCTCCACCGGTGTGTATCTGTGCTCGGCACACACCATTGTGCGGCTGAGGTAGTAAATTGCCTGTTCATGGCCGCCTTCGTTCTTCTGAGATAAGAGGGCGCCAAAGGAATGATCCATGGCACGGACATATAGTAAGAAGGGCTTCCCCATTATTAGGGCTACCAGTACGGGAGGGCTTATAAGATATGCTTTGATATCGTCGAATGCCCGTTGACATTGTTAAGTCCAGACGAAAGATACGCCTTTCTTCATGAGCTGAATGAATAGTTGACACCTTCCAGAGAGGTTCAAAATGAATCATCTGATGTAAGCTAGCCTTCCTTGTAGTCCACGTAACTTTTTGAGGTTTCTTGGAGGATGTATGTCGAGAATAGCCTTCAATTTCTCTGGGTCCAGATGTATACCCTTTGAAGTGATGACAAAACCAAAGAACTTGCTGCTGGAGACTCCCAAAAAAGACTTGTTTGGATTCATCTTGAGTTGGTGTGCACGCATTAGTTCGAACATCGTTCTCAAGTCTTGGAGGTGATTGCCCTTGAGACGACTTTTAACTGCAATATCGTCTATGTAGCACTCTAAAGTTTTGCGTAAATGATCGCAAAAAATTGTGTTCATGGCTCGCTGATATGTTGCCCCTGCATTCTTCAATCCGAAGGGCATCACCGTATAGCAGTATACCCCCAATGATATTCGAAAAGATGTGTGCTTTTCGTCGTCGGGAAACATCTTGATCTGGTTGTAGCCTGAGAACCCATCCATAAAGGACATCCGTTCGAAGCCGCAAGTGTTGTCGATCATTACGTTGGTGATCGGTAGAGGGAACTCATCTTTCGGACATGCAGAGTTCAAATCACGGTAGTCGATACAGACTCAAACTTTATCGTTCTTTTTTATGACTGGAACGATATTGGCAACCCAGTCGGAATGTTGTTCCTCGCGAATGAATCCACTGGCGATGAGCTTTTTGACTTCATTCTTGATGGCTTCTGTGACGTCTGGTCAAAATTATCGTTGTTGCTGTTTTACTGGCTTAGCTTTAGACGAAATGTTCAGGCGGTGTACGACGACTTTAGGGTCCAAGCCTGGCATGTCTTCATAGCTCCATACAAAGACGTCGATGTATTCTCCTATAAGCTATATAAGAGACTGGCGTTCATCGTCAGATAAGCTTTTGCTGATGAAGATTGGTTTGAAGGATGCTTCATCTCCTAGATTGACTTGGATTACTTCATCTTCGGTAGGTGGTTCACGTTGTTCAAAGCGCAGCTCCCACCTAGTGTCCATCTTTTGAGCCCATTGTTCGAGTTCGATTGATTGGACATCTTCTATAACTTGGTCGACAAAAACCATATGGATGGACAAAATTGCTTTGAACATGTCGTCGATGCTAGAGTCTGAGTCCCAGAGGGAGGAATCAGAAGAATGAGAACAACGATCTACTTCATCATCTGATCGTTCAGGAGTTGCTGGAGGAGAGACTTAGCCTAAACCAACACTGTTTCGTTGGTAGTAGTTCTCGGGTTTGCCGGGAGACACAAAGTGTCGAATTGGCAACCGTCGTCCTCGGCCGTAATTTAGCCCTTCGTCGCTTTTGATGTCATATCCCATATTCTGGATGATATTCTTGGCCTGCCAACTATACCAGAAAAGTTGCATTTTTTCAGAGTCATAGTTAGCTTCTGTGTTGTACTTAGGAGGAGTAGAGTCTGGAACGAACTTTCTCTCGCCAATTATACGATCGAAGATGATTAGCTCTTCATCTTTCTTTCTGGCTGGAATAATGAAGTAGTGAATATCTTCTGGGTAGACTTTTTCCCGTAGGTGAGGCATCGTGACTGACATACAGAGGTGTGGTCCTATGCCGTTCTCTAGGGCGTATATCGTATCTATGTAATGGTTTACAGATTGATAGACATCGGAGTAATTCAAAGATAAACCTTTACTAAGGAAATATGCAAGTTCTTCTTCAGGGATAATATTATCCGCTGAAGGTACATTATTCTGAGTATTGATATACTCAATGAGAGGGTCATCATCTGGAAGAGGAGCCATAGTTTGGCCGAATTTACCACATAGGGTAATTCTTCAGGATTGGAAGGATGAACATCAGTAGGTTCCCCCTTGGGTGTTTTGTTGAGAGTGATGGACAATGGTTTGACTTTGTCGGATTTCTTTTTCTTCATCTAGATTGTGAGAGGCTTCGGGGTACTTTTTGGAGTAGTACGTCCTTTGATTCGGACAATCAGGGGACCACCATTGGGGGATTGAGGTGCTTCAGCTTCATTGTCAGCTTTATTACCATCATTCTTGGGGGGTTGAGATTGGTAAAGTATCGAATCTTCGTAGTAAGCTTCGATGCCCTTGAAAGGATCGACGTCAGCAAACTCTGTCTTTACGATACCATCGCTGTTAACGTACTTGAAGCACTGGTGAAGTGTGGAAGGGATGATCATATTCTCATGTATCCATGGACGTCCCAGCAAGACATTGTAGGATACATTGGCATCGATCACATAGCAGGAGACCTCCGTTCGGAGATCATCGATCTGGCATTTGAGACGGATCTTATCCAGCGGATGGTTTCGACCAACATTGAAAGCCATGATAGTTGTGTTGGTTGGGGATAGCTTGTGCAGATGAATTCCCAGGATTTGAAGCAAGCTTCTAGGAATGATGCTGAGTGAGGATCCTGGATCGATGTGCATGCAGTCCACCTTGATTGCCCCTATATACCCTATATAGTACAGGGGTCTATCATGACGATTATTCTTGAGTAGCATGTCCTCCTGTGAGAAGGTGATGTTGGGTACTACTTCCATAGTACTGTGACAGTGGGGGCAGGAGACAGGATCTTCAGTGGGAGCTTTGACCTCGGCGAGGTAAGAGTCGGCATGTAGCAATGCCTCACTTAGGGCCTTCCGCATTTCTTTGGAGAGTCACAATAGATCGAACAGAGATAACCTGGCGGGTGTATTGGCTAGCTGAGCCAGTATGTCAAAGTTATAGGGTCGATCCATGCCTTCTGGAGCTGGCGCCTTTAGAGACTTGTCAAACCTCGTCTCCTTCTGCTTGGATATGGTTTGAGGCTTGGACGGGCCGGCTTCTGAGCTTGTAGGGGCAGCAGGAGCTTGAGAAGACAATGCTTCTTCTTGTGCGAGATCGTACGTCCGAAGATAAGTCTTCCCCGATCGTGTCTCGCCAGATGGAACCTCGTTGATGGGAGAGGATACCATGTGGCATGGCATAAATTTCTTGTCCCTTCTTGCTTTGGGAGGTGTTACTCCCTGCGTCACTTCTTGGACAAGGTCCGGATGGACCCACATGATCTCACCACGTCCAGTTGTGAGTGGGACCAAGGTTGAGTTGCGAGCTGGTGGTAGGTTGACGACTTCCATCATTGCCTTGGGGATCGGGACCACGCCGTCTAGGACTTCTGTAGAAGGAAAGTCGCCAAACTGAAGAGAGATCATGTTAGCAGATACGACCTTGTCTTCAGCTTCGAGGTTGATCACTTGGCTGTCGATAAGCTGTTGTATCTTCTTCTTCAGGACAATGCAATCCTTGGTGGAGTGATGCACGTACTGATGGTAAAGATTGTACTTAGGATCGTTGAGTTGGCTCGCCTCTGCAGGATGTCGTGGTGGGGGCAATGTCCGATAATTACCCTTCGTTAATGTGTAGAAGATGGTGATAACATCGTCTTCATCGAAGGAAAAGGTCTCCTTAGGTTTGTCGGAGGCGCCTTGAGAATTGGAAGCTCCTTTGGATGTGTCGACCTTCAGGACTTCTTTCCCTTTACCCTCACGAATAGGGATAGTCTGAGGATGCTTGCCTTTGTCCTCAGATTTGGGTGTCTTCAGCCCCAGTAGTTCCAAGTTAGGAACATTATTTTCAGCAGCATCAGTGGCCCCAATGAAAGCGGGCCATGTATCATACTTATGTATACCTAGACAAAACTTTACTGTAGAAAGGAAGTTATGTCGACAAGTATCCATAACTTCTGAGTCTGGTATGCCGAAGGGCATCTTCAGTGCTAGTCGTCTAAAGCGTTCAGTGAAGGCAATGACAGATTCAGTCTTCCTTTGCTTGGTCTCGATGAGAGTGGACATACTAACATGCATGCCACTCTCGTAAAACCTGTTGAGGAACAACCTCTCCAAGTCTTTGAATGAATTGATACACCCGTCAGGCAGACTGCAGAACCATTCGAAGGCTACCCCCTGCAAGGTGCTAATAAACAGCTTCGACATGAATGGATCGTCTCGGGAAAAGTGCAAAGTTTGCGTGTTGAAGTACGTTATGTGCTGACGAGGAGAAGTCAAGCCGTCGAATGAGTTCAGCATCAGCGGCTTGTAGTTAGGAGGGCAGATAGCATTCTCCCACTTGGGGGGATACGGTTGAGATATCCCCATCTTCTGTAGCTCATCTTTGTGTGAGATGGTGTCGAGGCGAGCACCAGGGAATCAATTGCATCCTGTTGATTGAGCAGGTGTTGGAAAACAGCCGCTGAGCGGTTGTCAAGTAATGTCGGCGAAGGACCACCCCCAGTATTTGTAAGATTTGGTGGAGGTACAACAGAATGATACTCCTTTTGTAAGGCAGAAGGGTTGTTGCTGTGAGCCGGACTAACGTGGGCTGAGGCATTTTGCTGAGGTGGAGGAACAGCTCCAGCAGCTTGGACTGCCATGATACTAGTAAGCATATCAGTGACCTTGGCGAATGCTGTTTTGAGACCCTCTAGCCGTTTACTAGTCTGATCACTGGCTTCTTCAGGTCTTTCTTCGTCCGTCATATACGTAGAGAGCATGCGAGGATGAATAAAGGAAGCAGTGCAACTGGTGCTGATACCGTCTGTCTCCGAGTGGATAAGTCCTTCATCTTCAGGTAGATGAGGTAGATAGTCGCCATCGAATTCGGAGGGATCATCGTCCTCTGGAAGGTTACCCCCAGCGTGGGGGTCATCTTCTTCAGATTCTGAAGGAATGCTACCCCGGCTTGGGAATCTTCGTCATCTATACGGAATTTTGCCTTTGATTGAGTGCCCGTATACACTCCTTCAGATGTGACATCCCATTGGCCATCTGTTGGTAGACTTCGTCTTCTCCCTTTCGTGGAACTGAGAGAGAAGGTTGGGTTGGTAGCCCATCATCTTTGATTGGGGCTTCCGTAAGGGGGACCCCATGAAGCCATGTTAGATGAGGCACATAGTGGCTTCTCGTCGTCAGAGAAGTGCAGCCGTCGAAACATGAACTTTCTCTGAGGCACTCTTGCTACTTTGGAGCAACAACAGTTGATAACAATATTAGCACACGAAAGTGCACTTTGAATTGTTATGTTCTCCCTCGCTTTACGCTTTTGATTTATCATGTCGCGCAAGTCAGTGGAAGGGAGTTTTATCTTACAACCCATGTTGTATGCATCACTGAGCTTTACATGTGGGTTCGTAAGGAGAGTAGGCGCATCCAGACTTAGTTCATGTGCAGGGGTAACCCCCACACCTATTTTATGGGATGTCCTTGAAGGCAGCCCCGTGCTATACGCGTTGGGACCTGTCTTTTTGCTGTGGGCGCATAGGCCTTGGAGACTGGGCTTGGGCGCATGCTTCTTGACAACATGTTTGAGTCGCCTTGATGTTGGCGCATAGTATGGATCCAGAGAGCCCGGGTGCATAGCCCAACCTATTGAAGACAGAAGTGTTCTGGTTGGGGCTATGCGCCCAAACACTCCCTTGGGCGCATGGCTTTGGGCGCATGCTTGGTGGAGCAGCACTATTTTCTTCCAGTTCCGTCTCCTTCTTTCGTGAGCCTTGCCGGGTCTGGCCAGAGTGCCGCACACCCCGATCCTTGGCATCGTAGTATTTTCCTCTGCCAAGTCTCGAGTGTTAAACACTCTGTTGTTGGTTGTGGAGGAAAGAAGTCACTGGGCTAGTAAAGCCCAGAACGGTGTGAGCCTTCTCCATTTGGGGGACTTCAGTGGCAGAGTCCTGCGCCCAGGTGACAGAGTCCTCCAGTTGCATATCCGCTATGAAACTAGCAGGATATGCACAGCGAGCCTTCGGAAGCCAAGTCTTGCGAGACTTGTTTGGCTTCGCTGATTTTGAGGGAGTAGAGCCGTCCCTCGAGAGCATCTCTTCGAACGCCTGCTGATCGAATTTTACGATCAGCATCTTCTGAGTACTCCCTACTTTGTCGTTATCAGATTGCGTCACCACTTCTCGTCAGAGGAAAAGGTAGTCCGCATTAGAGTCGCCATTTTTGTGGACATACACAAAAAAATAAGAAAAAACATTATCTTTTCTTTTTATTGGCGCAAGGCACCACAAATCGAGTACGCCTGAGAGATCCTGCACTGAGGATCCCCGAGTACAAAAAGAAAAATTCTGGGGAATGGAACGATGAAGATCGAGCGGCAGTTGCTCCTTTACTCCGTTGACACTACGATTACAAAAGTGGGAGAAAACTTAAGAAAATTGCTAACCCTCGGCTTACTGGCAAGAGGTGCAGCAATTTGGCTCTTGAAAATGCTCTCCGTTCTGTCTGTTGAAGAAGGAAGAAGCCCCCCTTTTATAGTCGTTCTTGGGCTGGAATGATGTTATGCACCCGCATGAAGAGACACGTTGGTTCGTACGTGGGCGCATAGGTGTAGGCGCATACAGGCTGCGAGATCGTGGGTTGGTCGTGGTGTTGACGTGGCCGCATGCTTCGGTGCACGACTGCTTATGGAGACTGATGTGGCCATGCGCTTCGGTGCACATTTTGATCATGGCTTTGACTGAGTCAGGCTTCGGTGCATAACCATGTCTCAGGCTATGCGCCCTCCTTTCGGGGGAGCTAGTCTTGGGCGCATGGAGTTATACTTGGACTGGGCGTATGGAGCTTCATTTAGTGGGCGTATGGAGTCGTACTGACTGGGCGCATGGAGCTGCTTTGACTTGGGTGCATGGAGCTATGTTTGCTGAAAATTTTCATGGTTCTACACGGTCCAATAAGATAGGGCATGCATCAATCATACCTAAAGCACAAAAGCGGTACATGACAGGCCTGCGCATAAAATATACGATATGGCCATTCAAAATTAAGTCGTCGTTTTACCACCATCCTTACCCTTGATAGCGAGTTGCACGTCGGGATGAATGGAATGAGAGTTTGCAGCTCTCGACGGAGAGTCGAGTCCCTTCCCTTTGGTCGCAGCACCAATCGACTTGGAAGCTTTTGGAGCCATGACTAACTGGGACAGAAAGGATGACGAAGATGACGAAGGCGAAGGAGAAGAAGGTGAAAGAGAAAAATCTCCCTCCGAATGACCTATATTTATAAGGTTTTCGAAAGAGCGCCGTTTCGATTCTCGAGTCCATTAGAAATAATGATGACGTTTAGGGATTTTATCCTTAGTAACCGTCAGCTTTATCTCGAAAAGAGAACCCAAATCCAAAACCAAATCAAGACATTAAATGCAGCAGTGACAACTGGCAATCTGGGTGGGATCTCCCTGCGGGTCAAGACTTTCATGCGGCTCAAAATTTCCCTGTAGCCCAAGGTCTCTCCTAACTCGAAGACTCCCTGCGGCTTGACATATCTCCATGCTTCTTATCCAAAATATTCCAAATTTGCAATTTGAAAACTTTGAAGGGGGCCTTGTAGAAGCATGGAAAATATGGGTTCATGTGGATCACAACTGACCGCACGAGTACTTTAGGACAAATTAGCCCGCTTAAAGAAGAGTCGCATGACAGACTTGGCATGCCCCCTGCGGCCTATCTTCACTATCTCGGATTATATATATATTAAAAGCAACCAGACTGATTTGAGCTGCAGAAGGAAGAGTTACTTATGCGGCCAAGCTGATCAGCCCTTCTGATAAAGCTGACAAACTCTGTCAAAATTGACAAAACTGACAGCTCTGACATTCTGATAAAAAGAAAATAAAACGTGATCAGACAAAATGTCATTGTGATTGAGACTGTATTCTGCTATGTCACCTCCATTCGGGGTGTATACTGTATAGGTACCTTATATTGTTAGATGATTGACCTAGGACAGCATTCTACCGTCGATACTGCGACGTAGGCTGGACGTACACACTTCTCGTGCCTTTACTTTAGGGTGGGGGTCGTGACAACGCAACATCGCCGAACCTTTCATCCGTCTGAGGTTGGGCGACAGAAGATCATCGGCCTGTCTGGAATGGTGGATTGGTGCAGACACCTTATATCCTAACGCCCACACCCCTCAGGGATGCGTCATCAGGGATCTCTGGAAGGAAAGTTCTGGATGGAATTGGGAGAAGATTAGTAATTGGTTCGGGCAGTCGACGGTCGAAGATCTCGTTGCAGCTAACCTAAGGGTCACTGACACACCTGACACGTGGAGATGGTCCCCTAACCCGAGAGGAAATTTCATGCTGGCTTCCGCCAGAATAGTTGCCAGAGGCAGCGGCGTGACGCATCCCTTGAACACTAAGTTCCGGCATTCTTGTATTCCCACCAAATGGTCCATCCTCATATGGAATACATTACACCGGAAGCTTTCCACGGATGATTCCATCTGATCTTTTGAATTCAGCCTGGCGTCCAGATGTCATTGCTGCGCGGAGCACTCTCCGAAATCGGTAGAGCATGTCCTCATTTCTGGAGACCTAGCGAGTCAGATCTGGCTTAATCTTCACCTCAGACTGAGCCTCATCCCCTCGACTGGGGGCCTCCATGATCTCCTGACCAGCTGGGACAGATCACACGAACATCAGATCATCGTAGCCACTGGTATCTGGGTCTTATAGAAGAACAGAAACAAATTCAGATATGAAGGTCGTCAACTCCCCCCCCAACTGTACAAAGAGGTTATCAGACAAACTCTTAAAGCTCGGAAGCGATGCTCCTATGCCCCCAACTCTCTCTGGGAGGCCCTTGTTTAGTTTTTTTAGGGCTCTCGCGCTCCTGCTGCCGTCGAGACCCGGCCCCCATTAGTGTACTTTGAGTGCAGATTCTTTTCTTTTGCTTTTGTCGCATTGTGCGCGCTTACTTGTATAGGCTTCGGCATTTTGTGCCTATTACATCAATAAAGTTTCATTTGCTTTAAATTTTTTTTAAAAAAGAAATAAATAAAAATAAATAAATAAATAAATAAATAAATAAATATATTATTAAAAAAATTTTGGTCCCCATAGCCCTAGCCCGTTGGGAACGGTGGAGCCCGGCGCAGTGGCGCGAGTTCTGGCCCCCTTTGAGGCATGCCTCCAAGTACTAGTAAGAAGTGGACACCCTCAAAAAAAAAAAAAAAATATATATATATATATATATATATATATATATATATATATATATATATATATAGCCCCTCGTCCCCCCGGAGGACGAAGCCCCGCTCCCCTCCTCGGGTCCCCACCCCAACCCCCCTCCTCGGGTCACCAACCCCCACTCCGGGCTCGACCTCCCTCCGGAGCCTCATTTCTCGGCATCCTCCGCCGGAGTACCAGACTTCGGGCCTCCACCGTTTCCCCCTCCCCTTTCCTTCCTTCCGATCTTCCGAACGCCGCCCAACCCCCGCCAGCCGCTGGCGATCCATCTCCTCGTCGGGATGACCCCTCTCGTCAGAGCCCCGCCGCCCGCCCCTTGCTCGGCTGCCCGCAGGGGGGGTGGCCCGAGGCTCCTCGAGCCGTGCTCCCCCTTGCCTCGGTCAGAGCGCCCAACCACCTCCTCGGGCAGCGCAATGTCCTTGGATTGCGAGCCCACCCCCCCAGAGCATCGGGAAGCGTTCCCGTACTCCTCCCTACGTATTTCGAATTTTCAATTTTCAATTTTTTTTGGAAATTTGGATTCTCGAAATTTTGAGACATTTTTCCTAACGGGCTGAGCACCCATTCACCGAACCAGCGTTCCGTTTTGGAATCTCGGTATTTCGAAATTTTTTGTAATTTCGAAATCCAGATTCACAGCTTTTCTTATTTACTACCTTGTTCAACAGAGGCCGTTTTGTTTGTTCCGGCTCTGTCACAGTCTGTATCGCTCTCTTCGAGCTCCCCTTATTTCAATAAAATGTCATTTTATTAATATATATATATATATGTCACACCCCGATTTGATAGAATCGATAGTCGTCCCCCGGGCGTGATGTTGTGCAAGCCTAAGTTGCGCTTGCACAAGGCGGTTCATAAGGTTATCCGAAACAACAGCATATGTAAGAGTACACAGAGAAATTGAACACATTCATTTAGAAAAGAAAGCTTGCATTTTTATTGATAATAAATTAGGTTACAGACTCGATTACAAAAGAGGCCTCGCGGGCTCACAACCGACATCGATGAGATAGTCATTCCATACATTTACATCCCTTTTTACAAACATCAAAATGACTCTCTAAGACCTGGGATCGGCGAGAGTTTGTGACTCATGATGCAGTTGGGTCGGAGTCTTCAAAATGTTGCAGAGCTAGCCTTCGCTCTAGCAAGGCTTCAAAAGAAAGGAGCGTCGCCTTCAGTTCCTTGGCATGCTATCCTGGTCCCGAGTACCTGTTGAGAGCGAGGGTCAGCACTTTACACTTTGTACTTGTGCGTGGAAATTTAAATCCCGTGCTCTTATTTGTTGAAGAATTCAAGTGAGCGTGTATGCAAATATTTAATGAAGTTGCTAGCCATCCTACTTAATTCAAACTTATATTTGAAGGCACAACCGAATAATGACGATAGATCTTACCCCCGGCAGAGCGCGCCGTCGTAGCGTAAACTTACCATGTTCTTTCCTGTCATGTGGATAATAATAAAACGTAATAGAGTGCGTTCGTGAAGCTCACTGGAACGACAAGCCATCCTGGACATATAGCTTGGTAGACAGAGGTCCTTCAGCACGGGTAGCGAGCCCCGTTGAAAGCCACTGCCTACCGTGGCATGCATCCGGCATAGCTATCCGTGTTTCTTCCTAGGCCGAAACGGTCCCGTGGCCTCGGGATACCGTCCGAAGAAACAATCGCCCTTATCTACAAGTTGTCCATGACCGTGCTAAGTTAATTTGTTATTTCAAGGCACATCTTATAGTATCGTTGCGACATTCATTTAATCGATTCATCCTTCCTTAGCACGGTTCTATATTATTTGATAATTGCAAGAACGATAATATTTTATGACAAGCATCTGTATAGTTCGTATTTGTGGGACGTCGTGTGATCGTTTATCAGAATATCATTCATGTCGTTGTATTACATCTAGCATAGCACATGTCTAGTATTGATAATGTATTAGAGAAGAGGGTCGAGGGGAGAAGGGTCAGCCACTCACCTTAGTATTTACTTGAGGCGAGAAACTGGTTGGCCGCGCTAGACGTTGCCTACGCGATCACCTGAAATCGCACAAGCAACCGATTAGAACACTGTGTTATTCAAGGAAATTTTGATACAAATGCGAAGTTCGAAACGTAAGCCATGAAAACCATCGAAAACATTCACGAAAACGCATTCAGAAAACAAAGCCAAAACCAACACAAGCGGCGTGAAAAGCAGAGCAACGTGAGGTCTCTCCCGACTCAGCCGCAGAGTCAATCCTTGAGACGCAGCCCGCTGAATATGGGAATTGGTTCCGAAGAAGCCATTCTATAACGAGGAATAGATTTTAATTCAACCGTTCTCGTTCGATCGATTCGATCGAACCCGACCTATCGGTCCCGACCGAGTCGACAGCGACAGTATTCCTTTCTTGTGCACCCCGTGGGCGAACAACGGGGCACGATGTAGGGACGGGGCACTACCCCATAACCAACTAAGAAAAAGTTTCGTCCTTGAAACTTAAGAACCGAACCTACCTCTATGAAAACAATGAAGGAAACTTTTCCTTCATCTCTGACTCGAGTTCCCATGTCGACTCTTCTGCCGCATGGTTCCTCCAGAGTACGCGAACGAGAGGGATCGTCCGATTTTGCAGCAGCTTATCCTTGCGTTCTAATATTTGAACTGGCTCTTCAACGTAGGATAAGTCAGACTTTAGCTCCAGCGGGCCAAAATCCACCATATGGCTAGGGTCGTACACGTACTTCCGCAGCTGGAAGACGTGGAAGACATTGTGCACACCTTCAAGCGCCGGTAGTAGGGAAATTTTGTAGGCCACTGGGGCGACTTGCTCGAGTATTTCGAACGGCCCAATAAATCTCGGACTCAGCTTTCCCTTCGTACCGAACCGAGTAACTCCTCGCATAGGCGACACCTTCAAGAATACGTGATCGCCCACCTAGAACTCAAGCGGTCTTCGATGGATGTCGGCGTAGCTCTTTTGTCGACTCTGTGCAATCTTCAGTCTTTCCCGAATTAGCTTGACCTTTTCCACAGTCTGTTCTACCAGCTCCGGGCCGAGTATCTGCCGTTCTCCGACTTCATCCAAGCAAATGGGCGATCTGCACTTCCGGCCGTACAAAGCTTCATACGGCGCCATTTGGATGCTGGACTGATAGCTATTGTTATATGCAAATTCCGCCAGTGGTAGGAGGACGTCCCAGCTTGATTTGAAGTCAATTGCGAAGAGTCGTAGCATGTTTTCGAGAATCTGATTAACGCGCTCCGTTTGGCCGTCGGTCTGAGGATGGTAAGCTGAGCTGAACTGCAACTTGGTACCCAGCTCCTACTGAAGGCTACTCCAGAACCGCGACATGAACCGTGAATCCCGATCAGAGACGATGGATACTGTAACTCCGTGCAGCCGTACTATCTCGTCAAGATAAATCTGCGCCAGGCGAACAACGCTCCAAGTAACTTTGATGGCAATAAAGTGCACTGACTTGGTTAGTCGATCAAAGATGACCCAGACGGCTTCGCTCCCCCGTGGTGTCTTCGGCAGGCCAATAATAAAGTCCATCATGACATGATCCCATTTCTACTCTGGAATGGCAATGTTCTGCATCTCTTCGCCCGGTCGCTGATGCTCGGCTTTCACCTGCTGATAGGCCATGCATTGCGACACGAAGAGCGCCACATCTCTCTTCATCCCGTGCCACCAGAAGGTCGTGCGAAGGTCCTTATACATCTTGGTACTGCCTGGATGCAAGGTATATTTCGCATAATGCGCCTCCGACATTATCTCCTTTCGTAGTTCTGAATCATCCGAAACACATAGTCGGCCATTCATTCTCAGCACGCCGGTCTTATCTTCCGCAAAGTCGGTCTCACTACCTGTCGAAATTTGCTCGTGCATGTTCTTCAGGTACGGATCATCCTTCTGAGCGGCCATAATCTTTTCCAGCAAACTCGGCTCTAACTGTAGCTGCGCCAACCGTATATCCCTGAATCGAACCCGAAGATCGATGCCCATTTCTTCTAGATCTTGTAGTAGTCTGTGGTTGACGGATAGCACGGCAAGATATTTTCGACTCAGAGCGTCCGTCATAACATTTTCCTTGCCCAGAGTGTAGTCGATCGTCAAGTCATAGTCTTTGATCAGTTCGAGCCAGCGCTTCTGTCGCAAGTTCAATTCCTTCTGGATGAAGAGATACTTGAGGATCTTGTGGTCGGTATAGATTGCGCACGCCACGCCATATAGATAGTGACACCACAATTTCAATGCGAACACAATCGCCGCTAACTCCAAGTCGTGCGTAGGATAGTTCTTCTCGTGCGGCTTTAACTGTCTGGAGGCAAAGGATATCACCTTGTTTCGCTGCATGAGCACACATCCCAAGCCCTGGCCTGAAGCATCACTGAATATCTGAAAACCCTCTGGCCCATCCGAAAATGCGAGTATAGGTGCCAAAATCAGTCGCTGTTTTACCTCCTGGAATGAAGCTTCACAGTCATCCGACCACTCATACACGACTCCCTTTTGAGTGAGGCGAGTCAGTGGCGATTCAATCTTCGCAAAGTCTTTCACGAAGCGTCGACAGTATCCCGCCAAACCAAGAAAGCTTCAAATCTCACTAGCAGACGCAGGCCGCTTCCAATCAACAACAACATCCACTTTCTTCGGGTCGACTGCAATGCCTTCGGACGAAATGATGTGACCAAGAAAGGATACGCTGCTGAGCCAAAATTAGCACTTACTCTACTTCGCGTATAACTCATGTTCTCGAAGTGTTTGGAGCACGGCCCGTAGATGTTCTGCATGCTGCGCCCTGTCCTTCGAGTAGACGAGAATATCATCAATAAAGACTACCACAAATTTATCAAGGAAGGGACAAAATACCCGATTCATCAGATCCGTGAAGGCGGCAGGAGCGTTCGTCAGGCCGAATGGCATCACCAGGAACTCGTAGTAGCCGTATCGAGTACGAAAGGCAGACTTTTGCACGTCGTCTGACTTGATCTTGAGTTGATGATAGCCTGAGCAGAGATCAAGCTTCGAAAATACCAAGGCGCTTTGCAGTTGATCGAATAGGTCGTCTATGCGGGGCAATGGGTACTTGTTCCGGATGGTGGCCTTGTTCAGCTCTTGGTAATCGACGCACAGACGCATAGACCCATCCTTCTTCTTCACGAACAATACGGGCGCTCCCCACGGTGAAACACTAGGCCGAATAAACCCTTTATCGAGTAACTCTTGTAGCTGGACCTTGAGTTTCTTCAGCTCGGCGGGAGCCATTCTGTACGGGGCCTTGGAAATCGGTCGAGTATCGGAAAATGTATCGATGCTGAACTCGATTTCTCGATCGGAGGGCATGCCGGGTAGCTCGTCCGAGAACACATCGGGGAATTCTGCCACAACGTCGGTCTGACCCGCGTTTGCACCATCCTGTCGCATGTCTCGGACGGACGCCAAATAGCCTTCGTACCCAGAATGCAGCATCCTCCGAGCAAAAATTGCCGAAATAAGCATGCAGGTCGACGAAGCCTCACCACACAAAAAGTAGAATTCAGGCACCCCTGCAATGCGGAAGGTGACCGTCTTTCTGGCGCAGTCTATGGTTGCGTTGCACGGCCCGAGCCAATCCATTTCCAGAATGATATCGAAGTCCTTCATTCTAGGACTATCACGTCAAGATCGATCTTTTGACCGCCGATACAGATAATCCCGTCGGCGCAGTCTAAATTAGTGAGTATCGGTGTGCCCGAAGGTGTGCTTACGCTAAGGTCGAGATCTAGTGATATTATCGAAAATTTGTGCTCGACGACAAAGTCCGCCGATATAAAACTATGCGAAGCACCTGAATCAAATAGTACACGAGCAGGCAAATTATTGAAACTAAGTATACCTATCACGACCGTATCTGACGCAAGCACTTCATCTCGAGTCATGGCATAGACGCGGCCCTGGGCATTGGGGCGACGGTCTTGGCCATTTTGTGGTGCGGGTTGAGGTGCTCGAGGCGCCGGAACTTGATTCCCCGGACGGTGCTGTGGATGCTGAGGCGCGTCCAAGTTGTTTCTTCTAAGCTTCGGGCAATCTCCATGAAAGTGACCCCTTTTTCCGCAAATGAAACATCCGCCATTTTGAACTTCACAGTCGACGGCGAGATGTCCGTTCCGGTTGCATTTTGTGCAGTGAGGTCCCTGGTTCCGCACATGTTGTCCGCCCTGGTGCCCGTTGTTCGGACGCTTGGTCGCGTTGTTTCCTCCCGCGTGGCTTGGGCGTTTGTGATTGTAGGTATGCACAGCACCGGCAACACCTGGAGGATATTGGTATTCAAGACGCCTGGCCCCTATCGTTTAGTAAAACCATACCCATAATTATTTCCCACGAATCCTATGCTGTGATGAGTTTTCCTTAGCTTTCGCTGGTCCCCCAATAACACTTTATAGCCTAAGTGTCATTAGGATAGACCTGCATGGGCCACCACTAAAAACATGTCACGCCCCGCTCCCGAATAATCGGATACGAGTCGGACACGCCCAGCCTTCGTCGATGGACACAACGAAGTAAGCTGTACAATACTAAGGAAAACTCAAAGTCACAAAGAAAAGTAAACCAGAACACAGCTTTTATAAACGTCCCAGAAATCACCAATATCCATCAAGTGTTTTAAAAAAAATACAAACTCAGCCGGAGACAAATCCGGTCCAATAAAATAAATATACAAAAATGAATCTCTAAGATACAATCTCCAGAAAATTAAATAAAATAAAAAGCTGCAATATCCAAGCAATCACCAGCTCCATGCAATCTTCCACTCACCTGCAACGATCCTATCAGGAAAAGAGCAAAGTACAACCCCGACAAGAAACTATAAATAATGTAAACTGAAATGCATGAGAAAGAATCACAAGATAAACTGTGGTACAAGACAGGAATATGAAACTGTAATACAGGAAAAAATGATGAATTATAGTACCAGATCCAGAAACAATGAACTATACTATCAGTGTAACATGCATTTGAAATAACTATCAGAGTATGTGACCGGCTGGGTAAACAATGAACAGTGAACAGTGAACGGTGAACAATGGTACGGCTTAGAGTTCCACGTGCACGATGTGAGACCTAAGCTATTAGTCAGTGCCTAGCTAAAATAGGATTGGTCACATATCTGTAGTATTTCCCCACCCCAATGTACAAGTAAGAACAATAAACTATGAACAATGAACGATGAACGGTGAACGATGAACGATGAACAGTGAACAATGAATAATGAACAATCGTGTGTACAACGTGTCAATATAAGAACATGAAGCAAGACAGAAATACAGAGTAAAGGAATCGAGTCGGTGTACTTGCCTCGCCTTGGAAGCACGAGAGTAGTACTGCATGGTTGTTCACCTGTTATAATATTTTGTACAAGTTATTTAGGGTTTAAACAACTAATATTGCTAACAAGTTATCCATAAACTAGCTAAAGAAAAATATACTAGCTAACAATTATTTTTTAGAAAATATTATAGTTTAATTACCATAAATATTCATGAAACATACACTATATAATTTAGAAATATTTGGAAACATTTTATTAAACTAATAATAGTTAGATAGAATCCTGTTTTGAAATAATTTGCAAAGTAGTAGTAATTACTAATAGAATATATATATTTGTTAACAAAACATTTATATTATGCTAATAATTAAGGTAGCATTTATATATATATATTTGGAAATGAACCCTAACCAATACTTGTAAAACAATTAATTTAACCATATTTTAACCAAAATATTATTTACCAATGAATACTAAAGAATAGCTTGCTTAATTGTAGAATTCTAGCTAACACTACATAACTACAATCTAATTAGAATATTACTAATAAAATCTATACACTAATTAATGATACATTAACTATCAATAAAATTCCTTACAAAATTTCCAAAGCCCATAGATCCTGGCCCAGCCCACTGGATCAAAATCACAGAAATATTAAATAACTGGATTCTGAACCCAGCCCAACTGTTACAGCCCGGCACAGCCTTCTTAACAATTAAACCTTAATTTCCTTAAAATATAACAGCCCACTCTTATGGCCCAAAGACTCGGCCAAATCTTCAATAATATACCAATTAAAACTATCTAAACACTCCAGACCGTTCCCTAGCCCAGGAGTTTGGGACCAACCCGGCCCAACCTACACCAAATATCTTCACTTCCCTTCTCTCTCCTCCCATCCTCGATTAATCCAGAACCCACCACTCAGCGAACACTCGAGAACCCCTCGTCTTCTCCGACGAAGCCCTCGACTTCTCCGGCGAAGCAACCCAGCTCCTCCGAGTAACCCTAACCCCAACTTTTTCTTCTTCGTCTTCTCCGCTCACGGCTAGGAAAACCCTAACCCTCATGGAGAACGCTAACCCTAGATTAGTCTGAACCCTAGCCGGAACTAGGTTGACAGAGCCATTCCAACTCCTGTCACAGTCACAAACCCGAAACCCTAAATCCATCCTCTCCTCCTCTCGCTGAAACCCTAGGTTCTAGGAACAAGAACTACAAACCCTAACTCTTAGCCTCACCTTTATCTTCCTCTTCCAGCCTGAAAACCGAAACCCTAAACCTAAGATTCCATTAGGTCGTCTTCCCCAAACTCCACCGGCGAAAACCCTAGATCTAGGTTCTTCCCCAGCTCTTCTGTGGTTCACCGAAACCTAGCTTCCCATGTCTAGGTCAAAAACCTTAGATCACAAATAAACCCTAATTTCTACAACAGGAAGAGAAAGGGGGGTTCGAGAAGGTGATGAACGTGCTCACCAGCCTGACGGGGTCGTCGATCCACGGAAGGCGGTACAGATCTGGCGGCTAGGCGTCGACTTGGCCCCAAGTGGCTGAGGACGGCAGCTCCGACGAAGATCCAGTCGGCGCTGGCTCGGTGACGACGGCGAGCGAGACTCCTCCGGAACTGAAGGGCGGCGCTCCGAAACTCGAAGGGACAGCGGCTTCTCTGAAAGGGTCGGCGTGGACCACGAGGCGACCTCTCGTGCTTCGAGAAGAGAGCACGAGAATCGAACGGTGGCACGGTCTACGAGGGCGGTGGCTCGCCAGTGGCGGTATGCTCTGTTCGAAGCGAGTTACACGTTGATCGAGGGGTCAGCGCGGAGCTCAAGAACAGAGGCGGTGATGCTGTCTCCAAGGCTCTGGCGGCACTGATGGCGTGGCACGAGGATCGAGGCGGCTCACTGCTGATGGCGGTGCACGAAGATCGAGGCGACGGTCGAACTCCGGTGACGACGGCGGCGGTGCTCGATTGAGCTCAGCCCGAGCAGAGGGAGAGAGAGAAGAACAGAGAGAGATGAGAGGGAGAGAGTGATGACGTATTAGAGAGAGAAAAGTGTACTGTGTGGTGTGTTAGAATTGTATTGGTATGCGTGCAATATATAGTAAAATAATGTGTGTGTGTGTGAGTGGCACAGTAGGTAAATAACTGTAGATCTAGGGGTAATTAGAATGGCAGTAGCAGTAATAACCAATAGATCTGGGGGTGTAGAATAGTGGTAGCTTTGTAAATAAAAACAGATCTGAGGGCATAGAAAAATTAGTTGTAACTGATTTTCAAAATTCAAAAATAATAATAATAGGTTTTCTCAAAATCAAAAGGAACAGAATTTCCAAAATTGCAATGTTTTCCTCCAGCATATTTTTTTTCAAATCCGAATATTCAAACACATTTTCAAAATTCAATATCCAACAGTTTCTTCCAACAGTAAAACAGTTTTAACATATTTTATTAATTATAAGTTGTCACTGATAACATTTACTGCTTCCTCCAAAAATCATATATTAAATAATCCGAAACAGTAATTAATTCTTAAACATAATGAATAGTTAATAACTCTTCTTAGTGCTGGCTAACTGTCAACTAAAGACAGTTACATATCTTAATTACTAAATAGTAATAAAATACGAAAATACAATTAAAAGTTAACTAATAGTAACTTTGCAGCTGTGATCAATTACACAAGTTTAACAGTAACATTTAGAAAAAATAATAATAATAAATCATTTAGTTAGCTTACAACTCAATCAATATTAATAATACTAACAATATTGTAATTCATCTAAAATACATAACTGGTATTAAAATACTTTTCAAATTGAAGAAAACCCAAAAATTCATTTTAATCGAAAATAGATTTTCGTAAGAAGCAATATTTATATTCAAGAAAATTAGAAAATTCCTAAAATTTACCAAACATGATTTTGGGAGTTACAAATCTACCCCCTTACAAAAATTTCGTCCTCGAAATTTCAAGGGTTTTGCAATGTACAAAAATTAAACAAAATTTATGAAAGACAACTGAATGATTTATTTATGTAGTAAAAATAATAAGGACTAACAAGTAGTCACTAGGCAATAGAAAAGACCGTAAATGCAAGAAAACTCAGAGACCTCGAAATTTCAAATGGCATAATAAACACAATTAGATTGGTGAAACTTAAAAATGATAAATAAATAAAAATTTAGTTAAACATAGGATCCGCATCAATAGAGGTAAAATCACGATTTTAAAAAAATGATCAAAAATTTAAATTCAAGCATGATAAATGTGAAAAACAATTTACGCATATTAAAATAGTACCAAAATGACATAGTCATAAAATTTTGATCTAAATCTAATAAAATCGGTTGGAATACTAGCATAGCTATGACTAAAGTTATAAACACGATTTAAAATGATCAAAATTATCTAAGCTAGAATATGCTAACTACAGAAATGGTACATCTACGAACAATGAATCAAAACATGGAACCATTAGCAAAATATATGCAATACACTAAATTAAACCATAAAAAAATTAATTGGACTAACATATATTAAAGAAAGGTCCTAATAAATCAAGAGTAAAATAGAAGCAACTGCAGAGATTCACATCAGATCAATATCAAGATTTTTTTTTAAATGTCAATGGAGATAAGAGATCAAACATGGTATATAACGCGGATATAATCTCAATAGTATTCGAAAATTATACATATTCGAAATCATTTTAACTAGAGTTCTTGCCTCGCCAGTGTAGTGTACATCTAACTGCAGTGAACCTTTGGCTCAATGATTCAAATAATGATAAATTACCGAATATTTCTATCAACTTATCCATGTTATCGGAACAACTCAAGAATTTAAAATTTTATGATTTAGGACATAGTCTCAATAATATCCAAGAACCTATGAATACCTGGAATTACTTTGACTTAGAGCTCCTGCCTCGCTAGTGCGCAACTGACTGCAGTGAACCTGCGGTCTCCATAATCCAGATTAATGACTGCAGTGCGCATCTGCCACGCCATAGTAGGTCGTTGAATATTTTTTTTCAACTTTGTCCATAAATTTTAAAAGAGTTTATGAAAATTCAAATAAATTCCAAAAGTTATAATCATCATGGAAAATGATGTAAATATCTGCTTTTTAGAAAATATTAAGTTTTATAAGAACACAAACAGTAAGACAAAATGACTATAAAAACAAATCTCTATAGGAAATAAAATCTCAAATTAGAAACAAGGTTTTTGAATAACAATAAGAAATTTTAGGAAAATTCCATGTGCTACGAGAAAATATAAAGACAAATCAGCTATTAGTAATCAACTAGTTATACTAGCAAAATGCATATAGAAAATAACCTTAGAAGTTTAAAGTGCAGGAAAATTGATAATCTCAGTGTTGCGTGTCTAAACTACCCTGCAAAAGAGAAAAATGATTAGATTGACCTAATTATAGGATAATAAACAAATTTTAGTAAAACCATACCCATAATTATTTCCCACGGATCCTATGCTGTGATGAGTTTTCCTTAGCTTTCGCTGGTCCCCCAATAACACTTTATAGCCTAAGTGTCATTAGGATAGACCTGCATGGGCCACCACTAAAAACATGTCACGCCCCGCTCCCGAATAATCGGATACGAGTCGGACATGCCCAGCCTTCGTCGATGGACACAACGAAGTAAGCTGTACAATACTAAGAAAAACTCAAAGTCACAAAGAAATGTAAACCAGAACACAGCTTTTATAAACGTCCCAGAAATCACCAATATCCATCAAGTGTTTTTAAAAAATACAAACTCAGCCGGAGACAAATCCGGTCCAATAAAATAAATATACAAAAATGAATCTCTAAGATACAATCTCCAGAAAAGTAAATGAAATAAAAAGCTGCAATATCCAAGCAATCACCAGCTCCATGCAATCTCCCACTCACCTGCAATGATCCTATCAGGAAAAGAGCGAAGTACAACCCGACAAGAAACTCTAAACAATGTAAACTGAAATGCATGAGAAAGAATCACAAGATAAACTGTGGTACAAGACAGGAATATGAAACTGTAATACAGGAAAAAAACGATAAATTATAGTACCAGATCCAGAAACAATGAACTATACTATCAGTGTAACATGCATTTGAAATAACTATCAGAGTATGTGACCGGCTGGGTAAACAATGAACAGTGAACAGTGAACGGTGAACAATGGTACGGCTTAGAGTCCCACGTGCACGATGTGAGACCTAAGCTATTAGTCAGTGCCTAGCTAAAATAGGATTGGTCACATATCTGTAGTATTTCCCCACCCCAATGTACAAGTAAGAACAATGAACTATGAACAATGAACGATGAACGGTGAACGATGAACGATGAACAGTGAACAATGAACAATGAACAATCGTGTGTACAACGTGTCAATATGAGAACATGAAGCAAGACAGAAATACAGAGTAAAGGAATCGAGTCGGTGTACTTGCCTCGTCTTGGAAGCACGAGAGTAGTACTGCATGGTTGTTCACCTGTTATAATATTTTGTACAAGTTATTTAGGGTTTAAACAACTAATATTGCTAACAAGTTATCCATAAACTAGCTAAAGAAAAATATACTAGCTAACAATTATTTTTAGAAAATATTATAGTTTAATTACCATAAATATTCATGAAACATACACTATATAATTTAGAATTATTTGGAAACATTTTATTAAACTAATAATAGTTAGATAGAATCCTGTTTTGAAATAATTTGCAAAGTAGTAGTAATTACTAATAGAATATATATATTTGTTAACAAAACATTTATATTATGCTAATAATTAAGGTAGCATTTATATATATATTTGGAAATGAATCCTAACCAATACTTGTAAAACAATTAATTTAACCATATTTTAACCAAAATATTATTTACCAATGAATGCTAAAGAATAGCTTGCTTAATTGTAGAATTCTAGCTAACACTACATAACTACAATCTAATTAGAATATTACTAATAAAATCTATACACTAATTAATGATACATTAACTATCAATAAAATTCCTTACAAAATTTCCAAAGCCCAAAGATCCTGGCCCAACCCACTGGATCAAAATCACAGAAATATTAAATAACTGGATTCTGAACCCAGCCCAACTATTACAGCCCGGCACAGCCTTCTTAACAATTAAACCTTAATTTCCTTAAAATATAACAGCCCACTCTTATGGCCCAAAGACTCGGCCCAATCTTCAATAATATACCAATTAAAACTATCTAAACACTCCAGCCCGTTCCCTGGCCCAGGAGTTTGGGACCAACCCGGCCCAACCTACACCAAATATCTTCACTTCCCTTCTCTCTCCTCCCATCCTCGATTAATCCAGAACCCACCACTCAGCGAACACTCGAGAACCCCTCGTCTTCTCCGACGAAGCCCTCGACTTCTCCGGCGAAGCAACCCAGCTCCTCCGAGTAACCCTAACCCCAACTTCTTCTTCTTCGTCTTCTCCGCTCACGGCTAGGAAAACCCTAACCCTCATGGAGAACCCTAACCCTAGCTTAGTCTGAACCCTAGCCGGAACTAGGTTGACAGAGCCATTCCAACTCATGTCACAGTCACAAACCCGAAACCCTAAATCCATCCTCTCCTTCTCTCGCTGAAACCCTAGGTTCTAGGAACAAGAACTACAAACCCTAACTCTTAGCCTCACCTTCATCTTCTTCCTCCAGCCTGAAAACCAAAACCCTAAACCTAAGATTCCATTAGGTCGTCTTCCCCAAACTCCACCGGCGAAAACCCTAGATCTAGGTTCTTCCCCAGCTCTTCTGTGGTTCACCAAAACCCTAGCTTCCCATGTCTAGGTCAGAAACCCTAGATCTTAAATAAACCCTAATTTCTACAACAAGAAGAGAAAAGAGGGTTCGAGAAGGTGATGAACGTGCTCACCAGCCTGACGGGGTCGTCGATCCACGGAAGGCGGTGCAGATCTGGCGGCTAGGCGTCGACTTGGCCCCAAGTGGCTGAGGACGGTGGCTCCGGCGAAGATCCCGTCGGCGCTGGCTCGGTGACGACGGCGAGCGAGACTCCTCGGGAACTGAAGGGCGGCGCTCCGAAACTCGAAGGGACAGCGGCTTCTCTGAAAGGGTCGGCGTGGACCACGAGGCGACCTCTCGTGCTTCGAGAAGAGAGCACGAGAATCGAACGATGGCGCGGTCTGCGAGGGCGGTGGCTCGCCAGTGGCGGTGCGCTCTGCTCGAAGCGAGTTGCACGTTGATCGAGGGGTCAGCACAGAGCTCAAGAACAGAGGCGGTGGCGCTGTCTCCAAGGCTCTGGCGGCACTGATGGCGTGGCACGAGAATCGAGGCGGCTCACTGCTGATGGTGGTGCATGAAGATCGAGGCGGCGATCGAACTCCGGTGACGACGGCGGCGGTACTCGATTGGGCTCAGCCCGAGCAGAGGGAGAGAGAGAAGAACAGAGAGAGATGAGAGAGAGAGAGTGATGACGTGTTAGAGAGAGAAAAGTGTACTGTGTGGTGTGTCAGAATTGTATTGGTATGCGTGTAATATATAGTAAAATAATGTGTGTGTGTGTGAGTGGCACAGTAGGTAAATAACTATAGATCTAGGGGTAATTAGAATGGCAGTAGCAGTAATAACCAATAGATCTGGGGGTATAGAATAGTGGTAGCTTTGTAAATAAAAACAGATCTGAGGGCATAGAAAAATTAGTTGTAACTGATTTTCAAAATTCAAAAATAATAATAACATGTTTTCTCAAAATCAAAAGGAACATAATTTCCAAAATTGCAATGTTTCCCTCCAGCATATTTTTTTCCAAATCCGAATATTCAAACACATTTTCAAAATTCAATATCCAACAATTTCTTCCAACAGTAAAACAGTTTTAACATATTTTATTAATTATAAGTTATCACTGATAACATTTACTGCTTCCTCCAAAAATCATATATTAAATAATCCGAAACAGTAATTAATTCTTAAACATAATGAATAGTTAATAACTCTTCTTAGTGCTAGCTAACTGTCAACTAAAGACAGTTACATATCTTAATTACTAAATAGTAATAAAATACGAAAATACAATTAAAAGTTAACTAATAGTAACTTTGCAGCTGTGATCAATTACACAAGTTTAACAGTAACATTTAGAAAAAATAATAATAATAAATTATTTAGTTAGCTTACAACTCAATCAATATTAATAATACTAACAATATTGTAATTAATCTAAAATACGTAACTGGTATTAAAATACTTTTCAAATTGAAGAAAACCCAAAAATTTATTTTAATCGAAAATAGATTTTCGTAAGAAGCAATATTTAAATTCAAGAAAATTAGAAAATTCCTAAAATTTACCAAACATGATTTTGGGAGTTACAATTACCGCTTTTGCAGAGTCCGAGGAGGCCAGGACAGGGTACAACAGGCTAGAGGACTAGTAGTTCAGCAGAGAGGTCCTCCACTTCAGACCCAGCAACAGTACTTTGTGCAACACCAGAAGGGAGCACCTGCGGGCAGGGTGTTCGCTTTGGCAGCAGAGGAGGAAGTAGAGCCAGTGGGAGATGTTGCAGCAGGTCATGTTCTCCTTGATTCTTTCCCTGCTTTCGCCTTGTTTGATTTTGGTGCCACTTATAGTTTTGTATATGTTTTCTTTGCTCTGAGACACAATATTATTGCTGAATATATGGGTAGGACTTACAAGATTATGACCTGGGGAGGCATTATCCTGGTTAATAATATTTGCAAGGGACGGAGAGTCATCCTGAGCGGCCGGGACTTGAGTGCGTGTCTGCTCGTAATGCCCCTATCGAGGTACGATATGGTACTCGGTATGGATTGGTTGAGCATGCACCATGCTAGTATTGATTGTAGAGGAGGCAAAGTTCTTTTTAGGCCACCGGAAGAGCCAGAGATCGATTTTGCTCGAGGAGCAACGGAGCCGGAGGCTGGATTCTGTGGAGCTTTATTGGTGGGGCAGGACTTGCCACATCCGTTGATAGCTGAGTTCTCGGATGTCTTTTCCGAGGAGTTGTCGAGGATGCCGCCAGACAGGGACATTGAGTTCTCTATAGACATGGTGCCGGGAGCCGAGCCCATTTCACAGCACGTCTATTGGGTCAACAACAGCGATTTGATAGAGCTGAAGAAGTAAGTCGACGAGCTGCAGGACAAGGGGTTTATCAAATCCAGTTCTTCGTCCTAGGGAGCGCCAGTCCTGTTTGTGCCGAAGAAGGACGGTACGTCCCGCATGTGTATTGATTACCGGGCGCTCAACAACCTCACTATCAAGAATAGATACCCTTTGCCGAGGATCGACGACTTGTTCGATCAGTTGAGTGGGGCGAAGGTATTTTCGAAGATAGACTTGAGGTCCGGGTATCACCAGCTGAAGATGAGGCAGGATGACATTCCCAAGACGGCATTTCGGACTCGGTACGGCTAGTACGAGTTTACAGTGATGTCATTTGGGTTGACCAATGCTCCTGCGGTATTTATGAACTTGATGAACAAGGTATTCCATCAGTACCTTGACAAGTTCATGGTGGTCTTCATAGATGATATCTTGATCTATTCGAAGTCGCAGGAGGAGCATGAGGAGCACTTGATAGTTGTGTTAGAGACTCTGAGGAGAGAGCAACTCTATGGGAAGCTTTCGAAGTGTGACTTCTTCTTGGACCAGGTCGAGTTCTTAGGTCATGTTATGACCGAGCACGGGATCTCAGTGGACCAGAGGAAGATTTCAGCAGTTGAGTCTTGGTACGCCCAGTTCAGTTGCCGAGGTTCGGAGCTTTATGGGTTTGGCTGGCTATTATCGGAAGTTCGTCCAAGACTTCTCGTGGATTGCAGAGCCGATGACTAGACTCACCAGAAATAACATGGAGTTCATCTGGACTGTTGAGTGTCAGGCTGCATTCGATGAGCTGAAGAGGAGGTTGACTTCTGCTCCGATCCTGACTTTGCCATCTGGGTCAGGTGGGTTCTCGATCTACAGCGATGCTTCAGGGAAGGGCTTGGATTGTGTTCTTCAGCAGCACGAGAAGGTGATTGCCTATGCATCCAGGCAGTTACGTCCTCATGAGAAGAACTATCCTACTCATGATCTTGAGTTGGCCGCGATTATTTTTGCTTGGAAGTTATGGAAGCATTACCTGTACGGAGAGCGAGTTAAGATCTTCACATATCACAAGAGCTTGAAGTACGTGTTCACTCAGAAGGAGCTGAACATACGGCAGAGGCGGTGGTTAGAGCTGATGATGGACTTCGATATATCACTGCAGTACCATCCGGGGAAGGCCAACGTAGTTGCAGATGCCTTGAGCAGGTATTCAGTAGCTATGTTCTTGACGACAGATCATCATCTTTTGGCCGACCTAGATAGTTTGGGTATCGAGGTCATCATTCCGGGTATGGAGATCCAGATGTAGGGTTTGTAGATTCAGTCTGAGCTGATGGATAGAGTCAGGTCAGCGCAGTATGATGATGTTGCCCTGAGGAGCATCAGGAAGCAAGTACGGACGGGCTTGCTCGATGATTTCTTTGTAGCCGAAGATAGGTCGTTGCGGCACGGTACTAGGCTGTACGTTCCGTATGGAGAGCTTCAGGAGGAGGTTCTTCAAGATGTGCATCGCTCTCAGTATTCTATGCATCCTGGAGCTAACATGATGTATAGGGACCTGAGAGAGCACGTGTGGTGGTATGGCATAAAGCGCGAGGTAGTTCAGTTTTTATGTTTTTGCCTTGTGTGTCAGCAGGTGAAGACCGAGAGACAGAGACCAGGTGGATTGCTACAGTCGCTGCCCATTCTCGAGTGGAAGTGGGATCACATCACCATAGACTTTGTATCTGGACTTCCACGATCGCCATGAGGAAAAGACGTGATTTGGTTCATCGTTGATAGATTGACCAAATCGGCCCACTTTTTGCCTTTTAAAGTGGATTTGTCTACGGAGAGGCTGGCAGAGCTGTATGTTCGTCAGATCGTGATATTGCACGGAGTTTCGGTGAGCATAGTTTCAGACTGGGATAGCCGATTCACTTTCTACTTCTGGAGGAGTTTACAGGCTAGCTTGGGCACCTCGCTCAAGTTTAGTACCGCTTATCATCCTCAAACAGACGGGTAGCCGAAGAGGACTATCTAGACCTTGGAGGATATGCTTCGCACATGTGTGCTTGATCTCGGGGGATCTTGGGAGGTCCATCTTCACCTGGTAGAGTTTGCTTACAACAACATCTACCAGGCCAGTATAGAGATGTCGCCATTTGAGGCTCTATATGGACAAAGATGTCGTACTCCTTTGTCTTGGGACGATGTCAGCGAGAGGGCGCTTCTTGGGCCGGATATGGTTGTGGATGCGGCCGAGAAGGTTAGGTTGATTAGAGACAGACTTCGGGTGGCTCAGGATAGGCAGCGGCATTGGGCCGATAGTCACCGGAGACCGTTAGAGTTCGAGGTTAGTTTCAGTTTCCTGTTGTGTTTGTTTGTGATTGTTAGTTTAGTTATGTGCTGAGTTTTGTCTTATGTCTAGTTTGGTGACATGGTGTTTTTGAGAAAATCCTCGACACGTGGCACGATTCGCTTTGGCGGCAGTGGGAAGCTTAGTCCGTGCAACATCGGACCCTTCACCATCATAGAGAGGATCGGTACAGTAGCCTACCGACTGGACTTGCCGCCTAGGCTTGAGGGAGTGCACAACGTGTTTCATGTATCTCAGCTGAGGCGGTACGTGGCAGATCCTAGCCATGTATTGGACCATTCAGCCATACAGGTGGGACCTAATCTCAGCTATCCAGAACAGCCGGTAGAGATTCTGGATCGCAGGGAGAAGGTGCTCCGGAACTAGGTCATACCCTTGGTTCGAGTTGCATGGTGACATTACTCTCCAGGTGAGTCTACCTGGGAGAGGAAGGACGACATGCGGGAGCATTTTCCTTATCTTTTCGTGCCTTGAGGTATAAATCCATTTCTTTTGTTCTTCTGTTTGTGATTTCCTGTGTTTGTTGTCTTCAATTTCGAGGACAAATTTTTTTAAGGTGGAGACTTGTCACCCTCACTTTTTCAAGATAGGGGTAAAATGGTAATTTTCCATTTTAGAATATATTTGAGAATTTTATTTCATGAATGTTAATATTTAATGAGTATAGGAGTCGGGTTCGAATTTCATCGTATTCTGACTTAATTCGGGACTCCGGGGAATTTCGACTTGAGTTGTGTTTAACACATTAATTAGCCATAGCCCACCAAACTTATGATTTAGGTCTAGGAGTTTGGACAAGTCCCCTATGAGTGTTTAGGCCTAATTATGATTTTTTATTGGTCTAAACTAACCCCCAAAACCCAATTAGGAAGTTAACTTAGCTAGGAAGTAAAGGGAGGGGCAAACTTGTAATTAGCAAGGGGCCCCAAACCCTTCCATATAGGGCCGGCCACCACCTTCCCTCTTTCTTCCATTCATTTCAAAATTTCTACATCTTCTTCTTCTCCAAGTCTTCTTCTCAAGAGCTAGAATAGGAATTCCTTAGGATTTATCTCCAAAAAGATTTATTTTTCCAAATATTCTTCCATCCAACTCTTCCTCTATCCCAAGTGGTGTTTCTCCAAGCTTTTGGGAGCAAAAAGTGAAGGGGTGTGTCCTAAACAATTCGTTTTGTGTTGGAGCCGTGTCGGAGGATTTTTCTATTGGGATCCATCTCTTGATAGGTACAACCTATTCTCTAATTCATTTTTTTGATCATAATAATTAATTTGAACCCTGTAGGATTTATCCCCAAGGTTGTGTCCCTATTCGTGTCAAGTTTGAGTCCGTTTGGTGTGTCCTAGGAGAAGTTGTGATTTGTGATTGTGTCCTAGAGTTTTCCCCCAAATTGGACACTTCTAAAATAATTAGATTTGCATCTAAGTGGGTTAGACACTTTAAAATTCATATTGTGTTAGTGTGTGTGTGTGTGTGTGTCTCTATATATATGTGAGAGTGTGTCCATATATAGATACATATGTGTGTGTGTGTGTTTATATATAGATATATATATGTGTGTGTTCATATATATATATATATATGTGTGTGTTTATATATATGTATGTGTGTATGTGTCACTATATAAACTAGTGTGTGTATTTATATATATAGAGAGGGAAATGAATGGGAGTGATTATTAGAGTGTTTATATATATATATATATATATATATATATATATAGAGTTTAGAGAGGGAGAAGGAGAATAAAAGGGGAAAGAGTGTGAGAATGGAGGAGGAAAGGAAGGAAGAGAAGGGCACCAATAGCAGCAGCCAAGGGGGGATTTGGGCTGCTGCCTCCCCCCCCCCACAGCAGCAGCAGAATTAGCAGTAACAACAGCAGTAGCAGCATCAGCAAGCAGCAATAATAGCAGCAGTAGCAGCCTTAGCACCCCCCATTTGACCCCCATAACCCTCCCCCACATATATACCTATATGTATACCTATATATATACATATATATACCCATATATATAGCTATATATACACCTATATACACCCTCTAAATAACCCCCTAAACTAGTCCTAAGTGAAGGGTGAAAAGTGAGAGTGAGTGAGTGAATGAGGGGTTGTGTGAGGGCGTGGAGAAGGGTGATTTTGAGATTGTAGCGTCGGAACGCGTCCAAACTTGAAGGGGACTTAGCTAATATGAATTAGATTTTGTGGGTAGGCTCCTAGGTTGAAATCAGGGTTTCATGAGGGATTAGGAGGATGGTATCGCACGATATCATTGAGTAACTTGCGATACTCAAGATAACGGGTAAACGAGTAACATGGACGGTAAGGTGGACTGGATGTCCACCCTACCTAGAGAACTTGGTAGGTAATGATTGTATAGGCTAGTATCCTACTACCCTAGGAAGCCGGGAGTGGAATTCCTAAGGGAAAGCCACTTGGCTTCAATGTTAGAGTGGTTTAAGGGTAAATATATAAAGGGTAATCGGGTAATTTCAAGATACGGGATATGGGTATTCGGTTTGACTTGAAACTTAGGTGACTTGTTAGGTACACCCTACAAATGTCATTTTTGAACCAATTTTGGCTCGGTTGACCCAGAGTTAACTTTTTACCCAAAAGTCAACGATGAGTCAACACTTTGTCTAAATTTGACCAAATCCAAACTAGAGTTGACCAGTTGACTAAAAGTCAACTATGGTCAACACTTAACCAGTTTGACATAGGGTTGACCTAGAGTTGACCAGGGTTGACCATTTGACTAAAAGTCAACTCTTGACCCCGTTTGACTTGCTTCGACTTATTTTGACTTGCTATGACTGGTATGACCTAGGGTTGACTTAGTCTGACTTAGATTGACTTGATATGACTTAATTTGACCTAGATTGACTTGACAGGACTTAGTGTGACTCAGTGAGACCTAGATTTCATATCATTCATTATAAATCATTCTTTACTTTGTTAAACCTAAATTAACATGAAATATCTCATCTTTAGGTTTCTGATTACCACTCTGAGCATTGATATACCCTACAGCTCAGGACAGCAGGCGAGTACATTCACTGATAGTTTTCATTGTCTTGATATCTGCTATATCAGATTCAGTCGTAGTGTCTTACTTGATTCTCAGTCACGATTGTTCACGAACTAGTATACGTTGGATCATGACATGAGATGTTGTCCCTAGATTTCTGGGTATATTGGTACACTTCCTGTCTTGTTCCCTGTACTTGTATAGACACCGATTTCTAAGGGGACTTGCTACCCTCTTATGGAATCACGTGCCATGACGTGTCATGTCCAGATCTATTGTACTATTCGGGGATGGAAAATTATTAGAGGCTATGTGATCCAAGCCACCCTGTCACTATATTCTTGTTCTCGCGCCACTCTCCCCTCACGTAGGGTGTAGCGAGATCCTATTTACCTTGTGCTTGCTATCCAGGTTGGCCGACATGACCCTTCCCAGATTTTCATGTGATTGTCGGGCCAAGTGGATAGCATGTCCTGTCACTTATCCCAAGATGATCACATAATGCTCTAATAATTCAAGGCATATTTTATATTTACTTTATCTTATCTTATATCCTGCTCTGGTCTACATTCAGTACTTTCTCACCATGCTATGATATACAGTTACTCACATGTTCTACATGCCCTTACATTGTACCTTGATTGGAGACTAAGTTCTGCTCGGGAGAAGAGTTACAACCCCGGTCCTTATTCGGTTTAAGGGTTGTACCTCATCTTTCGAACGGTTTCCATGTTTTTCTATATCTTTGTCTTGTATTTCATTATACTGTCTCTTATAGAATTTGTCAATTCACATGGAACTGCTGTTAGTGCTTGTACTTGCTCATTTTTCTGACAGGATACCGTTGATATATATTACAGATGATTCTGAGATGGACTGCTCGACCTATTATGGGCTCGAGCTAGACGGAGTAGTCCATGACCGTGGCCTGTTAGTAGAGCCACTAGACTTTGTTCTCCCAGAGTAGTGTAGCTTAGTTGGATTTGCCTGGACTGCGATCCAGCTAGCATTATCAGACTGTAGCTTTCTATATTATATTTTGTTACCCTGTGATGTTGTATATATATCTGGGCTTGTGTTGGATCCTGGACTAATTCCTTTTCATCTATCATATATTTTCCTTCTGTGCTATCTACCTTAGTTTTATTATGTGATTGAGACTGTATTGCTATGTCACCTCCACTCGGAGTGTATATACTGTACATGTACCTTTATACTGTTAGTTATAGTATTTATAGATGTTATATACAACGTTCTACCGACGATACTGTGGTGTAGGCTGGACGTACCCACGTGCTCGTGCCCCTCATAAGGGTGCGGGTCGTGACAGTGCACGTGTGGGAATTGGCAGAAGTCAAATTGGTTCCGTGTGCACGACGAATTTGAGGCGTATTCTTCGAAAACCACCGTATCGATGATTTTGCAAACTTTCCAATTAATTCGTGCACACTCGTCACATCGTGACGAAACTTGTGCCATTGAACTCATATCATTCTTGTGGTCCTGTGAGCAAAGTTTGATCCAATTCTGAAAAGTTGATCGGATTGCCGTATTGCGGGCCTTATGATCCAATTTAATGGGCAATTTTATGCACGGCTCACCAGAATCAAAATTTGGACAAACGGTAGAGTACATATCGTCAAATTAGACCCGTAGACATATAACTTGACGACTTTAGAGACCGTATGATTTGAAACGCTTTTTAATGCAAAGCGAGTCTAACGACAGACACTGATTTGACAAAAAAAATAATTTTGCCGCTGTGTCCAGAATTAGACTTATGGGTAGACGATTATAGACATCTCTCTTATTCCAAAAACGTTGGTGATATTTATTTCAACATTCGGAGAAATTTACAGAAATCTATCTTTGTTGATTATATTATCTTGGCGATGTTCGCCTGTAGGATGTCATCCAATCATCGCACAACCTCCATGCAAGATACCTTACCATTTTTAATTCTTATATATATTCTGCATCTTACTGTTTAGTTACTTCATATTTACTATTTGTCTATTTCTAGTTCATCCAGTTGCATCTTTTTTTACTATTTGTGCTTTAGTTTATTGTGCTTCTAGTTATACATGCTGCAAGTGTTCGCCACATTTTAATTTTGTCATGAAATTATGCATATCAAGAGTTAAGGGACTATCTCTTGTTTAGTAAGCATTTCATAAACTTTGATATAGATGTGCCACGAGATGTGTGTGAGTTGTGAGTAGCATATAGCGGTAACTTGCATGTTGGCTGATCACATGTGCGCATGCATTAGGTATAACAGCTAATACATGCATGTCACGACCCGTACCGAATTTTTGGAATGCTAGTGCGTGTGCAAGTCCAGCCTAAGCTGCAGTATCAGCGGTAGAACGTTGTCTAGTCTGCAATAATCAAATGCACATAAAATAATATCTTTATTGCTCATTCACAACAACTAAATCAAATTTACAATATTTATAAGTTTTACATTTGAAGAAAAATAAAACTACTATCAACACATCTTTCTAACTAGTCTATAGGTTATGGCCTTCAAGTACACCCGTACCTCCCCAAAGATCCAATGCAAAGAGTAGCCACGACTTAATCTGAAAAATGGTTTCCAATCAGGAATAGAATGAGTATATTTCTAACAGCAGTTCCAATAATTGACAGAGTCTATAAAATAATAAATAGTAATAAAATACACGATGGATGGATAAGCAGATAATCATGGTATAAAACATTTGAGTAAAAGCAGGAGAGCATGGTAATAAAGACAAGAAAGTAATAAACAACTGAAACAGAAACAATAATATACAACAAGACTGTATCTAACTAGTGAATTGAAATACCAATTTCGACATTTAAAACACTAAGGGGTAAATCCGGCTAACCGCTCGCTGCTATTCTCCACGTAAGACCAATAGGATATTTCTGGGTAGTTCACATGCCTACTAAAGTATTTCCTCGTCCGACTAGTACTCATAGATTCAAATAGGTCATGAACAAGATAATATAGGCCATAAACTGCTACATCGTGTAACCATCATGTCGATGATCAAACAGAAAATCAATGTAAAACAATACTAAATACATGAATCATAGAAGTTAGCAAAATAGGAAAACTATTAGAAAATGTACTCACCTGGGGTCCTTAGCTGGTGAAACCGATAATTCCATTGAGTCCAGGATAGTCCGATTTGCTAGGTTCGATGTGAAGGATTTCAGAATTCGCAAGAAAAAAAGAATATGATTAGTCGCGATTGAAAAATGATTTAAGTCGAAGGAGATTGACTTAAAAAATAATCCTTACTTAAGAAAATGTATATACCTATTTTAGGAAAAAATAAAACCCAAAAATAATAATGTTTGGTTTACTACAATTTATTATATGAAAACTATTGGGCTTGAACGCAATATACTTATTTTAGGAGCCCAAAATATCCTTTTTTTAACCAGATGAAATACTTTTAACCTTTAGGAATAATAAACCTCAAAAGTAAATATAAAATAATCCATTATATAAATACCCAAAACTATTTTTATATAATATAGAGCTCGGTTCTATTTAATATAATCCCAGTATATATATATATATATATATATATATATATATATATATATATATATATATATATATATATATATATATATATATATATATATATATGAGGCATATATATATATATATATATATATGGTGCAAGAAGCCTTGGTGCAATATCCCTCCTCATGTGATCATGTGGTTATAACGTAGTTGTTGTCATGTCACCATGATGTCATCTTACTTTATAACCACATGATCACATGGACAATACGGTTGAGATTAAATGGTGCAATAAGCCTTGGTGCAATATCCCTCCTATGTAACCAAACTAATGAAATATCTATTACTAATATTCATGAAGGCCCAAATTAGAAATCTTGTATATAAAGCTTCTAACATAAAGCCCATAGCAAAAACTGTCCAAAACATAATTTTTCTAGAAAATCTTAAATAAATATTTTATGAAATACTTATATTATATAGAAAATATATCTTAATAGTCAAACTATTATAGTCCATTAAAATTTACTAAATACTTAAAAACTTAGAAAATTGATTTTTGGAAGTTAATATTGTACAAATATTATTATGTAATAGTAACTATAACAAAACAATTGATAATAATATAACCCTGATAACTATGACCAAAATAGTATACATCTACATATATTTCTGGGCCAAATGAAAATAACATTTAAACCCACTTAAGAACATCTTATAGTTTATATCATATCTATTAAAATACCTTTTATATGTAAATCTTCCTTTTTGAAATACTTATCTTCTATTTTAAAAATATATATACAAGCACGAAACCCAAAATTTATTATTTTATCAAAATCTTTATATATAACAAGATTTCAAACTAAATAGAATATTATTATAATTCTTATTTAAAATCTATTGACCCAAAAATAATAAGCCCAAAAGAAGCTAACCTAAACCCTAACACTAAAGTTTATACCAGCTGTAGCTATTTCCAAGTTAACAAAAAATCGAAAGATGCTTCCTTACAGTTGAAGAGAGAGAGAGAGAGAGAGAAGCTAAGGAAAAGAAATTGAACTTCCAGAGGAAGCTGAAAGAAGAAGAATAAGTAAAAGAGAATGAAGAAAATATGACAATCTGATTTGTGAGGCGCCAGGGGACCGCGGGCACGGCAGAGATGGCAGGTCGTGACCGGGCGCGGTGGTCGACAGCATGGTCGACGGCCGGCGATGGTCCTAGCTCTTGGTGCGGGGTATGAGCTCGATCTACCGGAGGGAACGGTCTGTCTGTGGTGGACATAGGTACGGAGGTAGCGCACGGCCAGTGCGACGGCCAGGCGTGGTTAGGTTTGGGTTGGGTTATTGATTCGTTATGTAGTTTTTGGTTTAGTTCTGCGTCGAAGAGTCAAACACATGAGGAAGAGGTCGGGGTGTTGGTCGATCTCGGCGAAGTCCACCGCAGCGATCGTTGGTTTTGGTTGTCCCGATGGGGTTTTTTTGTTTGGTGTCTGCGGGTGGCTTGGTTGGGGACTGGCCAGAGTTTTTGGTGGTAGTGAGCGGCGGAAGTAGTCGTGGCGGTGGTTGGGATCGGTGGTAGATGGTGGTTTGGTGCCGATTGGTGGTGATGGAGGTGCTTGTGGGTGATGGGAAGGAGGTCGTGGTGTGGGGTTATAACAGGTGGCAGAACCCGCGGTGGAGATGTTGGTAGTAGCCGTTGTGTTGGCTCAGGATTTCCAGTGGGGTGGGACTGTAGAAGCATGAAAAAACACAATAGTTACAAAATCGCATGAAACCAAAGTTGCTACGCACATCAAGTGACAAGAAAAGCGCAGTGTATAAAAAGAGATACTTTATTAAATCATGATTACAAAGGTCTATTGCAGATTCTTCATGATTACATATAAAGACTATCTACCCAGCCTACAAGTGCGCAGCCTAGAAGTGCGCAACACCCTTCTTCGCCAGAGCCAATCACTTCCTCGTTAGAGCAAATCAGTTCCTAGTCAGAAGCGCCGTACTTTCCCGCTCCAATATGGCTAATAAAGCAGTTATTGAGCAGAACAGGGACACAGCTCCTACACTAGGTTTACAACACAACTTGTAGCTCTTCCAGCATAACGAAGGGCCAGCTGTCGACCAAAATCCAGCATCTTCGACCTCGAAGACCTCCAAGATGTTGCTCAGGTTCGAACCCCCATGCCACATGCTCAAGTGCGTCTCGGAACTCTGAAGTTGTTCTTCACCAAGACTACAACTTCTTTGAACGAAGAGATCTACAACCAACAGTCGACTTATGCAAGGCCCATGACCGTTTGAAGCTAAGTCATGACCGAGCATGATAGAAGAGTATTAAGAAGCAATGAGCAATGGTTTCCCCAAAAAGATCCCTATATATAGGCTATGTGTGGTCCAACCGACACGCCACATGGTTGTTAGTCAAAGGGCCCCGAGTTAATTGGAGAAACCTCGAATTCATCACAATAAATCTCATTTTAATAAAGTTTTTGACTAAGTCTTTAGTCACCACTTCTCAAGCCCTTCAAAAGTGGCAGCAATTAAAGAGGCATTGACTAAGTCACCCCAAAAGTGCATTCAACAGTCTCACCAAAAGTGCAGTGACTCATCACATCAAAAGTACAGTGACTCGTCACATCAACAACAAAGCACTTTGGAGACTCAAATGTGCAGTGCTCGAAACCAGGCCCATATAATGGACCATTACTTAAATGGCACATCAAATAAAGTGTCAGAAGGCAATAAATGATAGCCACCAAGTCGTTAGATAGCAGTTGGAAGATGTTAGTCCAAAGCACGTCTTCTAATACAGTGCCCAAAATCGCACACAACGGGATGTCCAGAAGTGCAGCCTCAGAGACGTCCAAAAGCACAGCTTCAATTACATCCAGAAGCGCAGCCTCAGTGATGTTCGACGCGCAGCTCCTTCACAACGTGGCACTATGCCACGTGACAGTATGGCAACCGTATCTCTTTAGATATAATCAAATCCAGTTTGCTCAAACTACTACTCTTCCAATACGATCATGATCTATTCTATTTCAACAGAAAGAGATCTTTGAGTAATGTGCACACGCCATGTGTCATTGACTCAGTCATGTTGATGAACGGGTGCTAACCGCCCAAGATCTCAGCAACATGAGAATCCCAACAACTGCCATGTGTCAGCTCAGTAGTAGCTCCAACAAGATAGTTAAAACAGATTCTTCGAAAATCTCGTGCGTACAGTGCTCCTGTGCGCTAAAACCCCTACGCACATCGTACACGTGCATGCTTATAAATAGTAGCAGTTTTCCTTTATTCAAGGACTTTGAAAATACTTCAACTGCTGCTTGATTGGCAACCCAGATTACCACTCACAGTCATTCAGAGAGTTAGAGTAAGTTCGTTTCGTCATCAGATCGTCAACGGAGTAAAGGAGCCACCACAGTGCTTGATCTCCATCATCATACTTTTGTAGAAATAATTGTACTTAGATATCCTGTTCAGGAGTCTTTTTGTACACTTTTCAACGTTTGAAATACAAAATTCTTCAACTTTCTGTTCATGGCAAACAAAATGGCGACTCTGCTGGGGAGGTCCTTCTCCTCCGACGAGAAGGTAGTGATGCAATCGGACAATAATCTGCTGGGTTCTTCGTAGAAGATGTTGGTCGTATGCTTCGATCAGCAAGCTTTCAAAGATCTCCTCTCTGAAGGCAACTTGAGTCCTTCAAAGCGGCTAATAAAGCCGAAAAAGAAGACTCGATGCACCTAGGTGCCCAAGGCTACTGTGCCGAACGGTTAGACTGGAGGGGATGCACTCCAGGCTTCTATGAACTCAGGAGTTCTTGACACGCCTTCATCAACTGCTGCTATAATTCGTCAGTCAACTCCCGTTGCTGGGAAGTGCAGGGAAGGCCGCCGCTCTCAAGCTGCATGCAAGATGAAGGAGCAGCCAAAGGTGAAAGTTGTAATACCCCGTCCGTGCACGAAGATGGCCGAGTAGGAAGGAGCTTCTATCTTTGACATAATTGCCTACCCCTTGGGTAAGGCCTTGTTGGACTCTGAGTACTACACACCGTCTAGGGGTAGTACAAAGAAATCCAAGGGAGCACATGGTTTGTGCAACCAACATGCTAGACAACAATTGACAGAAAGCACATATTGAGCACAGCTGATGGCAAACTATACAGAACTGGTCTGAGTGCTTCGACGCCTCGACCAACATAGTGTTCAAAATCTCCCTATTGTCTGGGCACTTTCGTACATGAACCAGGCCAGAGGATGAACACTGTAGAGATTATAAATATTCAAAATCCCTCTATTGCTTGGGCGCGTTCGTGTATGATCCAGGCCAGAGGACAAATACTGTGGCGACAGACTCATGCAAGCAGCGCAGTTGTGAACGTGAAGTGAGTCTGCCTCGCAAGCGACACCATACTCAGGACCTAAGGATGTCTCATGCGTAGGAACTGAGTCAAGGGGCGCATCCTTCACATCTTCACTCACGCGCATGGAGCTACTGTGCGCGCGAAGTGGGGGTAGATGTAAAAGCCTTTTTCTATAACTTGTGCACCATGATTTCTCACAAACGCAAGCCAGAAGAGGACTCTGTTATGCATAATATGCCTGTCTCAGGGAACACTTGTGCTAACATCACTATCAACTGTTATTGTCGCCAAACAGTAGCATCTCTACCAAAAAAGGAGATCGGTTTTCCAATTACTACAACCCGTGGTGCCTGTTCATCAAAGACTCGACAAGAGATTGCTGATTCATGAAGAAGATGAAACCTTGATTGCATCATGCAATACGGCATAGGGTTCACCCTCTCTCAGGAAGATCTCCAAGAACCCGCCCATCTCGGCTAGCAAATTCATAAGCCGAACGAGGGGCAACAAACCGGAAGCGCCCAGCACGAGTATGTTCCAACACACTCGCTCCAAGACCAGGCCCTCATCACAAGGAACTATCGTGTTGGCAGCTACACAAGCCGAGGCTTGACAATTCTACATGGTTCATGACAACCCTTCGTTCAAACCAGGCGAAAGTGTATACGGGATCGACATAGACGTCTCCGGAAGTGTAAGCTATCAATAAACTGGGGGTAGCAACTACTTCGAGTCGGAGAATAATTGCAACTTATCCGTCTTCCCTTAGAAGGCGAGACTCAGGTGTCTGAGCCCGAGAGTGAGAGATCCACGGTGCCCTTCAATTTCCTCCCACCTGATGTTGATATATATGACGGAGGGTAATAACGCAGGAAGCGGCGAAGGTGCGAATCACTCGCATCGTATAGAAGCTCTTGAGACCTGCCTCACTGTTGTAGAAGCATTAAAAAGAATAAAGAAAGATCCATACGGCCAGGGAGACCCGTGCGGTTCAGAGAGTTCATGCGGCTCAAGGATCCATGCGGCCCAAGCGTCCATGCGGCTCAAATAAGTTCCATGCGGCTCACAGAGGAGCCACGTGGCCTGCAAACATCTCTCCCGTTTATCTTTTACTACATTAAATGCCTTCACGGCTGACAGCTCTGACAAGGTGACAGTTTTGACACAAAGATACTATTATAACTCCCTCATGATGACGGACTCCTAGGAAAACGAAGAAAATCTCTGACACAATCTCCCGAGATCCAGAAACTGTCATGCGGCCTTGACACGAAGACTAGCCCCATGCGGCTCAAGCGAAGACTAGCCCCATGCGGCTCACGAATACTAGTCCCATGCGGCTCACGAAGACTATCCCCATGCGGCTCACGAAGACTATCCCCATGCGGCTCACGAAGACTATCCCCATGCGGCTCACGAAGACTATCCTCATGCGGTTCAGATCATTACCATGCGGTTCAAATGTCCAGGGGGCCACTCTCAAGCAGCCTTGACAAGTGGCCAGCCTTATGCGGCTCAATGAGGAGCAACCTTCCTGCGGCTCAGATTTCTGCAGTGGCTTGCGGTTAAGACACGTGGCATGATAGTGGGACACATGGCATCAAATTGATCGAAATCCCTCAACAAATCCTAATAAAATATTTGGATCAAATCAGATCACTTGCAATCAAGCAAATTAATGACACATGTCGAGAAATCCGAGGTTGGCATGACAAATCAGGAGGATTTATGTCAATCATCATTAATTACCCACAAAAAATTTGATGCAATCACATTTATTGCTCAAATCTCGTATATTCAAGATGAACGGCCCAGATCCAGTGATCCTTAGCCGCCGACTTTTAAAAATGGACAATCATTGCAAACCCTAATGATGCCCCCTACTCTTATAAATAGCAAGGTACCATTCCCTTGCGAAAAGAAGATACGGAGAGAGACAGAGAGAGGAGAATCTCAGATAAAAAAAGGAGAGACACAGAGAGCCAGAGAGCCAGAGAGAGAACGTACAGAGATCAAAATGAGAGCATTTCTTCAGCAACGCCAAGCAGATCTTCTACAGAGCCAAGGCTGTACCCGATCGTCCAAGGAGTAAGGCAGAGCTGCCGTCACTTTCCCGAGCCTCTACCGTCACCCTCCAGAATCTAAAATAAACAATTGTACTTAGATTATTGTACCTAGGTTTTCGTCCCTAGGCTTTCTTTGTACAAGCGAGTTTGTATTGTGATGTAAAAATCCAGTCCTCCGATAATTGTTCTGCTCTTTTATATTTCATGGCAAATACGATGGCGACTCTGCTTGGGACAAACTTCTCCACGGCTGAGGTGTTGGTGACGCAATCGGATGCAGCCAAACTTGGCTCCATGCAACAGAAGATGGTCGTCCGCTTCGACCAACAAGCGTTTGAAGAAATGCTCCCTGAGGGAAGCGTTGGCCCGGTCCAGAAGCGAACCCGCACAACGAAAGCTCGTAGCGAGTGGAGGCCAAAATCATTTGCTCCTTCCCAAGCTCTGGACGGAGTACTCCCTGCTGCCCAAGATGGCGAAGGCTACTCTCATACGGCTCCACTTCAAGCCATAGAGGACTCTGCTGTCCCCAAGTCCGGCAGAGGAAAGCACTACGATGCTGGACTTGCAGGGACAAAGAGTGATTCTATGCGCCCCAAGAAGAAGCCGAACACTCATATGGCCAAGTCTGTCAACCGCATGCAGGATGCTCATGCGGCTGAAAATGCCAGCCACATGAAGGAGGTCTATGTGGCCAGATCATCCAGCCGCATGAAGAAAACTCATGCGGCCGAGACTTCCAGCCGCATGAAGAAAGCCTATGCGGCCACAACTGCCAGCCGCATTGATGCCAGCCGCATGACGCCTAATCCACGTGGCTCCGTCTTCGATCGTCTCTTCTATGGTCCTATTCTCTTGTACTCCCAAGAAGACATGTCTGATTCTCTCCAGCACCACTTAGACTCTTCCTACTATGAGCCCTCACGTACTAGAGTGAAGAAGTCTAGGGCGCACGAGCTTGGCAAGCTCGGTCCGCTGATATGACCTCTGACCATCCGAGCGTCCCGCATACCGTTATGCGGGCCTTTGATATGAAGTTGTACAGAACCACTCGAGTCCAGCCCCCGGCGGCAAACGGACAGAGAGGTTCGCAAAATCTTCCAAAATCCAGGGAGAAAATATGGTCGATCCAGACCCATCTGACTTACGTGAGGCCATCCTCCACAAATACAAGGAAAGAGAAGGTACATCGGGGTACAAAGATCCCTCCCACGGACGTCACTGCACCCAAGTCATCGTCAACTGCTGTTGCAATAATGCGACAATACGAGAAGACCGACAGTCCGTCTTCCAAAGACTGCAACAACCATGCTCAGAGGATGAGGCACTTTCCGTCGTCTCCTGCAACTCTGCTCAGAAAATCGCCACCGATGGGAGAGGAAAGAAGACAAATGTTCCCAGCCCGAAGATTTCAACCACTATGACTAAAAGACTATCGTCTAAGCGGGTGTCCACCATAGGAGTTTTCCAAGGCACCCGTTCTAAGACGAAATCTACTACAGTGGAAGATTCATCGTCCATACCACTGGGGGTTACTGGGACTGGAGGTAGCACTCCTCCGAACCTCCACGGCAATCCGATGTTCCAAGAAGATGAGCCGGGGGAAACAACTCTCCCATCAGATGCAACAAACCCCGACGTCCCCGAGGACGTCCACAACTCCTAAGACGAGGCGAACTCGGAAACTGGGGGTACTGTTTCTTCTGAGTCCGAACCGGAGGAAGACATTCCCACATACCCCGATGATTTCTTATTACAGGGGTATGACTCGGAAGACACGTCCTCCACTGTGCCATCCATCTCTCCTCACGTAAGGACGGTATTCATGACGGACAGCAACCAAGGTAGTTCCAGTGATCGCCAATGTATCGACACTCTGGAAGCCATATTTGACGCCTTGGTCAAGTCTGTAGATAAGATCAAAGCGGCCCTTCCAATTCTGCAAGAAAAGACGTCTGGCCAAATAAGCGCGGGTCCCGCGGTCAATGCGGACTCAAATTCAGCGGCACCGAATCCGGGCAACAATCCTCCTGAAGTAATGGCCCCCACACCTGTAGATGAGGCCAGGAAAGTAAGAAGAGAGGTCCAGGAGCTCCGAGCCATGTTTCACGCTCGAGAAAACTCTCAAGACCTCAGAATACGACAACCGTACCCTGCTGCATGGAGGGATGTCCCCTTCCCGCCAAGATATAAGCCGTTCAATATCAACCCGTATGATGGAAAGACCTCCGTAAGTTGGTATATCACTTACTTCGAGGTCACCACCGACCATCTGCCCCATGACGATGCCATCCTCACACGATTATTCATTGGGGGCATTGGAAGGAGTCGCCTTCGACTGGTATCGCAACCTGCCAGACAACTGTATCCACTCCTTCGTCGGCTTCAAGCACATATTCTTGGAGAGATTCTATGAAGTAGGACAGGACGTCACGATGTCCACCCTCATGGATGTTGTTCAAGGGGAGAAGGAGCTGACAAGGAACTATATTGAGCAGTTTTGCCAAACTGTAATGAAGCTGCCCCCTGGAAACCCGGATTCCTTCTTATTTAAAATTTGTCAAAAAAGACTGCTTCCAATAATCAGCCTCTGGATGGACGAAAGTTAATTCAAGGACTGGAAGATGTTTATCATTAGCGCCACAAGCGCCGAAGAACGATTGAAGAAGGCTCACCAACTGGGATTGCACATCTCAGAGGGAGAGGACAAGGGCAGGCGTCCCAACGCCAACACCAATAATGGGGGTAGCTCCACCAACAATCGGGACAACAAGGGCAAGCAGGCTATGGTGGCCGACACAGCACAGAAACCTGAGGCAAAATCGGCAGACAAGCAATGGCCACAAATGACCTACTCCTTCGAAGACGGTCACGTCAAGCCCATCTTGGACATGCTCATACAAGGAGATAGAATTCAGCTTCCTCCACCAAGACGGGAACCTCGGCCGGTAGAAATGGAGAATCCAAAGTACTGCCATTACCACTGCTACGTCCACCATGCTACATACGACTGCTACCAGCTAAAACGGTACATCCAAAATCTTATCGATTCGAACGCTCTTGCCATCGATTTTGAGGAGGTAACTGTGGCAGCCAATATGGTGTCAGTACAATTTGGCAGCTTCCCTCCAACAGAAACTCAAGACGGTGTGGTCTCCGTCCCTCTGGCGACAATGGAGATTGCTAATCTTCTACCTCTCCGAGATCAGGCTACTGGTCTAGTGCCCCTCACCACATCACGAGAGGAGGTCATGTGGATCCATCCAGACTTGGTATCTGAAGTGACTCAATCCACACCATCTTCCATTCGCAAGAAGAAGAATAGAAAAGTCAGATCCTGCCGCACAATCTCGGCAGATACCGAAGAAGTCACAACTATCGTTACTCGGTCTGGGGCACAATTCCAACCTGTGGCTGATAACTCGGCTGAAGATCATCAGCCCGCTACAACTGATGCTCCGGGACCTTCTCAGCCTCCGACGACCGACAAGCCTAGGCCGAAGGAGACTCGCTTTGACAAATCCCTCCGAAAAGAGACACCACAAGGGCTGGAGAGGCCCTACAACTTCGATATCTTGGCACAATTAACCAACACACCGGCCAAGTTATCACTATAAGAGCTTCTGAGACTCTCAAAGGATGTTCGTACGGCTTTGAGCGATGCACTCCAAAATGCCGATGCGTACCTGGCTCAGGTCAACCTCACGGGAAAGAACCCGCCTGCAGATCTCCAAGACAGCGCTTGCACGGGAGCGATGTCCAACATTGTCTTTACTCCGCAGGATATGCTCATCAAAACCAACCTGTACGATTGCCCGTTATACTACACTGGATACATCGGCGACGTAAAGGTGGATCGGAAGTACATTAATCCTGGTTCTTCCATAAGCATCATCCCGAAGGGTCTGTTACATCATCTCCGTATACCTACGCATCGTCTAATGCCTACGAGCACCGCTATCAGCGGTTTCAATTCGGGCAGGAGCTACCTAATTGGGGAAGATTCGTCTGAAGTGTCAAATTGGCAATCTCCAGTCGGAAGTCACCTGTTACGTCATAGATGCAGACACTTCTTACAACATCCTCCTGGGGCGTCCTTGGATACACGATTATATGATCATGCCTTCCACACTGCACCAATGCTTCAAGCATGTTGACAAACACGGCTTCGTGAGGACAGAATTTGCCGACATCGATCCCTTCAAAGGGGTCGAATCCTACTACTCAGACTCCTGCCTGTACAAAAAGTCAAAGAGGCACCTTGGTGAAGGAGATGTGCAAACTCGTACCGAGACAGCCACAGGATCAGAAGAACCTCTGACGATCCACCTCCAAGCCCGCAAACCTGGCAAGTTCGCACCCCTTACCGCCACTCTACGTAAGGACGCAATCAGCTACTCGGTACAAGAAGAGCGAATGATAATCTGGCTGCCAAGGTCTGGCCAAGTGCCAAGACCCACAACGGAGCCACTGACAATCAGGCTGCCGAGAGTCGGCCAGCCGTAAATGTTGAAGCTCAATCCCTCCGGCAAGCCAATGACGATACGCCTTCCCAAGAAGAGTCATCACCCTGATGCAAGGTCCGGGGCTTCTAGCCAACCAACCACTCCTCGCCCAGCATCAGGTACCAAACTGGGGGTCGCCAGCTGGCCAACGACCCCACGCTCGGCTCCACCAGCTGAACCTCTAACGATCAAGCTACCCATGTCGTCCTCTTAGTCTTTGTTTATACAGGGGGTAGCCGAAGAGGAACCAGAGTTAGCCAAGTATGTGGCTGCCCACACTGATGTTCCCTCCGCAGATGATGTAATCCCGCTAGAAAAGATACCTTACTTCATCAATAAAGGGCTATCTTTGAACTACCTCGAACTCAACAAGCTTTGTACAATGTATGCTATGGAACACAGTATAGGCACTCACCTACACACACAGGTGACAAATATTGTCACCCTCATTTCCAGTATTTCTCGTATTTTCCCGTATTTCATATTTTAATCGTATCTGGATTTTTGCATGTATTTTTATTTTTTTCTCAACTTATGGAATTTCGGTATTTCTCGTATTTTGGGTTTTGGCTTGGCTCGGTTTTATTGGGGATGGTTTATTTTGGTTCGGTTTTATGTGTTGGAACACCCTAGCCCTATGCTACCCCTCAACCCACCACAACTCCCCTCTTTATAACCCCACCTACCACTCTCTCTCCTCATAACTTCCACCATTAATTTCCTTCTTCTTCTTCTTCTCCTTCCTCCACAACTCTCCTAACCCTAGGCAAGTGCATCTTGCCACTACATGAGGACCCTCTTTTCTTTGTTCATTTGCTAGTTTAGGACATGGAGATCAACATTAGTTCTTGGGTTTTTATGATTTGGAGTCTCTGTTGATGTAGATCTAAGTTATTGCTATTTTTGGATTTTGTATGTTTTGATCCTTTTTGGTTGGTTTTCTTTGAGTTCTGATGTTTCCATATGGAAGAGCTTTCAGTTTCACCCCAGTTGGAGCCTTGGAAATCCGAATTTGGAGTTCGGATGGCCAAGTTATGAACTTTTGAAGTTTTGGGTTCACCCATGTGTTTTTGCTGTTTGGAGAAGACAGTGAACAGTGTGCAGAGCTGTTTAGCTACGCACACTGAGCTATGCGCGCTCTTTAGCGCTACGTACGCAGGCTTGAGCACGCTTCCTGTTGAAAGCGTGTCTCCTTGAGCGTGCGTGACTTTCACACACTGCTTCCTTGAGCGTGCGTGACTTTCACACACTGCTTCCTGTAGCGTGCGTGACTTTCACACACTGCTCCCTTGAGCGTGCGTGACTTTTATACATTGCTTCCTGTAGCGTGCGTGACTTTCACACACAGATCCCTGTAGCGTGCGTGACTTTCACACACTGCTCCCTTGAGCGTGCGTGACTTTCACACATTGCTCCCTGTAGCGTGCGTAACTTTCATACACTGCTCCCTGTAGCGTGCGTGACTTTCACATACTGCTCCCTGTAGCGTGCGTGACTTTCACCCATGCTGCCCCTTGAGCGTGCGTGACTTTTCACCTATGCTGCCCCCTTGAGCGTGCGTGACTTTCACATACGCTGCCTTCCTGCGTGCGTGTTATAATGCGTATGCATTCCCCCTGCGTGCGTGCTTTTGTGCGTACGCATCCCCTGACCCGTATTTTGATATTTTATTAGATATTTTACGCCCATTTTATATCCTTACGCCTTTTGTCATGAACTTGATTTCACTTAATATGTTTGGAATGACTATTGTACATGGCACGGTATGGCAGAAACTAGCATAACACGACAGTGACCCGTAGTGGTGCACTCCTGACATGACCAACATGACTTGATAGTGGCCCGTGGCGGCGTGACAAGGTTTAAGTGGTGGCTCACGCAGGTCTTGTAAATCAAGATATGTGGGGGTTTACCAGATAGATGTCTCAATCAGTACTCGTCCTTGATCTCTGTTCGTATCCTCTGAATCCCTGGATTCTTGCCTTGATTACATGCTTGTATCGTTGATCTGTCCTGGTCCTTTCCTTATTGATCCCTGTGTCGTCTTCTTCAGCGGTACTGTACCTGGTCTTACCGATCGACGAGGTGGAGCACTTCCCGCAGATCAGCAGCAACCTGGAGATCAAGCCCAGCATTCCGGGGTAGCCTCCAGAGTTGTGCCTACTGGAGGAGAGTCACCAGTTCGGCCCGTCCAGCCCGTAGAGCCCGAGGATGGTACCTTAGTAGGCCTTATCAGAACCTTGATAGCTTCCCAGGATCGTCGAAGCGACGCCCTGTACCAGACAGTTCAAGATGCTTTGACCCGAGGCGGACATCCAGGGAACCAGGCGGCCAACAGCTTCAAACGATTGAACCCTCCTTTCTTCGACGGCACCGAGGATGCGGTTGCCGCGGATACATGGCTTCAGGATATCGAGGTGGTTCTGGAAGCAGCCAGGACACCTGAGAATGAGAAGGTGGCGGTGGTACGCCTGTAGTTGTTGGACCTAGCTCGCAATTGGTGGGCGGCGCAGGCCATGGGATTAGTGGTACCTATTACTTGGGAAGTGTTTAGAGAGAGATTGCAGACGAAGTACTTTGATGCTGTGGCTCGGTACGACCTGCAGACCAGATTTACCAACTTGAAGCAAGGAGGCAGAACAGTCGACAGTTATGCATCTGAGTTTTCTAGGCTCAGTAGGTTTGCCCCCACCTTGGTGGCGACCGAGTTTGATAGAGCCTAGCGGTTCCAGCAGGGACTGCATTTGGAGATCTTGTTGGCGGTAGAGCAGTTCGAGCACCAGACATTCGATGCAGTCTTGAGAGCAGCTAGGAGGCATGAGTACACCTCCCAGAGGATCGTGGATAGGACCGGAGGTAGGAAGCGGTCCCACAGTCAGATGCACCAATCATCAGCTCCAGCCCCGGCAGCTAGGGGATTGACCATTGGAACTCCGAGGCGGGCGGCCTCAGTAACGTCGGTTCAGTATTCGACCCCGACGTACCCGCAGCAGCAGAAGCAGAAGCAGACTTCCGCGATGGGATGTCCTCATTGCGGAAAGCCAGGCCATGTAGTGGCGGATTATCGCAGGGCACAGGGATTATGCCTGGCTTGTGGAGCAGCAGATCATAGGATAGGGACTTGCCCGAATAGGGGTGGTTCATCAGCATCCAATCCTTCTAGCTCTTCGGTGAGAGGACCGGCCCCAACACCAGTTCAGCAGCAGCAGTATCAGTCTTCGAGGCCCTTGCCGCCTCAGTCTCAGGCATTCCAGCAACAGCACCCCCAGCAGTATGCACAAGCCCAAGCTCAGACTCAGAGAAGGCAGAGAGGGTTCCAGTAGAGGGGACCCGCAGCTAGAGGTCAGGCCATGATGATGGCTATGGAAGAAGAAGTTGCACCAGGTGAGGTAGTGGCAGGTACTATTCTCGTCAACTCCTTTCCAGCTTCGGTATTGTTTGATTCTGGTGCATCGTATTCATTCTTGTCTGTACGATTCACGACACGGATAGGATTGGAGCCTGAGTCATTATCAGTGAGGCTCAATATACTTACTGGTAATGGTCTGGTGGGAGTAGATCGAGTATTTTCTTCGTGTCGGATCGTAGTTAGCGGTAGGGAGTTCCCCGCTAGATTCATAGAGTTCCCTATGGCAGACTATGATGTAGTCCTAGGCATGGATTGGTTGAGGAACTAGTATGCTCGGATAGACTGCCATATTGGCAGAGTTGTCTTTAGTATCCCCGGCGAGCCAGAGTTTTCGTTTTCCAGAGACACAGTGGAGCCATCTTCCCCAGCATTGCGGATGGCAGTAGCAGCAGTACAGTTGCCCAGGATAGTTGAAGAGTTTCCAGATGTCTTTCCAGAGGAGCTTCCAGGGATGCCGCCAGAGCGGGAGATTGAGTTCACTATAGACTTGATTCCCGGGACAGCACCAGTGTCAGAGCGAGTCTACAGGATGGCGCCTTCAGAATTAGAGATTTTAAACAAGATGATTGAAGAACTGAGGACCAAAGGATTCATCCGTGCAAGTGGATCGCCTTGGGGAGCCCCGATGCTTCTTGTGAAAAAGAAGGATGGTACGTCCAGGCTATGTGTTGATTATCGTACCTTGAATTCGGTGACAATCAAGAACAGATACCCTCTTCCGAGGATAGATGACTTGTTTGATCAGCTCAGAGGGGCTTCAGTATTTTCGAAGATCGACTTGCGGTCGGGATACCACCAGATCAGAGTCAGAGAGCAGGACATCCCGAAGACAGCATTCAGATCGAGATATGGACATTGGGAGTTCCTTGTTATGCCCTTTGGAGCGACCAATGCGCCGGCCGTATTCATGGACCTCATGAATCGTATTTTCATGCCTTACTTGGATCAATTTGTGATCGTGTTCCTAGATGACATCCTGGTCTACAACAAGAGTGAAGCAGAGCATGAGCAACATCTCAGAGTCGTCCTTCAGACGCTTAGGGAGCATCAGTTGTACGCCAAGTTCAGTAAATGCGAGTTCTGGCTCGATCGCATTTCGTACTTGGGTCACATCATTACCGGAGGAGGAGTAGAAGTGGATCCCCAGAAGATTGTTGCTATCGAGTCATGGCCGGTACCCAGCTCAGTAGCAGAGGTTCGCAGCTTTCTTGGATTGGCCGGCTACTACCGGCGGTTCGTTTCAGATTTCGCAAGGATTTCAGCGTCGATGACCCAGTTGACCCGCAAAGATGTGCCATTTGTTTGGACAGCAGAGTGTCAGGAATCATTTAAGAAATTGAAGCGAGGTTTGATAACGCCTCCCATTCTCACCCTTCCAGATGGGACCGAAGGATTCACAGTTTATTGCGACGCTTCAGGCAGAGGATTGGGGTGTGTCTTGATGCAGCATGGGAAGGTAATATCTTATGCGTCACGTCAACTACGTGATCATGAAAAGAATTACCCGACCCACGATTTGGAACTGGCGACGGTAGTGTTTGCTTTGAAATTGTGGAAACACTACTTGTACGGAGATAGAGTGGAGATCTTTACTGATTAAGAGCCTGAAGTATGTTTTCACCCAGAAGGACCTTAATATACGACAGAGAAGATGGGTCGAGCTATTGGTGGATTATGATGTGGATTTGCAGTATCATCCCGGGAAGGCCAACATTGTAGCAGATGTATTGAGCAGGAGAGCCGGAGTTTATTTTCTGACGGCACAACCAGAATTATTGGCAGATCTTCAGAAGATGGGAATTGAAGTGGTTCTTCCTACCAGTGTGGCATTGATGGCCAGTCTACAGGTTCAGTCCAGCATAGTTGAGAGGATCTGGATGGCGCAGTCAGCAGATTCCAAGCTTCAGCGACTCAGAGCAGAGTGTGAAGCAGAAAGAAGGCCAGAGTTATGTATCCATAAAGACGGTACACTTCGGCACGGCACTCGTCTTTGTGTACCTAGTGGAGATATCAGACAGGAAGTCATGGCAGAAGCCTACAGTTCGCAATATTCTATTCATCCAGGTGGTACGAAGATGTACCGTGATATTCGTCAGCATTTCTGGTGGAATGGCATGAAGAGGGAGATAGCCCGGTTTGTCTCTCGGTGTTTGGTTTGCCAACAGGTTAAAGCTGAACATCAGAGGCCCGCTGGACTTCTTCAACCCTTACCGATCCCAGAATAGAAATGGGAGCATATAACCAGGGATTTCGTGATCGGATTGCCCAGATCTTCGGCCGACAGAGATGCTATTTGGGTAATTGTGGACAGGCTTACCAAGGTGGCACACTTTCTCCCATTCAGAGTTGGACAGTCGACGGCGCAGTTAGCAGAGATGTATCTCAGGCAGATCGTCAGGCTTTACGGTGTGCCAGTCAGCATCACCTCAGACAGGGATTCAAGATTCACATCACACTTTTGGCGCAGCTTGCAGAAGAGTTTGGGGACTCGCCTTCAGTTCAGCTCAGCTTATCACCCGCAGACGGATGGTCAATCAGATCGCACAATCCAGACTCTTGAAGATATGTTGAGATCTTGCACCCTTGACTTCGGTGGTTCATGGGAGAATCATCTGCACCTGGTGGAATTCTCGTACAACAACAGTTATCAGGCCAGTATCCAGATGGCACCCTTCGAGGCTCTTTATGGCAGGAAGTGCAAATCCTCGCTAGCGTGGGACGATATCGGGGAGAGGCGGATGCTCGGACCCGAGTTGATTTCCCAGGCGGTTAAAGTGGTCAGGAAGGTCAGAGATCACCTCCGAGTTGCCCAGGACCGCCAGCGCCATTGGGCCGATGCTCATCGGCGTCCCTTAGAATTTGCTGTCGGCGACCATGTATTCCTTAGGATCTTGCCTAACCGCGGCATCATTCGCTTTGGCGTGCGGGGAAAGCTTAGTCCTAGGTATATAGGGTCGTTCGATATTCTAGAGCGAGTAGGAGATGTATCCTATCGTCTCGCTCTTCCGCCGTCGCTAAGTGAGGTGTATAATGTATTCCATGTGTCCCAATTACGACGGAATATTTCGGACCCGAACCACATCCTAGACCATTCGGAATTGGTTGTTGGTACCAACCTTTCGTATGAGGAGAGGCCCGTGTCTATTTTGGACCGGAGGGAAAAGATACTCAAGAACAAGACTATTAAATTAGTCCGTATTGCTTGGGGTCATCACTCTCTGGGTGAGTCAACGTGGGAGCGTGAGGACGACATCCGATCGCGATATTCCTACCTGTTTGACTCGTGAGGTATAATATCTTTCTTATGCCTTACGTTTTCCCTTCCTTGCTTGCATTGTATGATTGTATGATTGAACTGCCTAGTGTAACTTGCCTGTGCTTAGTGTAGCTTGTCGTGGTAATCTCTAGCTCCTTGATTAAATTCCGAGGACGAAATTTTTTTAAGGTGGGTAGAGTTATCACCCTCATTTCCAGTATTTCCCGTATTTTCCCGTATTTCGTATTTTAATCGTATCTGGATTTTTGCATGTATTTTTATTTTTTTCTCAACTTGTGGAATTTTGGTATTTCTCGTATTTTGGGTTTTGGCTTGGCTCGGTTTTATTGGGGATGGTTCATTTTGGTTCGGTTTTATGTGTTGGAACATCCTAGCCCTATGCTACCCCTCAACCCACCACAACTCCCCTCTTTATAACCCCACCTACCACTCTCGCTCCTCATAACTTCCACCATTAATTTCCTTCTTCTTCTTCTTCTCCTTCCTCCACAACTCTCCTAACCCTAGGCAAGTGCATCTTGCCACTACATGAGGACCCTCTTTTCTTTGTCCATTTGCTAGATTAGGACATGGAGATCAACATTAGTTCTTGGGTTTTTATGATTTGGAGTCTCTGTTGATGTAGATCTAAGTTATTGCTATTTTCGGATTTTGCATGTTTTGATCCTTTTTGGTTGGTTTTCTTTGAGTTCTGATGTTTCCATATGGAAGAGCTTTCAGTTTCACTCCAGTTGGAGCCTTGGAAATCCGAATTTCGAGTTTGGATGGCCAAGTTATGAACTTTTGAAGTTTTGGGTTCACCCATGTGTTCTTGCTGTTTGGAGAAGACAGTGAACAGTGTGCAGAGCTGTTTAGCTACGCACACTGAGCTACACGCGCTCTTTAGCGCTGCGTACGCAGGCTGGAGTACGCTTCCTGTTGAAAGCGTGTCTCCTTGAGCGTGCGTGACTTTCACACACTGCTCCCTTGAGCGTGCATGACTTTCACACACTGCTCCCTATAGCGTGCGTGACTTTCACACACTGCTTCCTTGAGCGTGCGTGACTTTCACACATTGCTCCCTGTAGCGTGTGTGACTTTCACACACTGCTCCCTGTAGCGTGCGTGACTTTCACACACTGCTCCCTTGAGCGTGCGTGACTTTCACACATTGCTCCCTGTAGCGTGCGTGACTTTCACACACTGCTCCCTGTAGCGTGCGTGACTTTCACCTACGCTGCCCCTTGAGCGTGCGTGACTTTTCACCTACGCTGCCCCCTTGAGCGTACGTGACTTTCACATACGCTACCTTCCTGCGTGCGTGTTATAATGCGTATGCATTCCCCCTGCGTGCGTGCTTTTGTGCGTACGCATCCCCTGACCCGTATTTTAATATTTTATTAGATATTTTACGCCCATTTTATATCCTTACGCCTTTTGTCATGAACTTGATTTCACTTAATATGTTTGGAATGACTATTGTACATGGCACGGTATGGCAGGAACTAGCATAACACGACAGTGACCCGTAGTGGTGCACTCCTGACATGACCAACATGACTTGATAGTGGCCCGTGGCGGCGCACTCCTGACTTGACATGACTTGATAACTTAACTTGACCTGTCTTGACACCGTGGGTGGTTCTTTCTTGCTTGCTTGTTAATCCACTTGTCCAGTCTTGCATCATGTCTAGGATGGAACTCCTGAGTACCACGGTCAGGAGTACCTACTAAAATGGATTAAGGTTAATAACTAGAATAACACAGTAGTCATGAAGAGATGACACAGCTACAGGCAATCCTGTTACCTGGGCGCTCTTGGGATCTGTAGCCTGCCGTCGAGTAGGGCACATTTCCAGCGCACCGTCGAGTGTTGCACCCTTTAAGTCACCTAAGGGTACATTTGTCTTCTGGGCGATGTACCCACCTGAATTCAACCCTAATCTTTCTTCCTGGGTAGCCTGGATGGTCTGCAGGGCTTGTGGCTGTGGAACAATCTCACTGCATCTTGTTAGTAATTAGGCCTGTGATAACCCTAGTTAGTTAAAGTAGTAAGCCGTAGGATCTGCTTGGCCGTGATTGATTGAATGAGGTATAACCAGTCTAGTCATGTCTTGATCCCATGCAAGAATGTTTTCTGTCTTGATTGCTTACATTATTATCTTGCCGATAAATGGTGGGAAACCAAGCTCTGTTCAGATTAAGGGTTACAACCCCGGTCCTTCTTTGGTTTACGGGTTGTAACCTGGCTATCGGAATAGTTCCATGGTTATCTCGTCGTATATCATCCTGACATGTTTTCATAATTCTAGTTTTAATATTATATCTTCTTGTGTTAATGCTGGCTTTTGTTCTTATTTCGTGGCCCCCTTGTGGCACTTGCTCTTTCTGGGGTTGACCCAGCTGGTTTTGTGTGGCCAGATTTCGGAGCAGCTCCCGAGGATCTACCAAGCTTCCAACCCAATGGTGACAACTAGACGGAACCCGGGCCAAGAGTGGGTTTTCCTTTTTGTCTTGCCCACTTTATTGTAAAATTATTCTTTTGAGGCGTTTAGCCGACGAGCACCTATTAGCTCGGAGCACTTTTACTTACTGTCTGCCTACGGGCTGTAAACATGATTGAAAAATCCTAGGGTTGATCATGTATGACTAAACTCTTGCTAGTCCTAACATTTTGTAACGACTAGCTTCATGATCAGCTGAATATGTAATATTTGGGATGCCTTATTATTGTATATTTAATGATCATACATCTTGCGACCTTACTTACTTGTGGTGATTGAGACACTAGGCTTGTTCATGACCATAAGAGACTGTTGGCTTGTAGAAAACCCTCACATATCTAGACAGCCGTGACCGTATATCGAGGTGGTTTCCATTTCAATATACGTAGCTGGCTATGTCTGTCCCCGCTCTCCAGTATTCTGGTTCTGGGGCGTGACAAATATGTACACCATAATCCAGCTTACTCCAATAGAAAATGCTTACCGCATACTCGAGAGAGGGGACCATCCAATCATCTTCGGCCTAAAGGACGATCCGCAGCCCTTCACCATAGAAGAAGTCGACCTTGAATCAAATGCCGGGAGACTGCCTCTGTATCTTTATCTCCCCCAATCCAAATATCTCATGCAAAAACAGGGATATGATCTGGAGACCACGCCAGGCTTAAACTACGGCACTGGGCGACGATTACCTTTGAAGCCACCAGTCCCGGCTGACAAGCCACGGGACTACTATAGCAAGACTAGATGTGGATTATGGTATGTTACACCCACAACGACCCCTGAAAGTTCAGACGAAGAATGTGACTGGCATTCACATTCAACCGGGTCACCAACTTCTGACTCGGATACCTGCATCGAAGACGTATTCAGACAAGTCCTGTCAGTCAACATGGCATTCGCCGACGCTTATGAAGAAGATAGAGACATTCCAAAAATTCTCGAGTTAGAACCGTGGGCCCAACAGTTGGATGCACAATGGGAAAAGCGGTTCGAACAGAGAGAACCTCCTACTGAAGATGAAGTTATACAGGTCGACCTCGGCAGCGAATCTTCTCCAAAACCAATCTTCGTCAGTAAAAGCCTAACAGATAAAGAGCGAGAATCGCTACTGTAACTTGTCAAAGAATATATTGATGTGTTCGCCTGGAGCTATGAAGACATGCCCGGATTAAACCCCGAGGTTGCCCTTCACAAGCTCAACATACGGCCAGATGCAAAGCCAGTCAAGCAACAATAGCGACACTTTCGCCCAAGCATCATGGATGCGATCGAAGCCGAAGTCAACAAACTAATAGCCGGCGGCTTCATTCGAGACGAACAACATCCGGATTGGGTCGCCAACATAGTACCAGTCCTCAAGAAGAATGGGAAGATTCGAATCTGCATCGACTTCCGCAATCTGAACGAGGCATGTCCCAAAGATGAATTCTCCCTCCCTATCACAGACATCATGATTGACAACACCTGTAGCTTTGAACGTATGTCATTCATGGATGGCTTCTCGGGGTACAACCAAATTAAGATGTCTCCTGACGACGAAAAGTATACATCATTCCGAACACCGATTGGCACATACTGCTACATAGTCATACCTTTCGGTTTGAAGAATACTGGTGCCACATATCAAAGAGCCATGAGTATCATCTTCAGAGACCACTTACGCAAGACGGTGGAGTGCTATGTTGATGACATCGTCGTCAAGAGTCGCTGTAAGGGAGACCATCTGCAGGATATGAGGACGGTATTCGACCTGATGCGAGTGCACAATTTGAAAATGAACCCTACAAAATCTTTCTTGGGCGTATCCAGCGGAAAGTTCTTGGGTTTCATCATCACCGCCCAGGATATTCATGTAGACCCAGAGAAGACGAAGGCAATTATGGAGATGGGTCCCCCGAGAAATCTCCGCGAGCTCAGAGGCCTTCAAGGGAGGCTAGCTTACATCAGGAGGTTCATCTCTAATCTCTTCGGGCGATGTCGACCATTCACCCATCTTATGAAGAAAGGTGTTTCATTCGTATGGGACGAAGAGTGTCAACGTGCCTTCGACAGCATCAAAGAATATTTGTCGAACCCTCAAGTACTGGTGGCCCCGGTTGCTGGAAAACCATTCCTGTTCTACGTACGAGCAATGGAACACTCTATCGGTGCTCTGCTAGCACAAAACAATGATGCAGGTCATGAACAAGCCATATATTACCTCAGCCGCATGATGATTGGGCCAGAGCACCGATATACCACCGTAGAGAAGGAATACCTCGCCCTGGTGTTCGCCATTCAGAAGACGCGGTACTATGTCACTGGACAAACCATACATGTGATCTCACAAGTCAACCCTCTCAGGGTCCTCATGACTAACCCAGGGGCACTCAGCTCTCGCCTCGCCACATGGGCAATATTGCTATCCCCTTATCATATGACCTTCGTCCCCCAAAAGGCTGTTAAAGGTCAAGCCCGGGCAGACTTTTCGGCAGCCCACCCAGGCTCGGAGTCGTCCAGAATATATGAAGAAATCCCAGATGAGGTCGCCGACTCGCATGCAACCTCTCACGATGATATATAGCGAATGTTCTTCGATGGTGCCTCAAGGACGGACCTAAAGGCAACATCATCGTCGGAGTCGGGGTGGTGCTGGTCTCTCCTTCCGGATTGGTGATTAATCCTGCTTACTCTCTCACAGAGCCCTGCTCTAACAATGTGGCCGAGTACAATGCTTTGGTCATTGGCCTCCAACTTGCAAGAGAGCTGGGGATAGAATATCTTGAAGCATACGACGATTCTCAGTTAATCGTCAATCAGATCCGGGGCTCGTACGAAGTGCGCCACGAAGACATGATCCCATATCATCAAATAGCGATCAACATTATTTCGTCATTTGAGGGTTCTTCATCGAACATGTTCCCAGACTCCGAAATATCGAAGCCAATACCTTAGCAGGCCTAGCCGCTTCCCTAGCAGTGCCAAATCATACTCATCAATCGGTAAATGTGATAGGCCACAAACTGGTCTGCCACAAGGACAACGTTCAATTTATGGCGAGTTATTCCGCTAAGACGATCGACGAAGTCCCAGACTGATGACAACCATTCATTTACTTTGTATTCTATGACATCCTGCCCGAGAACCCAAAAGAGGCCACATCTATCCAAAGACGTTCTCTCAGATTCTTCTACGATACAGAGACGAAAATGCTGTATCGTCAATCCTATAATGGATTATTGCTTCGATGTCTGTCAAACGCAGAAGCCAAAGAAGCCGTACGTGAAGCACACGACGGTGTCTGCGGGGCCCATCAGCCTGGCCCTAAGTTGCAAGACCGTCTTTGCCGAATGGGCTACTACTGTCCCACGATGGTAGGAGATGCGATAGATTATGCAAGATAGTACAAAGCTTGCCAAGTCCACGTGGACTTCATCCACCAACCATTCGAATTTCTACATCCGACAGTGGCGTCATGGCCATTTGAAGCATAGGGAATGGACATCATCGGTCCGATTGTTCCACCGTCCTCCCGTGGACATCGCTTCATACTCGCGATCACAGATTACTTCTCCAAATGGGCGGAAGCTATCCCGCTCACAGAAGTAAAGACTTCAAACGTGATCAGCTTCCTAAAGTATCACGTCATCTATCGCTTTGGACTGCCCCGAAGGATCATCTACGATAATGGTCCACAGTTTGCAAGCTAAACCTTCTATCGGTTCTGCGACAAGCACCATATCTAGAATATTGCTTCAACGCCATACAATCCAGCAGCAAATGGGTTGGTAGAAGCATTCAACAAAACAATCATCAAACTTCTCAAAAAGTTCGTATCGTCCAACAAATGCGACTGGAACGAGAAGCTCGGTGAATGCTTATGGGCGTACCGTACCACAGTCCGAACGGCAACAGGGAACACACTATTCTACCTGGTTTATGGGAGTGAGGCAGTCCTCCCATTGGAGACTCAAATACCCTCACTCCGTGTCACGCTCACTTATCAATTGACGATGGATGATAACTACCGTCGCCGACTACAAGAGTTAGAGGCCTTAGATGAAAAGCGCCTCCTGGCTCAGCAACGGATTGAGCGATACCAAGCACGCATCTCCGGAGCCTTCAACAAAAAGGTCAAAATCAGAACATTCCAAGTGGGCGATCTCGTTCTGGCAGTCCGGAGGCCGATGGTCATGACTCACAAGACCGTCGGCAAGTTCTAGCCAAAATGGGAAGGTCTATTTATCATCGAGGCTGTATTCTCCAACTGTGCTTACCGCCTCGCAAAATAAAATGGAGACTTGCTTATGTTGCTCGTCAACGACAAGTTCCTGAAGAAATACTATGTCTAAATGACACATTCCAGATTATTGAGTTATGTACCCGCTGGTGTCGCTGAACTCACATCCACAACATTTCAGATCATTGAGTCATGTACCCGCTGGTGCCGCTGAACTCACATCCACAACATTTCAGATCATCGAGTTATGTACCCGCTGGTGCCGCTGAACTCACTTTCACAATATCCCAGATCATTGAGTTATGTACCCGCTGGTGCCGCTGAACTCACACCCACAACATTCCAGATTATTGAGTTATGTACCCGCTGGTGCCACTGAACTCACTTTCATAATATCCCAGATTATTGAGTTATGTACCCGCTGGTACCGCTGAACTCACACCCATAATATTCTAGATTAATGAGTCATGTACCCTCCCGTACCGCTGAACTCACAATCTCCCAGATTATCGAGTCATGTACCTGCAGGTGCCTCTGAACTCACCTTCCGGTCACTCTTTCAGATAGTAAGTCATATATGACCATACCTCTGAACTTTCTTTCCGAAAGAAATCCTCCCTCATGATCCACTACCCGCACTCCCAGTGCACAAAAAGGGTAACAGATCCACAAATTTCCAAAAACGGCCATGTCCTCATTACCTCTGAGTCGTTTCACTTTCGCCAAAAACAAATCACCCCTTTACATAGAACTTCCATGTCCTCATTACCTCTGAGTTGTTCTATGTGCCCTCCTTCATTGAGCCCACTCCTGCCATGTCCTCATTACCTCTGAGTGGGAAGGCTCCGTCGAAGAAACCTTCACGCTTGCCATATCCTCATTACCTCTGAGTAAGTATGATGATTCCCTTTTGACTTATTATCCATACCCACAACCGGAGTACGCAAAGGATAATAGGTCCACAAATATTCTCCGCTGAGTCCACTCCTGCCATGTCCCCATTACCTCTGAGTAAGAAGACTCCACGGTAAAACCCTCGTACTTGCCATGTCCTCATTACCTCTGAGTAAGTATGATGGTTCTCTTTCGTCTTATTATCCGTACCCTGAACCAGGGTACGCTAAGGGTAACAGGTCCACAAATATCCTCTGTTGACCACAAATATCCCCCGTTGAGTCCACTCCTGTCATGTCTTCATTACCTCTGAGTAGGAAGACTCCACGGTAAAACCCTCATATTTGCCATGTCCTCATTACCTCTGGGTAAGTATGTTGATTCCCCTTCATCCTATTATCCGTATCCTAAGTTAGGGTACGCCAAGGATAATAGGCCCATAAATGTCCTTTGTTAAGTCTCTTAGTACAGGCCCACCATTCCTCATCATGCCCCGGGAGCCCAGCTGCTCCATAGCATTCTATCTCCCGATACCCCGAACATCCACGACCACCTTATCGTGGAACTGTTCTAGTTATCCCCAATCAAACGTGTTATCCGTACCTAAAACCAAGGTATGCCAGGGGTAACAGGTCCACAAATAAGTCCCCCATGCGGGGCAAACATCACCATAATACTACAGGCACAAACAAGCAACACAAATGAAGGGTAGAATAGAAAATACTCTTTATTTGAAAGACGAAAAAAAACATTACATATGGTGGCGACCATGTCCCTCTCGAAAAGAAAAGAAAAGGAAAGTAGAAACAAAAGAAGGAAAGGCCGACTATAGTTCGGTATTACACAACTCCAAGAGGCGGTTTCTTACCAAGGCAGTACCCCGTTCAAGCCTCTGTCTAGCTCGGCGTTCAGCCTCCTGGGACAATTGCTCCGATCATTCTAGTACATATATGTCTGCCAGTCATTTTTTATCTTATTCAGAGCAAGTTCCAGATTGGCAGAAGCTCTACTAAATTTGTCAGCCTCCTGAATAGCAACCCCTTTCTCAGTGCGAGCAGCTTCGAGCTCTGACTCCAGGAAGGCCAGATTTCTCTGGAGCTCGAGAATCTGCTCCCGGGTGTCAGTTACCCTGCGAGAGGCAGTCGCTTCCCGAGTCGTGCAATCTTCAGTGCGACGGCTTCTATTGATCGTACAACTGAGTCAGATCCCGACAATCCTTCAATATGGCTTGAGCGATTCCCGAGCAATCCTCACCTTCTCTACCGCGGTTGTGAGGAAAGTACGCTCTTGATCTATTGCCACTGATAGATAAGCTTGTCGTAGTACGTGAAATTGGGCCACAAGACGGTCGGCCTCTAACAACTTAGGCTCCAGAAGCGCCGCTAGTCCCGCCCCACCGGAAAGTGTTCTTAGGATATTAATTTGGCCGCCAGCACATTGACGGGCCATAGCAAAGGGAGTCCCCCTCTCCAAAGCTGCCTCAATCCCTCTCTTCAGGTGGCGGTGAAAGCTGTCGACCACATCCTGGGACACTTCATCCAAAACTTCTGTAGAGGACGGCGTCAGAGGAAGTGTGGCGGAGAGTACTAATGGAGTAGCCTCAGAACTTGTCGTCCCCGCCACCAGGGAAACGAATTCTGTGTGAAAAGATGCATGAATAGCAGCTAGCTCCTCTTCCGTCGCCCGAAGAGCCTGGATACTTGGCAGGGCGGAAAGGTTAACTCCCGAAACCATATTCGCAGAGGAGGGCACAGAAAGCGTCGTCCCTTGCCCCAGCTGGGCTATCACTAGGGCTCCCGAACTCGACCCAGTTGGAGGCCCCTCGGTGTAGGTTGGAAAAGAAGGAGGCACACGTGCCATCAGATCCCCTCCGGTAGAGTCCGCTCCGGCAATGCCCATCACCGGCAATAAAGGGGTGGGACCTGCATGTCCAAAGCAATCATGAATACACGAAGGACAGGATGATAGAGCAAATAGGCCTCCTCACAAGTTAAGAAGTTAGTTTATCTTACCAGGGGAAGAGCACGGAGGCTGCAGCTCATTCACAGCCGGCATAGTCTCTCCACCCGCGGCTTCCAAGTCAAATTCAACTGGTTTCTCTGCCCCAGCCACCCCTAAAAGGGAGCCAGCCAGGTCAGTGTCATCCTGTTGAAATTCAGCTGTCTCAGGGACAGGTACAATAGGACCCCCGTCCCCACGGGTGGAGGTCTCAGCAAGGTGGGACTCCTCGACCGCCTCCGGAAGAACCCCAGCGGAAGTGATAGCGGTACACGTATCATCGACCAAAGTGGTCAGGACCGGATCGACCTCAGTAGCTGGATCCCGAGAAATCGACTCCTCTGACGCCTACAAAGAGTAAAAGAAGATGATTTGACCATAGTTTAGAAAAAGAAGGAAAAAGCAGTTGAAATTCCAATCACCTCAGAAATAGCGTCAACATCATCAAAAAACAGCCTGCGACGTCTTACCGCAGCCCGCTTCGTAGAGTTGGCCCTACCATCGTCAGTGGACAGACGCTTGCCTGGTTCACGCGAAGCACCAGGCATAGCAGGTGGATGATCCTCCACCTCTTCGTTCGGGACAGTAGGTGGCTGGTCCCCTACCTCTTCGTCCGAAGAGTGCGACGAGTCATCGGCGTCCTGCTCATCATCCTCTTCGTCCGCCGTAGTGGACTCCGAGTCCGGCACAGGAACCCTATTAGCCCTTCTCTTTCTCTTCCTGGAACCCTCGGGCTTCTCTGCCAAGCCGGTCCCGACAATGAAGCTGGTGTTCATGTCAAAATTCAGGAGAGGTTTGCTCGCCGCAACATGATAAAGGGCCACCATGTACAAAATATCCCCTTGCGTATTAGCGTCGGGGACCGAGAAGCTAGCCCGGGTATGAACCATATTGTAATAATTCCATGCCCGTATACCGTCAAGGACACTGCCCTCGTAGCCTAGGCAAGCACTGGGGCAGTCAAGGAACAGTTGACTATACCCGTGACAAGAAAACCTGCTGGGCAAATAAGGCTCCAGGTTTATGTTATTTCGGTAACGATATACTAGGTGTGCGGGACGAATGTTGTGCAGCCAAAGAAGCATCTTCTCAGATAAGAGCTGGGGAGGTTCAATACCATCAACATGTACTCCCCTCACTTCTCTAGGGTAAATTGAGGAAGAGACACAAAAAAGTCAGTCCCGTCAACTCTCGCCAACGCCCTCCGACAAGCCGGCATGGTGTCGTACTCCCAAGACTGATGTCGATATCGGAAAAGGAAGGCGTCATCTGCGGTAACATCATCCTCTATTCCGGGCCTCATCAATGATCGATAATGCATCAATAACCACCCCATGAGATAATGGTATGGTAGCTCTATCCGCTCAAAGTCCAGTGTCGTCTCGCGAGCAATAACTTTAGATGAAAAGGTACGGAGGCCGTGGTGTATGCTACACACCATAGCCGGAAGAAGGGCCAGTCTGACTTTGAAGACAGCTTCACAGCCGGGAGAATGAAGTGGCAGCTGATCCATTCAGTAGAATATGTCCTTCCCGAGACTACGCAATTCCGTAGCCACACCATCAAGAACTCGGCCAAGATTGCTTTCTCAGATATCTGCCGAGTACCGTAGTAGAAATAATTGAAGGAGTCAGTGCGACTCCCAAATCTATCGCGGGTGGACCTCGACCTTTTGGCATTCAACATCAGGTCCTTTACCTCCGCCTGAGTTTGAGGACCTCGAGAAGAAATCCGGCCGGAAGGACGTAATTTGAAAAGATACGCGACCCAGGCCGTGGTATGGGGGGCGTTCCCTTCTGAGCTATTATTCTTTTTGATAGCAGTCTGGTGACAGATGCTATGGTGGCACAGTAGTTCCCGGTACACAGCGACGAAACCCGGGAATCGTCGATCCAGATCATCGAATTCCTCGTTCGTCGGGGTGTATACTTCAAAGGCCTCGCCCCCTCCATGGCAGCTTAGAAACAGCATGCATTTCATAGATAGCAAGTTCCAACTCCCCTCCGGGCGTGAAGAAAGTCCCCGTACGCCGGTTATACATCTCCAAAAGGGCCATGAACAACGGCTTGTTAATGGGCAATCCGTAACAGGTGTCCCGGATAGCGTAGTAAAGGTCAATTTCCCGAAGGAATTTCTCGTAGTTCCTCAGGATCCATGAGGATAGATTGGCCCATGTAGGAATGGGGTTTATCCAATTCAGAAGCGACAACCTGCCCACAGGACAAGACCCCTTGCGAGCGAGCTGATTCAGGAAGGTATCAGCTCGAGTCAAAGTGAAGTTGGGACAAGACACGTTTATAAAAGTACCAGGAATCAGCCCCATCACACTCCGACTAACTGACTCCCTACTCGTACATGCTGACCTAATACTCATATTATAGTGGATGTTGCCCACGAACATCCCGATTGGGTTGGAGATAGGGAGCCCGCCATTTTCCTGCTCAACGGTACCATATTAAAAAATGTCGTTCTATCTCGGGAACATGGATCTCCACCCCGTCCACAATAAAGTCCCAGTTCTCAGAAACGTCCAGCACTCGGGAGTTCTTTATGGATAAAGCATCTCCAAAGAGAAAAGCTGGTCTCAGATATTCTCCGTCCAGTCTTCCCAAATTCATCATAGTGCAAAAAAAATGGAAAGGCTGGTTGTTGATGGCAGCCACCCTCTCTAAAGGCTCGTTGGTGGGAAGCTGATCCATCACATATCGAATTAAGCCGTCGAGCCACACACCCACGACAAATTGAGCTGAATCCACCAGAAGCTCTCCTGCCGGGTTGGTTGGGAGGTTCACTGGAAAAGAACAAAAGAAACAGGATTAAAAGATGGTTAAAATGAAACCACTTAAAGTTTCTCAAAAAGAAGTTCCTATGAGCCTATAAGGCTCAGATCAACGAAGCCTTATGCAGCCCAAGTCAGCTGGAGTTCATACGGCACGGCTTCAATAGAGCCTATGCGGCTCGGGTAAACACAGCCTCATGCGGCCCAATTCAGTTGGAAGTTCCATGTGACACTGATTCGATAGCTTATGCGGCTCGGTTGAACTTATGCGGTTCTATCTAGTAGAAGAGCTTATGCGGCACGACTCAGCAAAATTCTATGCGGTCCAGTTTGTCAGGAACATATGCGGTCCCACTCAAAGGAGGCTTAATGCGGTTCAAATCCAGAAGTACTCCTGCGGCTCAAATCTTTCTCATGCGGCTCAAACATAGGGTATGCCCTGTGCGACTCGGATATAAGAGGGTCATGCGGCCCATACAACATATGCGGCTCCATTATGGTCGAGCTTGGGCGGTTCAATTAAGACAAAGGATGAAGGCTTGTGCATATGTTATGCAACAGAGCCATGGGTCCTTAGGGTTCAAAGTATTCAAATCCAATCCTTACCCTTGAAAGCAGGATGGACATCGGGGTGCACTTCGGGCACGGCAGCCGATGAGGAAGCTGCTTTCTTGTCATTCGCAGCAGCAGAGGCAACCTTGGAAGACTTGAGGGCCATTTTCGACAGTCGGAGAAGGGAGATAAGGAAAGACATTGAAGACAGCAAGAGTTGGGGACGAAAGAGAAAGTAAAGAAATCCCTCCGACTGAACTCATCCCTTATAAATAAAAGCAGGGCATTTCAATTCTCGTGTAACACAAAAACTGACCTTTCGGTTATCGAGGCGAGCCGCCAAACTCTGGAATCCCGCCCCGAGAAGTGGCTTTAAAACTGACAGCAGATCAACAGCATTTAATACAAAAGATCTTCACACGTGGGAAGATGACGTGGCGAGGAGCTCATGCGGTCAGAACAGTCTATGCGGCCCGAAAGTCCATGCGGCTGAGACATCCATGCGGACGAGACATCCATGCGGCCGAGACATCCATACGGCCAGGACATCATATGCGGGCAGGAGAATTTATACATGGCCATGCTTCTTATTCAAAGTATTTCAATTTTGCAAATTGAAAACTTTGAAGGGGTCTTATAGAAGCATGGAAAAGAATAAAGAAAGATCCATACGGCCAGGGAGTGCCATGCAGTTCAGAGAGTTCATGCGGCTCCAGGATCCATGCGGCTCAAGGATCCATGCGGCCCAAGCGTCCATGCGGCTCAAATAAGTTCCATACGGCTCAGAGAAGAGCCACGTGGCCTGCAAACAGCTCTCCCGTTTGTCCTTTACTGCATTAAATGCCTTGACAACTGACAGCTCTGACAAGGTGACAGTTCTGACACAAAGATACCGTTATGACTCCCTCATGATGACGGACTCCTAGGAAAACGAAGAAAATCTCTAACACGATCCCCCGAGATCCAGAAACTGTCATGCGACCTTGACATAAAGACTAGCCCCATGCGACTCAAGCGAAGACTAGCCCTATGCGGCTCGCGAAGACTAACCCCATGCGGCTCACGAAGGCTATCCCCATGTGGCTCACGAAGACTATCCCCATGCGGCTCACGAAGACTATCCCCATGTGGCTCACGAAGACTATCCCCATGCGGCTCACGAAGACTAGCCACATGTGTCTCACGAAGACTATCCCCATGCGGCTCACGAAGACTATCCCCATGCGGCTCACGAAGACTATCCTCATGCGGTTCAGATCATTACTATGCGGTTCAAATGTTTAGGGGGCCACTCTCAAGCAGCCTTGACACGTGGCCAGCCTTATGCGGCTTAATGAGGAGCAACCTTCCTGCGGCTCAAATTTCTGCAGTGGCTTACGGTTAAGACACATGGCATGATAGCGGGACACGTGGCATCAAATTGATCGAAATCCCTCAACAAATCCTAATAAAATATTAGGATCAAATCAGATCACTTGCAATCAAGCAAATTAATGACACGTGTCGAGAAATCCGAGGTTGGCATGACAAATCAGGAGGATTTATGTCAGTCATCATTAATTACCCACAAAAGATTTGATGTAATCATATTTATTGCTCAAATCTCGTATATTCAAGATGAACGGCCCAGATCCAATGATCCTTAGCCGCCGACTTTTAAAAATAGGCAATCATTGCAAACCCTAATGATGCTCCCCACTCTTATAAATAGCAAGGTGCCATTCCCTTGCGAAAAGGAGATATGGAGAGAGACAGAGAGAGGAGAATCTCAGATAAAAAAGGAGAGACACAGAGAGCCAGAGAGAGAACATACAGAGATCAAGAGGAGAGCATTTCTTCAGCAATGCCAAGCAGATCTTCTACAGAGCCAAGGCTGCACCCGATCGTCCAAGGAGTAAGGCAGAGCTGCCGTCGCTTTCCCGAGCCTTTACCGTCACCCTCCAGAATCTAAAATAAATAACTGTACTTAGATTGATGTACCTAGGTTTTCGTCCCTAGGCTTTCTTTGTACAAGTGAGTTTGTATTGTGAAGTAAAAGTCCAGTCCTCCGATAATTGTTCTGCTCTTTTATATTTAATGGCAAACAACTACATTAACTAACACCATATAAGCCTTGACTTTTGTGGTCCTGAAGATCAAGGACAAGCTGACACCCAATATGCTCCTACTTCAACCAATCAGGATCCAGGAACAAATGGGGAGTCTAATACACCTCCTCATGCGCCACCCCCTGTTGTGAACCAATCGCTGCCACGGATATCTGGCCCATTAGTATTCGGCCTGCGAATGTCGGACGATATGCAATAGGCCCTCAACGAATAGTATGCCCGCTTCAACGCCAGGGACAAGCAAGAATCACTTTGAGAGTTGGGGATTCGGCAGCCATATCCCCCTGAGTGGGACAACATGGTGTACCCTCCAAAGTATAAACCACAGACGCTTACACCATTTGATGTAAAAGAGTCCCCTTTTGATATCTGAGGTACTTCGTCTCTGTGACAAGGCATCTACCGAAGGATAATGTATTGCTCACGAAACTATTCGTTGGAGCATTGTAAGGGATAGCATGTAAAATCCTCCAAAAAATTAGATGATTTTATTTCTTAAGTAAATGTATTTTTGTAATTTATCGGATTTTTTACATTTTGCTAATATTTTGTAGCAAGCTAAGTGCTACATTATATACATACATAAATTCCTATTACAAATTTACGTACCTATAGGTTCGAAAAATTTATTTATATTAGTTTGAAAGGAAATTTGTAAATTTTAACTATATTTATTTTTAGTCTTTTGGATTGATTGATAACTATACCGCTTTATCCATAATAAATGATTCTTACTAATAATAATAGTAGCGGGTTATTGCGACATTATATGTAGCTAGGAGGTCTATGGTTCAAATAACTTACTAAAATATATTAGACATATTTGTATAAATTTTATAAATTTTTATTAAATTATTTAGAGTTTCTTTTAGTATATATATATGAAGATATATAAGAAAAAAAGGGAAATACTCGTGGGATATTTGAAGCCCAATATCTCCCGAGCAGAATATAATTCAAAAACTACAACCCAAGATTCACTAAACCGATACCAGTGTATATATACATATATATGCACACAAACGAAAATAATAATAATAAGGATAACACCTAAAAACCCTAGCTAAAAATTTCCCGACCCCAACCCACTGGCCAGCAGCATCGACACCAGTCTGCGCCCTCCCTAGCGCCATCGTGCGCGACCAATGGCCGGCCGACCGCTGCCCCATGCGTGGACTGGCTGAAGAGGACAACATCAACAGTAGCGGCAGCAAGCACCCTACTTTGCGACGCGATATCTTCTACCTCGTTCGACTATTTGTCGAACCAATTGATCAGGTGTACCTAAACGAGTCCCATGTCCTTTAAATATTTTATTTTATTTTGCCTTATGCGCGACACGAAAGGAGTTTTAAAATTGAAAAAAAACTTGATTATTTGGATTATAGAAACTGTCCCGACCACCCATGTTTGAGGTCGAATTTTGACCTGAATATTATGATTTTTTAAAATTTGTTTGAACCAATTTATAGAAAACCTGTAGGAGACCAAGTCCTTCTTGTAGAATTATTTTTCGTTCACTATATGTAAAGTTATTCGATTTTAAAGTTTGGAAAAAATCAGTTTTTAAAACAACCAATTTAGAAAAATTTCCCGATACGGCGTGCGTCTCGACAAACTGGACGATGTGGTCGCAACCCATAAGCATCGAAAGGCGCATATGAATGTTATAGACGTGTGGGAACTGACGGAATTCGATTTCGTTGTGCGGGCGCAACGAAATCAATGCGTATCCGTCAAGATACCCCGTATCGGCCACTTTACAAACTAGGCTATAACTTCGTGTACAGTTGTCGATTTGATTCAAAACTTGCGCCAACAGGACCACATCAATATTCTGGTCCTGTATGCCATGTTTGGTCCGATTATAAGAAGTTCGACCGGAACGCATTTTTGGCGGACCCACGACCCGATCCAACGGGCGAATTTCTGTATGGCCCACCGGAATCCAAGTTTGGAAAAACGGTTGGGTTCATCTTATCAAACCAGACCCATAGACATGTAGTTTGACGACTTTAGAGACCGTAGGTACTGGCACGCCTTTCAGTGCGAAATGGGTCCAACGGGGGACATCGTTTTGACCTGAAATTACGATTTTGCTCCTGTGTCCAGAATTGGACTCTTGGACAGGCGTTTCATGACATATCTTTTATACCAAGAATGTTTTTGATGTTTCTTTCAGCATCCGGTGCCGTTTGCGGATTGTGACTTTCATTTGCTGACGATTGTGACTGTTTGACTTGTCATTCTCGTACCACCAGACAAGATTCCTTGCCACCATACTCTGTGCTTTATTTATATTTATTTCTGTTATTTATATTTAGTTTATATTTCTATTGCCAGTATTGTATCACTGTGCATCGAAGTCACACTTGGGTGCAACCGACTGTATTGGTCATTTTTATTTGTTTTTATTCTATTCTTGCATTTGCTTAGTCCTAATGACCACCCATTGATGTTGAGGTATTGGTATATCTCATATGACCTTGACACATGATTACCATGTGTTGTGAGTCACAGGTAGGACATGTACTTGTCAACCCCTTGACCAATTTTATCGTCTCATATTTTTTTTAATTTTATTTGTTTTAATTTATTATTTATTAGTCACACACATATGTTATGTTTAATATTGGTTTTATTTGGAATACTGATAGAGGGTTCAATGAGTAATAAAAGTATTGACAGGGGGGCTTTGTGCAAAAACCCCAAAATTTCAAATCCTGTTCTCAAGTCGACCCCTTCCTGTATTCAAATCTCTAAATAAGAGATAACTCAAATTTCTAAGAACAGATCAGGGGAGAATTCCCTTTAATCTGATTTAAATCAGATTCGTTATATCTACAACTATAAACTATATATATATATATATATATATATATATATATATATATATATATATATATATATAATCAAGGTAGCAGCAGACTGTAGAAGCATAGAAAGTACTTCATAAACCAAGTCAAAGAAGTTAAGGACTTTACGTAAAGACAGACTCTACGCCAGACTCATTAAAAGACTCTATTGAGCCAGATTCAAAATTCTACGCGAGCTCTTTTACGTGAGAGCCATTCTCAGCTTATACGCGAGGGACAGGCTGTCAGACCATGCATTTAATACGCGTGATATTGATCTGACAGTATGATTTTCTAATAGAATATTACACAAAAGCCGAGAAGATTTTTTTCATCAAACCCAACACTTATCGTTTAGTGTGCAGATGGGCTACTTTACGCTCAAGAGACTGCTTCTTTTACGCATGAAAGCTATTCGAGCTTTTCTGCTCAAGGCTTTTGTGTGCGTAGAGTTTATTTGAGCTAATTATACGCTCAAGGCTACTTTTCAACCACTTTATGTAGGAAGTTTATTTTAGGTTATTTTATGCCAAGTCTGCTACTTTATGCAGAAAGTCTATTTTTGGGTTATTTTACGCCCAATCTTTTGTGGCTATATGAGAACGTGGTCTACATACGTGGCTTTCTTGCCACACTTATCGAGGAACGTGTGTACGTGCTCTCCCCATTTTGTTGACATTGTGGGACACGTGTCACCATGCGTAGAGACCAAAACTCTACATGCGACACGTGTCATCACGCGTAGAGGTTGATTTTCAATCGTGGGTGACAGTTGCTTGCGTAGAGACCCGATTATGTTGATTTTTACGCACAGAGGGTCTATTCTATAAATAGACTTATTTTTAACACAAGACATCATCAAGAAAGATACAGAGGAGGAGATTCTGAGAAAACTCATACTTTTATAGTGATATTTCCAGAAGCATTTCTTCGACTTTTTCTCATGAACATGGTGAAGCAAAGCAGGAAAGCATTCGACTGTGCCATCAGTGTCGTTGTGTCGATACCTTTCTGGTGACTTAGTTCTTCCTATTGTTCATATTCTTCAAGCAGTTCTCTTCATCATCATCTTGTGGTCCAAGGAACAAAGTGATCGCTCTCAGATCAGGCTTCCATAGCAATACTTCCCAGAAACAATTTGTACTTTTGTACTTTTTCTCGTTTTCTTTTAAAAGCCAATTTTAGGCATTTTGTTACGTGAAACAAAATGGCAACTCTGCTGGGGACGACCTTCTCCTCTTACGAGAAAGCAATTGCTCAATATGATGATGTGTCGGTCGGATCGACAAAGAAGACTCTGGTCGTTCAATTCGACCAGTTTGCTTACGAAGAAATGCTCCGAACTGGGGGTAGTACTCGCTGCTCCAATGTTCAAAAATTGCGAAAGGCGCAAAAAGTTTGGATTTCTAAGTACAAAACATCATCTGATCTCCCTGTTGTCTCTGAAGGCAAGGGAATCCTTTCCACTCCTTTTGTGGAGGCTCCCGTCTGTGACGAGGCATTCTCTACTTCAGTGATGCGCCCTGGGCGTAAAAATCGGTCTCCCGTCTGTTATGTGGTAGACACCCAAGTTTTATGCTTTGCGTGTAAAAATCAGTCTTCCGTCTGCGACGTGGTAGACACCCAAGTTTTACGCTTTGCGCGTAAAAATCAGTCTCCCGTCTGTGGCGTGGTAGACACCCAAGCTTTACGCTCTACGCGTAAAGGTAAATCTCCCGTCTGTGACGTGGCAGATGTTCATGTTTTGTGCTCTACGCGTAAGGGTAAATCTCATGTCGGTGACATGGTAGATAAAGTTCATAATGATACCTCTCCATCTAAAGTGAATTTGCCTACACGCATACAGCGTAAAAACAAGAATTCTATTGTTGGTAAAACTTCAGTTTTTCACCAACAACCTTCTTACACTTCTTTACACAAGGTACCAAACCTTCAAATTATGCGTAATACTGAAGGAATTCTTTGTGCACAAAAATCTCAGGATTTACGCATGCAACTCCAGATGCATAAAAATGTACAGTTTGGTTCTGCTAATGCAACCAGTAATCTTCTTTATGCGCAAGGGACTAAACGTTTCTCTGTCCCAAATATAATAAAAAAGATGACTCCTTCCACTCCTTCTGATTTACGTGAGTTGCTCGTACAAAAGCGTAAAAACAAAAATCTCCTTTGACACTTCCCCAAGAAAATCACCATTGTGAGTGTCACCAGATTGTAGTCAAATGTTGCTGTTCGGCTTCTAAACGGTCAGTTTTTGAACGATTAAGCTACAATGTGCCTCAGCAATCAGTTGATGACCAAGAACATGAGTTGTCCTATGCTTCAGTCAATATGGCATCTCATGTCAATAGAGGACGACGTCCAAGATGCAACTTGTCCCGGACTCCGAGCCAACAACAGTTCAACCGACTGCTTGACACCTTTGAAGGGGTATATCAGCATACCCGGTCAAAAAGTTAAAGATTGCTGCAATCTTCAGATTCAGAAGCTAGGGGTACCCAGTCTTTGGAGTCAAAAACTGATAGCGTTGATTCATATCTCTATACCAATCCCTCCGTATGTTCAAGGGAGGTTGAATCCTATGCTATCGGAGATGAACCAGAGACATCAACTGCTAATACAGAACAACGTCTCTCTGCAGTTGAGCAATTACTGAAAGACATGCTTGCCATGATGCAAAGTATGCATCAAATAATAATGACTCAGCAAACTGTTCAGCCGGCAATAGTAACACTGGTACAGGTAGCAGTACAAACTCAAGATAGTCAAGGGGTTGATGTTCATTTGAATAATCTTAATCAAGAGCTTGCTTCAATCAAAATTCTGTATTTCTAGATCTTCTCATTCCAGAAGATGTACCACCTCCGGTGGGGGTTACGGTACATCCAGCAACTATTCAATCGAATGTGCTTCCTTAAACTAGTAAAGCTATTCAAGCAGTGTGTGAGCTAAAAGCACAGTTTAATGTTCTGAAGCACAAGGATCAGCTCCAGAGGTTAGGGATTAAGCAACCTTATCCTCCTCATTGGAATGATGTACCCTTTCCTCCAAAATCCAAGCCACAATCGATGGTGTTATTTGATGGAAAGGCTTCTCCTAGTCAATATATCAATTATTTTGATATTATGACTGTACATTTGCAAAAGAATGATGCTCTTCTCACCTGAGTTTTTATTGGATGTTTGACGGGTTTAGCATACGACTGGTATCGCAGTCTACCCGACAATTGCATATCGTCTTTTGACGAGTTTAAAGCAATGTTTCTCTTCTGTTTCTATAAAGGAGGCATGGACATGAATATGTTCTCCTTAATAGAAATTAAACAGAAAGAGAAAGTAGATACTCGGACGTTTATTAAACATTTTCGATAGGCAAACTTGAAGATGCCTCATTGTATGCCAGATTCAGCATTGATTGATACATGCAAAATGAATCTGCGACCAACCATTGTTGTCTTTACAGGCTCTCAATTCACAGATTGGGCCTCGTTCATTATAGCAACAGTTTCAGCCGAGACCAATGGTAGATTGGCTCGTGAACATGGGATAATCTTTGCCTCAGAAGACAAAGGAAAGAAAACCTCTTTAGGTAATAATTCCGACAATCACAATGGAAAAGGGAAGGAAACCCTAGTGGTTAATCTTTCAAATCCCAAAACGATGCCAAATAATCCGGAGTCTTCCAAACCAAAAGAAGAGTACTCTTTTGATGACAGTGATATCCCAGGGATATTCCAATGTCTCGTTAATAGCAGCAAACTCCAGATTCTAGAGCCAAAAAGACCTAATGAGGTGAATCTGACTGACAATCCCAAGTATTGTATCTATCATAGATACATAAATCATCCTACCATGGCTTGCTATGTTTTAAAGAAAAAAATCCAAGAGTTGATAAATGCTAATGCCATCGCTTTATCCAATGATGAGTATACAGTTACAACTAATATGATTTCTCTTCAATTTGGAGATTTTCTTCCATAACAAGTTTCAGATAGGATTGTCCCAATTCCTAAGGCGACAATGAAGATTGTAAATCTTCCGCCAGCTAGAGAGCAAAGTAAAGGATTATTGCCTCTCACATTAAAAAATGGTGAAATCATATGGGTACATCCTGACTTAGTACCTGAAATGGAAGATGAAGGTAAAACTTCAAAATCCAAGAAAGGTCGAAAAGTCAAAACCTGCAATATGTTTTCTCATGTTGTTACTCCAGATCATGATAATTTGGATCATCTTTGGGATGGCATTCCTTTGGAGGATAGACTAAGGGGTTTGAATATATGCCCTCCAAGTTTGGCTCCTCCTACCAAACTCAAACTTACTTATCGGCAATAGTTAGCAATGAATAGTGTCTCCTTATACAGGGCACAACAAGTCTTTGCTGCTTATGAGAAAGCTCCTGTAGGGATTTTTCCTCTTGTCCCGAATACCCCTACTCTTGTGGCTACAGAGGTCTCTCTTTCTTCTTCCTCTGTTGAACCATCTATTGAAAGTTCGCTACCCACTCACATGTACAGTCAACAATCAGTCCATCTCATAAAAAAGATGGGCATGACTTTCAAAAGGCGGAAGGCTTGAACTATGATAAAGGAATGCGACTTCCATTACAAATTCAAGGTCAAAAATTCACTGTTGTATTAGGTTTTCAGATCCCTCATAAAAATCCTCGCAAGAAGAAGACTAAAGGAAAGAAGAACAAGACCTGTCATATGGTACTTCATTCTTCTGAGTTTGAAGAAGAAACCTTTGCTGGTACGAGATCTGGGAAAGAGTACCACAAAGATTATGAGAGAATTTCTAAAGAAGCGGAGGACGTTGCTGATACACTACCAGCTCAACCATCTCCTGTTCCTGCTGAGGCAAGACCTTCTAAACCATCTGTAGTTGAGAAAGGGAAACAGAAAGCAGTACGCTTTGACGTCCCATTGAAGTCTGCTTCAAATCAAGGGGTAGTGATGAAACCCTACAAGTTCGATATTCTAGCCCAATTAGCTAATACTCCGGCTAGACTTTCTATCTTTGAGTTGCTTTGTCTTTCTAAAGAAAGTTGAGAAACTTTGAGCGAAGCTTTGTTACAGGCAGATTCATGCTTAGCTCAACTCAAGAGTCCTGACAATATACCAGTGTCGTGTCCACAATGTCAGAGTGTGATGGAAGTAATTCCTATCATTACCTTCACACAAAAAATAATGTTGTTGCATAATAAGCACGACAGGCCTCTGTGTTATACAGGGTATATTGAATCTACTGAAATTAACAGAATTTATATTAATCTTGGGTCTTCTATTAGCATTATTCTTCAGAGTATGCTACGACCCTTGAGGATTCCTACTAGTGATTTGACTTACACTAGTACAACAATAGTTGGTTTCAACTCTGGAAAGAGTAAACCATTGGGTAAGATTCGTCTGAAGATTCAAATAGGTGATCTTCGAACTATGGTGACCTTTTATGTTATCAACTCAGATGTATCTTATAACATCCTTCTTGGAAGGCCACGGATACATGAGCATAACATTGTGCCTTCAACTCTCCACCAATGCTTCAAGTACGTAGATTCTCAAGGGGTCGTGAAGACTGAATTCGCAGATATCAATCCTTTTAAGGGTGTTGAAGCCTATTTCTCTGATTCAATACTCTACAAACAGGAGCATGTGAAGGAGATATCGGATATGGCCGAAGATCGATCACATGTAGAAGAGCAATCTGCCTCAGAAGATCCTCCGAAAGATCAACCTTTGAAGATTAAAGTCAAAGGTTGAATCCAACCCCAATCTATCAATGACGAACCTTTGGTGATCAAGGTTAAAGGAAGAACTCGAGCTTCGTCTGAGAAATCTGTGAATGTTCCAATCAAGAGCCAAGTTCAACCTCTTATGATCAAAGTCAAGGGACGTACTTCTCGTACGAATGATCTAGAACCACTGATTATCAACCTTGGCAAGTCTACGCAGAAGACGGATGACAGTCCGTTAATGATCAATCCGAAGCGTAGTAGTCAGTTTGTAAATGATGTAAATATTGATCATTCTGTACTTTCTAATATTAATGAAGATTTTCTCTTGGAGTATATGGCTATCAAATTTATTGAAAGAATGACTTTATCGACCAATGATCAAAGTCATCAACATAAAAATGACATAAATACGGAGGAAACCTTATATATTAATCATAAATATATTTTTTTTCCTCCTCATGTCGATGTTGGAACCTATGCACAAAGGTTCCTAACATCTTCTCCTTATCTTCTACCAGTAGCTTCATCATCATAAGCTTGTGTAACTTATAGACGTCACGAAGAATCTTATTTCGTGATCCCGTCCAATAAGAAAAACAAGCACCAAATTGTGCTTGGCCTGGCTAGAAATATTCCTGTTACTCAGACAGATGATCTCAGAGAGAAAGATAAAGGAAGAATCCGAATTGACAAATATAGTCAACAATCTCTTAAGATTATCCAGAATATGGGATATGATTTGAAAACTATGATGGGTCTCAATCAAGGCAAAGGTAGACGGTTACCATTATGTGGTGGTCCATTTTACCAAAAAACTCATCATAGGTTGGGATACGATCCATCCCACATGTTTAATGAAGATATACAAGAAGAATTTTCTTCCAGTTCTTCACATTCCTCAGATTCTGAAGAAATCCAGTTCATCGAATCTGATACATCCCACATGTACAAAGAAGATATGGAAGAAGAATTTTCTTCTAGTTTTTTACAATCCTCATATTCTGGAGGAAACCATTATGATAAATCTAAGTGCGTATTCTCAGTTAACATGGTTCAAACTGATGGTGAATCTGAGCCATTTGAAAATGACCCTTGGGCACAACAAATAGACACTCAATAGGAGCTTCATTTTAAACAACGACAGCCACCTACAGAAGATGAAATTGACCAGATTGACGTTGGAGACGGAACTACGTCCAAGCCAATATTCATCAGTAAAAACCTTTCTAAAGATGAAAAGGAAGAGTTGATAAAGCTGATTAAAGAATATATTGATATCTTTGCATGGAGTTATGAGGATATGCCAGGTTTAGATCCTAAAGTTGATACTCATAAACTCAATATTCTTCCTAATGCTAAACCTGTAAAACAATAACAGCAATATTTTCGACCAGATATGATGGATGCAATTGAAGCAGAAGTCAAAAAGCTGATCATATGTGGCTTTGTTCGTGAAGAACAACACCCAGACTGGGTTGCCAACATTGTTCCAGTTATGAAAAAGAATGGAAAAGTCCGAGTTTGCATAGACTTTCGAGATCTTAATGCAGCTTGTCCAAAAGACAAATTTCTACTTTCGATTACCGATGTCATGATAGACAATACATGTGGTTTTGAACGCATGTCTTTCATGGATGAATTTTCAGGATACAATCAGATTAAGATGCATCCAGAAGATGAAAAGCATACCGCTTTCCGTACACCCCTTGGAGTTTACTACTATACGGTTATGCCATTTGGTCTAAAAAATGCCGGTGCTACGTATCAACGGGCCATGAGCAATATCTTTCAAGAACATCTACGAAAAATAGTTGAATGTTATGTGGATGATATTACTGTCAGAAGTCGATCAAAAGATAATCATATTCAAGACTTAAAGACAGTATTTGAGTTGATGCGTCAACATCAATTGAAGATGAACCCTACTAAGTCTTTCTTAGGGGTTTCCAGTGGCAAGTTTTTGGGATTTGTTATTACTTCTCAAGGTATTCACATTGATCCTGATAAAATCAAAGCAATTCTTGAAATGCATTCTCTATGCAATATAAAAGAACTCCGTGACTTCCAAGGTCGTATTGCTTATATCAGGAGATTTATATCCAATTTTTCTGGGAGATGTCAACCTTTCTCTCGTCTAGTAAAGAAAGGTGTATCATTTGTTTGGGATAAATCATGTCAGAAAGCCTTCAATGACATCAAGCAATACCTTACAAATCTACCTATCCTGGTACCTCCAGTGGTAGGAAGACCATTTTTGCTATATGTTCGAGCCTTAGATCATTCTCTCGGTGCTCTTCTTGCACAGAAAAGTGATAAGGGACATGAACATGCAATTTATTATCTTAGTCGAATGATAGTTGGAGCTGAACACAGGTATACTCCTGTGGAAAAAGAATGTCTGGCCTTGGTTTTTGCCGTTCAAAAGACACGACATTATGTGTCAGGACAGACTATTCATGTCATCTCCAGAATAAATCCTATTCGGGTATTGATGAGAAAATCGAGCATTCTTAATTCCAGATTAGCTACCTGGGCAATGTTGCTTACTCCTTATGATATAGTCTATGTACCTCAAAAATTAGAGAAGGGTCAAGCATTAGCTAATTTCTTAGCAGCTCACCCTATACCTGAAACATCTAAACTTTATGAGGACATTGCAGATGAAGTCGTGGATTGCAACATGACTTTGAGGGATGACATTTGGCAACTATACTTTGATGGAGCATCGCGGGTTGGACCTAAAGGCAATATTGTCTCAGGAGTAGGCATCGTCTTGGTCTCTCCTGATAAAATGGTCATATACCGTACTTATTCTCTTAATGAGCCATGTTCTAATAATGTGGCAGAATATAATGCTCTGCTAATTGGTCTTCAAGTAGCAAAACAATTAGATATTGAGTTCCTGGAAGCTTATGGAGATTCTCAACTGATTGTTAATTAGGTCAGAGGGACATATGAAGTTAGAAATCTTGACCTCATTCCCTATCATCAAGTGGTAATCGAGTTGGTCCTTTTATTCAAAGGATTCTTCATTGAATTCGTACCACGTTCTTAAAATTTGGAAGCTGATGCTCTTGCTAGTTTAGCTGCAGACTTAGTTGTTCCAATCAGAAGACAAAATACCATTACTTTGTTGGATAGAGATCTATTCTGTATAAAGAATAATTTGCATATCGAACAAAGTTATACTATAGAATCAAGTTCTCAACAAAGGGATTGGAGAAGTCCGTTTATTGATTATGCGGTCCATGGGATTTCACCTGAAGATCCAATAGATGTTGACACAAAGTCACTGTCAACCAAATATTGATAACATTGACTAAATAATACTTGTAATGATTCAATTAGACACACGACGACTACATCCGGCTCAAGTCAGACGATAACTCATTTTTGCAATTTTAAGTCATTGTTGAGTCTGTATTTTTATATTTATTGAGTCTAGACTGATGTAAGTTGAGTTGTGCTGAGCTCTTGAGACTTTACCTATAACCTTACCCAAAATCCATAAGCTCCACACATCAAAATAAGCCCATTGGACCTTAAGACCCATTATGTGCTCTGGAGACAGAGTTCGGGCCGAACTCTGCCTCCACACAGAGTTTGGGTCGAACTCTGTCCCCTAAAAATCAGCAACCTAATTTTTAGGGTTGGCTGGTTGCTAGTTGTCCAACGGCCAAATTTTTGAAAATTCTTACCAGAATTCTGGCCGAATTCTGCCTACCAATACCCTATAAATAGGCCAAGAATTCTCTCATTTCATTCATCCAATCTTTTATTCTCTTCTCTCAAAAGCTCAATACAAGCCATACCCTTCTTCATCTACTAGCCACAAGCTTCCTAAGCCTCGAGTGCTCAGCATCTCTCAGTTAGGAGTCTTGTACAAGAGTTCAAGAAGTCGCTTGGAAAATTCTAAGCATCGCCACTGCGATCCTTTGTAAGAAGATGACGTGCTCTTCTGAAGAAAAGGCACGGGGTGTAACTACTATTTCACAAATAGTGGATTTAATCCTGAGCTAGAGTTCTCAGGCCTAGACTAGTCCTCCACGAGGAAAACCAGGTTAAAATCGGCTGTGTTTGCGTATGCTTTCTTGATCCTTATTTATTTTTGTATTTACTCTGATTAGTTTTTCTTGTGAAAGAGTTTAAATTTTTAATTGGCTATTATCGCTATAAACTCTATTCACCCCCCTCTAGAGTTATCATCTGTTCTTCAATTGGTATCAGAGCTCTGTTCTCTCAACAATGACTAACATCCTAGAGCTGATCCATGGCAACCACACAATCCTTGATTTCCAATCACGGTGAAGGGCAGTCCACTCATAGGCCTCCCCTATTTGATGGAACAAACTACACGTATTGGAAAACAAGGATGAGCTTTTATCTCAAGTTGCTAGACTCTGACCTGTGGACTATCGTCACTAACGGTTACAAAAAGTCCGCCAGAATAGTTGTCAATGGTGATCTCGTTGAAAAATCACATGACAAATATTCTGACGAGGAGAAGAAACAGGCAAGTCTAGACGCGAGAGCTATTAATGCTTTATTCTGTGCTATAGACAGAAATGAGTTCAACAGGGTATCTACATGCACCACATCTCACGAAGTATGGAGACTTCTAGAAGTGACGCATAAAGGAACCACCCAAGTCAAGGATTCAAAGATAAGCCATCTCACTCAAGAATATGAGGCTTTCAAGATAAAGCCAAATGAGACGATCACGCAAATGTTCACAAGATTCCTCGACATCATCAACCCCCTGTCTTCGCTCGGCAAACAATATTCAAATCACGAGAAGATTCGGAAGCTACTTAGGGGGCTCCCAAAGATTTGGAACCCTAAGGTGACAGCCATCATAGAAGGAAATGATCTCACAACATGTCCATAGAGACCTTAATGGGAAAATTGATGACTCATGAGCTTGACCTTAAGGACTTCGAAGAGCCTGCTCCTAAGGCTAAGGAGATCGCACTCAAAGCTCACCGCCGGAGGGCTGACCCCGAAGAGACGGATGACGAGAACTCAGAAGGTGATGATCAAGCTCTCCTCGTCCGCAACTTCAAGAAATTTCTTCGCTTCAACCGAAGAAAGAAGGAACCACAAGAAGACGACGAAGAAGAGCCAACCTGCTACGGTTGCAAGAAGACAGGACACTTCCGAAAAGACTGTCCATTTTTAAAGAAGAGCAACCGCTATGAGAAACCTTACAAGAAGACTTCCTCAAAAAAATATGCCAACATGACCATTTGGCATGAAAGTGAAGCTAGTGACTCCGAGGAAGAAAAGGATTCTCCTCAAGATACTACAAATGTGTGCCTAATGGCAACATCCGACAAGGTATCAAACGAAACTCTTGATGACTTCACTTTTGATGAACTTGGCGATGCTTTCACCGATTTGCTTAATGATCACAAAAAGGTCATTGGTAGATACAAACATGCCAAGGACAAGATCAAAAGTCATGAAGTCAAAATTTAAAGACTTTCTTTACTGCTTGATAACATTAGAGACACTTCACCCACGAATGTAACAGATGAGGTATCTAAGCTTAAAATAAGCTTACATGATGCCGAAGCACGCATTGAACAACAAACACAAGAAATCACAACACTCAACACGTAGCTTGCAGAAGAAAAAAGTAGACACAACATTTCTATTACTAAGATGCATGGTTTGAATGCTAAGATTACTGAACTGCAAGCTGTCTCTAAGAAACTAGAGACTAAATTGGGAAAACAGGTTGCTCAACCTCAAACCCAAGAGACACACACAAAGCATGATACTTCTCATACTAGTTACCCACGTTATCCACCTGCAATACGTAATCATGCTTACATATACACACACTTTCACAAAGCACACAAACCACATGCACGTAGAAATAACTATCATATGTCACAAAATCATCATGCTACACATAGATACAATTATCATCATGTTGCACAAAAATAGCATCACCATCACTCTACATATAGACATCATCACCATGCTACTCCATATAGACAATATCACCATGACACTCCACATCACTCTACTTATAGACATCATCAGCATGCTCCTAATATAAATAGGAATGCTACATGTACTTATTATGGTTTACATGGACACATTTCACCACAATGTAGAATTAGAAGATTAGTAGATAGAAAGATATATGCATGGTTTCCAAAAACTAACTTTTCAGGACCCTCAAGAACTTGGGTACCAAAGGTCACATCTACTCTTGATGTAGGTGGACCTTCCCTCCTCAACTAAGAGTAAGTAGATTTTCGATAGTGGATGCTCGTGGCATATGATAGGAGACGCAAATCTTTTCGCATCACTATCGATGAAGAGAGAAGGATATGTATCCTTCGGCAACAACCTAAAAGGTTATATTATAGGTAATGGTATTATTGGCTATCCTCCATCTCCCATAATAAAGGATGTCTACCTAGTGACCGAGTTAAAGCATAACCTGCTCAGCATTAGTCATCTTGCTGACCATGGATATGACATTAACTTTGGACAAAACAAATACCTTATTTATGATAGGTAAACGGGAGACATTGCTTTTGAAGGGGTAAGAGAGGATAATATTTATATTTTTTATTTGTCTATAGATACTAACAATGCAGGTAGATGCCTATATGCTCATAAGGATGAAAGATTACTATGGCACCAGCGTCTTGGTCATGCCAACATGGATACTATATCCAGGCTATCGACTAAGAAGCTAGTTAGAGGTTTGCCCGATATCACATTCAAAAAGGACACGGTATGTGCCGAATGTGAATTGAATAAGGCAACTAAGTCTTCATTTCATTTATAAACTCTGTAAGTACTTCTAGACCTTTCCAACTTCTCCATATGGATTTATTTGGCCCTAGTAGAGTAGCCAGTCTTGGTGGAAAACTCTATGCCTTTTTTATTGTTGATGACTTTTCAAGATTTACTTGGGTTTTCTTTCTTACAAATAAAAGTGATGCTATTTCAGTTTTTAAGATTTTTGCAAAGAAAATTCAAAGCAAAAAATGCTACATGATTACTCGAATCCGAAGCGATCATGGAGGCGAATTTGAAAATTCTAATTTTGAAAAGTTTTGTAATTCTAATGGTTTTGATCATGAGTTTTCTTGTGCAAGAACTCCTCAACAAAATGGCATTGTGGACGGAAGAATAGGACTCTTGGCGATATGGCTAGAGTCATGTTGAACAAGTTTTCACTTCCGAAATACTTTTGGGCGGAAGCTGTCAGTATAGTATGCCACATTTTAAGTAGGGTGCTTATTCGTCCCATTACAAAGAATACACCCTATGAGCTTTGGTTTGGGAGAACCACAAATGTTTCTTATTTTAGAGTTTTTGGCTGTAGATGCTTTATCCTTAACACCAAAGACAACTTAGGCAAATTTGATGCCAAAGCTGACGATGGTATTTTCCTTGGCTATGCTGCCAAGAGTAAGGGATATAGAGTTTTTAACAAACGCTTATTAATTGTGGAAGAGTCTACAAATGTGACTTTTAATGAAGATAACAGTGCAGCAGCTACTCTTGATGATGATGTTGAGCCATCAACTTCTACTCCAATGAGCACCACATCCGAAACCAATTCTCTGGAGGGCTTGCCAAAGAAATTCTCTTTCAAGCCATCACATCCAGAAAATTTGGTAATCGGCAAGGTTTCACGTAGAGTAACTACTAGATCATCATTAAGAGACTCTATTGCTAGCACTGCCTTTATTTCACAAATTGAGCCGAAAAACAATTTAGAAGCTTTCAATGATGAATTTTGGATTTCTGCTATGCAAGAGGAACTCAACCAATTCAAGAGGAGCCAAGTATGGGAACTCGTTCCTAGACCGGCTAATCACTCGATTATTGGTACTAAATGGGTTTTTAGAAACAAAGTGAATGAAGATGGTTCAGTCACACGCAACAAAGCTCGTCTAGTAGCCTAAGGATACAACCAAGAGGAAGGCATCGACTACGATGAGACGTATGCTCCTGTTGCTAGATTGGAATCCATTCGGATGCTTTGTGCATTTACAAATTTTCAAAATTTCAAATTATTTCAAATGGATGTTAAAAGTGCTTTCTTGAATGGATTTATTAAGGAGGATGTTTATGTAAAACAACCCCCTGGTTTTGAAAATCATAAATTTCCCGACCACGTGTTCAAGCTAAAGAAAGCGCTGTATGGCCTCAAACAAGCTTCTAGAGCTTGGTATGAATGGCTAAGCAACTTCTTGCTTGAGAAAGGTTTTTCAAAAGGGAAAATTGACACCATACTTTTCATAAAATCTTTCAAGGACACTATTCTTTTAGTACAAATATACGTAGATGATATTATATTTGATTCTACTGATGAAATACTTTGTCAAGATTTTGCTAAGTGTATGCAGACCGAGTTTGAGATGAGCATGATGGGGGAGCTCAACTACTTTCTTGGGCTGCAAGTCAAACAAATGTCAAATGGAACCTTCATCTGTCAGTCGAAGTATACAAAAGACATGCTGAAGAAATTTGACCTTGATAACGTCAAACCAATCAGCACTCCAATGGCTACTTCAACCAAACTTGAACCAGATGATAGCGGCAAACCCGTAGATCAACGTAAGTATCGAGGTATGATAGACAGTCTACTCTACCTTACTGCTAGTCACCCTGATATTATGTTTAGCGTTTACCTGTGTGCTAGATATCAAGCAAATCCTAAGGAATCACACGTGACCGCGGTTAAGCGTATCTTTCGATACCTTAAGGGTACGGTTACAGTGGGCCTATGGTATCCCAAGTCAACATCATTTGACCTTATTGGTTACTCTAATGCTGACTTCGCCGGATGCAAGGTCGACCGTAAAAGTACGAGCGGTACGTGTCATTTATTAGGAAAGGCTTTAGTCTCTTGGTTTAGCAAAAAGCAGAATTCTATCGCACTATCCACAACAGAAGCTGAATACATCGCAGTAGGGCATTTTTGTGCACAAATTCTGTGGATGAAGCAAACCCTTGAAGACTACAACTTATCTTTCATACATATTTCAATCTTTTGTGACAACACTAGTGCTATAAATCTTACTAAGAACCCCATTTGTCACTCACGCACGAAGCACATTGAAATACGTCATCACTTTTTGCGTGATCATCAGCAAAATGGCACGATTAACTTAGAATTTTTTGACACTGATCATCAGTTAGCAAATTTCTTCACAAAACCATTATCCGAAGAGCGCTTCAATTTTCTTTGTCGTGAACTTAGAATTTTAGATGAAGCTGTTGTAAATTAAAATAAACCTGCGTAAATATCGAGTATATTTTGATTCTCTTATGATGAACTTGCTATGGGTACAAGCCGAAAGGGTCCTTCTGACAACAAGGCGTAAAAGCCTAAGCGACACGGTGCACTAGTCCTCAGGACTACCGCTAGCTGGGATCCGACCCCTGCAGCTAACCCATGGCAGTTTTAAAATATTGAATTATGATATAATTCCTTGTTTATTATACGGTTCATTTTAATTTGTTACATACTGAAATACTATTTTTTTCAACTTCATATTGCTGCTTCGAACTCACTATCTGTTATTCATTTGTTGTATTAATACTCTTATCTTATTTTTGCTTCGAACTCACTATCTGTCATTTATTAATTCATTGTTATTTATTACATGCTCTTTTCTTGTATTAATACTCTTATCTTATTTTTGATCTTTCTTACTTAACCATTTTTTCTGCCTGATTTCTATTCTGTGACCAAGATCCGGAATTCGGGCCGAACTCTGCCCTTACCAGAGTTCGGGCCGAATTCGGCCTGACTGTTCCAGAACCGGGAACAGCCTCAGCCGTTGATCAAAAGTTAGATCCAATGGCCATTATTTGCTCCGACCAAGAGAAACCCTACCCATATTTTCGGTTTCTCTTCCCTCTCCTTCCTCATTACCACCTTTTTACTTCTCCAACAACAATTCTCTCAAAACCCTAACCCTAATTTCTCCTTTCTAGAGCTCAATTCTTCTCCAAACTCAAGGAGAATGCTTTCTTTTCAATTCTCCTTCATTGCTCATCACTAATTTGAGGTATAATTCTACACTTTTCTATATCTTAATTTCTTTTATTATCTATTGTATTATGGCTCCACGTCTGTTAAACCGCGGGAAGCGACTTCGGACCGAGGGAGCATCCTCGTCGAATGCTCTTCCTCGCGTTGAACCGCCCGTTGCACCACCCGTTGCACCACCCGTTGCACCGGCCATTGAATAACAAATCCATCCGTTGTTCAATCCTCTACGTCCGCATGATCCAAACACTTCTGACGACCGAATTTTTGTATCACTAGACCCCTCAAATGATTGGTTTAGTGATTTTTGGACACGTTCGGTGTTTGCGGGACACCCCATCAACTTTACAATATTTTCACAATATGATGCACTCTTTCATGACCTTTGCCTTGATGAACTTGTTACCACAAATTCGGTCATTTATCGTAGTGCTATTCAAATGTTCTACTGCAACTTAACCCATGATGATACTCATATTTATTCACGAGTTGCGGGAATTGATATCTCCTTTGACGATTTCGAATTGGCCGAATATCTTGAGCTTCAAGAGCCTAATTGTTGGAAAAAGCTTGTTGAAGCTAGATCATTTCAATTTCCCGAAGGGATTTTACTTGAAAGCTTTAAGGACAACTTGTGTAGCCCTAACACACGTCCTCGTAAGCTTTTGGCTAAATTCCTCAATCCTTATTTCTATGAGCTTCATCGGATCATTTTCAACACCATTCTACCCAAAGCGGGTTCTACTGATGAAGTCACTTATTTTGAAATCTCGGCCTTATACCATCTCCACTTCCATGTTCCCTTTAATCTTCCACGCACAATGATGGATTGGATGTTTAATTGTAGGAAAAAACTAAGATCTTTGGTTTATATATTATACCTTCCTATGATCTTTCGTTCGTTTCATGTACCCCTTGATGAGTGTCCATTCTTACCTGCCCCTGCCTTCCTCTCTAAGGCAAGGAGGCTTCAGGCGGCCGTTGGCTCACCAGTCGTGTCTGAGCATTCTGATGATGAGCCAGATGCCCCTCCTCTTGGACAGGATCTTCCTCCTCCTTCTGCCACTCTGGAGTCTCTTCAGACTATGCTCTGAGATCGCTTCACCTTGGAGGACGATCGTTGGACTCAGCTGGATTACTGAACTACCTTGCAGATGAGTGCCATCAGCAACTCGCTGCATGATATTCGGTATTCTATGTCTCGCCATCCTTCCATGGCCATTCCTATGGAGCGATATCCCGGTCGTGAGGGCTATCGTATCGATGACCCTTGGGTCATTCGCTACTTGGATCCAGATGCAGCCTTCGTGGACCCGCGTCGCTCCTTTACTGATCCATCGGACGATGTTGGGCCTTTACGCGCTCGATGATGGATATGGACTGCTCACTGCTACTGCTACTGCTACTGAGGATCATAGATTATGGTTTCTACATTTTGCTTTTAGTTGCTTTTATGTACTTGGTTTGTATTAGACTTATTATGAGTTGTGACTTTTAAGACGTTGGTAGTTCTATCAGTTTATGTCATTTCTATTATGACTCTTGAGACATTTGGTCGTTATATCAGTTTATATGCAGTTTTTTCTCTTATCTTTTAGTGTGTATGCCAGCTATTACTTATCTTATATTGCTAAATGCCAAAAGGGAGAGATATGTATATTCTTTTTGTCTATATGTGCTTTTGGAAGAATGTTCTTAACAGGCCAACAAGATGCATTGTTTACGGGGGAGCTATTTTTTAAGCTTGGTAATGATTATGGGGGAGCTATGCTTTTTGTCTTTATATGTGTCCAGGTATGGATATTGAATATATAATTATTATTTTGTCAATTATCAATATGGGGGAGATTGTTGACACAAAGTCACTGTCAACCAAATATTGATAACATTGACTAAATAATACTTGTAATGATTCAATTAGACATACGACGACTACATCCGGCTCAAGTCAGACGACAGCTCAGTTTTGCAATTTCAAGTCATTGTTAAGTCTGTATTTTTATATTTATTGAGTCTAGACTGATGTAAGCTGAGTTGTGCTGAGCTCTTGAGACTTTACCTATAACCTTACCCAAAATCCATAAGCTCCACACATCAAAATAAGCCCATTGGACCTTAAGACCCATTCTGTGCTCTGGAGACAGAGTTCGGGCCGAACTCTGCCTCCACACAGAGTTCGGGCCGAACTTTGTCCCCTAAAAATTAGTACCCTAATTTTTAGGGTTGGCTGGTTGCTAGTTGTCCAACGGCCAAATTTTTTAAAATTTCTACCAGAATTCTGGCCGAATTCTGCCTGCCAATACCCTATAAATAGGCCAAGAATTCTCTCATTTTTATTCATCCAATCTTCTCTTCTCTTCTCTTCTCTCAAAAGCTCAATACAAGCGATACCCTTCTTCATCTACTAGCCACAAGCTTCCTAAGCCTCGAGTGCTCAGCATCTCTCAGTTAGGAGTCTTGTGCAAGAGTTCAAGAAGTCGCTTGGAAAATTCCAAGCATCGCCACTGCGACCCTTTGTAAGAAGTTGACGTGCTCTTCTGAAGAAAAGGCACGGGGTATAACTAATATTTCACAAATAGTGGATTTAATCCTGAGCTAGAGTTCTCAGGCCTGGACTAGTCCTCCACGAGGGAAACCAGGTTAAAATTGGCTGTGTTTGCATATGCTTTCTTGATCCTTATTTATTTCTGCATTTACTCTGATTAGTTTTTCTTGTGAAAGAGTTTAAATTTTTAATTGGCTATTATCGCTATAAACTCTATTCACCCCCTCTAGAGTTGCCATCTGTTCTTCAAAAGAAGCTGCATCAATCAAAAGACGATCATTTCGATTCTACTATGATTCTTCTTTGTATATGTTATATCGTCGTTCATAAGACGGACTTTTGCTGCATTGTCTCTCTGAGAGTGAAGCTAAGCAAACACTCCGTGAAGCTCATAATGGTGTCTACGGTGATCATCAACCGGGTCCGAAATTACAGGACCGTTTTCGAAGAATGGGGTATTATTGGCCTTCCATGATAGCAGATGATGTGGATTATGCCAGACGGTGTAAAGCATGTCAGATTCACGCCGATTTTATTCATCAACCATCTGAATTCTTACATCCTACAGCAGCTTCTTGGCCCTTCAAAGCTTGGGGCATGGATATTATTGGTCCGATTAACCCTCCTTCTGTCAAGGGACATCGGTTTATACTGGCTATAACAGATTACTTTTCTAAATGGGCGGAAGCGGTTCTCGTTGTTGAAGTAAAAACATCTAATGTGGTTAGCTTCATTAAACACCATGTCATTTATCATTTCGGGATTCTCCGAAGGATAATCCATGATAATGGACCACAATTTGCCAGTTAGACATTTTATCGATTTTGCGATAAGAATTGAATTCAGAATATAGCTTCTACGGCTTATAGTCCTGCTACTAACAGTTTGGCCGAAGCTTTCAATAAGATAATTATTAAACTTCTCAAAAAGTTTGTCTCTTCTAATAAACGTGATTGGAATGAGAAACTTGGAGAATGTTTATGGGCTTACCGAACGACAGTCCGAACTCCTACTGGTTTTACACTATTTTCACTGGTTTACGGATGTGAGGTTGTTCTTCCATTAGAAATCTAGATCCCATCTCTTAGAATAGCCATTGCTAATGAGCTAACCTCAGAGAATAATGATCGCTTACGACTCCAAGAACATGAAGGATTGGACGAGAAGCGTCTTCAAGCGCAACAGCACATTGAGCTATATCAAGCCCGCATATCTCGAGCTTTCAATTGTAAAGTTAAAGAGAGGGTATTCAAAGTCGGTGAGCTAGTTCTAGCTGTCCGGAGACCGATAGTGATGACTCATAAGAGTAAAGGAAAATTTCAAGCAAAATGGAAAGGTCCTTATGTAGTCGAGACAGTATTCTCCAATGGTGCCTATAGGTTGTCTAAAACTAATGGAGATTTGCTCATGATGCCAATTAATGGCAAATTCTTGAAGAAATATTATGTCTGAATTTCTTCTTTATTCCCCAGCTACCAATGTTTGGTTAAGCTGATTATTTGTCTCCTAAAAGAGAATTTTGATCTTCTGTCTTACAAGCTGATTAAATTTTTTTTTATTTATCATGTTCTCATGACCTCTGAATAAATGTTAAGTCTACTTATTTTCTTATCTATCATGTCCATATGGCCTTTGAATAGGTATTAATCTATTTTTCTTTGAGTTGTTACGATCTGTCACGTTCATATTACCTTTGATAGTATTGTATACTCTAAAAAGGAAACAAGATTCATTATCTATCATGTCCACATTACCTCTGGATAGATATAATTTATTGAGTTTAGAAGACATGTCATGTATATATTACCTCTGATAAGTATTTTCTATCTCATACCTATTGTTTAACTTCAAAATAAATGATAGGGTCACAAAACAAATATTTCATTCATTTTTTGAAAATATTACAGAACGAAAAAGACAAAAGAATACAAAATTCTATATTAAATACAAAAATGCCTAAGACGGAGCAGATACATCTTCGAGCAGTTTTTGCAGCTCTGCTAGACGCTTCTCACGAGAGCTCAGCACAGTTGCAGTAATTATGGTGCGTCTAGCTTCTGGAGTACAAAGATGGGTGAATTCGGCAAAAGTAGCTATTATTTTATCCTTGGCATCAACAAGGGTTTTAATGACAGCTTCAACACCAAAAACATTCTCTTCTAAAATTGAGCTCTGCGTTAAATGTTGGTCTCGATCCGCAATTATCTGCTCTCTTTCGGCCTTCAAGCGAACTAACTCCCCCTCAACTTCATGAATTCTATCATCTTGTTGAGTAATTCTCATGTTTAAAGTCTCATAGGCTTCTTTATGCATCTTCAGCAGAGGTTTGGTTTCATTTAATAAAGCTCTTTCTTTGGCAACTTTGCTGCTATAGTTCTGGAGAGATTTATTGAAAGTAGTCTTCCGAGCGATGTATTCAGCTGATAAAGCATCATACTTGCTTTGGATGAGTCTTTCAATAGTTTCACTTAACAGCCTTAGATATTCTCTAATATGCTGCTCAAGTCCCTCTACTACCTTCTCCAACGCCGCTGCTCTCTCAGTGTCATTGAACATGGCAACATTCCTGATTGTGAGGGCAATGGCAGCCTTCAAGCTTTCATAATTAAGGCCCTTCTTCAGGACCATCTTGATCAGAGCCGCCAGGGTTTTGTAGAAAGTTTCAGTATGAATCTCAACTAAGAGATTCATTTCTGCATTTGAGCTCGGCGTGGCGGCAATGTCTACCAAGTCCCTCTTCTGAAGGCTAGGAGTGGATATTGTTGTTGCCTTGGTAGGAAGTTGAGTTAAAGCTATTGTTGATGCTGCTACCATGGCTAACTGATCCCCAGGAGCTTCAGAGGCCATATCTTCAACACTTTTTTGGATCATTTCTCCAGCCGTTTCTGGAGTTGAAACTACTTGAGTTTCGGTGGCGGTGATTGTTATGGGAGGAATGGTGATCATTGTAACTGACTCCCGTTCAGACACAATCTTCTCAGGAACTTGTGCTGGATCAGTAGCAATAACGGAGGATGCTATTGCAATGTCTCCAGCTTCAGTTGATGAGTTGACCATATCATCATTACCTTCATGGGCTACCGGCTCTTCAAGCTTTGAGAGTACTTCAGTTGTAGTTGGTTCTTCTACAACTGTTTCTTCATTGAAGTCTGTTTCTTCTGCAGCAGCTGCTTCTTCTTCTACAGTTGGTTCTTTTGTAGTTTGTTCTTCTTCTCTGTTTTCAGCAAAAGAAGGCAATTTTAACTGAGCCTCTACCACAGGCTCTTGTTGTATCTCTGTGGATGGGGAACATTCCGCTTGGACAGTATCTTCTTCTGAAAAAGAACACCCTCCTTCAGACTCCGTTGGAATAGTCTTCTGAGGAGGAGGAGGAGCAACAGGCTTTACTGTAGTGATGACACCTACAAAAGTTAAGCAAAATAAGTTAATATACAAAATCATAATACATAATCTTGTATAGATTTTGTGTAATTTATATTTACCTGGAGTAGGTGCAGGACGTGCCAAGAGCGAGTCGTAATCCTGATCCGAGTCATCATCATCGAAGTCAATAGCCGGTTCATCTGATGGGATGGGCTCTGGATCACTAGCACGAATTATGGCAGTGTCCTTAACAGTTTACACCTTCTGGGAAGAAGTCAGATGTGCAGAAGTGCTAAAATTTCCAAGAGATAAGAACCCCATAACTTCTGTTGACGCTGCGGGCTGAGATGCTGAGGACCCTTTTCCAGGATGAACTGAAGAAGATGCAATGTGTTGAGGCTCCTCTACAGGAGTTTCTCTCTCTGGAGTAGCAGCTCTCTGTCTAGAAGGCCCTTTAACAGTGACCTTTTTCTTTTTCTCCTGATGGGTAACAGCTGCATTTGACTTCCACTTCCGGGTTTTGGAAATAATAATTGGTACTGCTGTTGGCTCCCCAACTACTGCAGGAATCACTTCCAGGTACTCATCTAGAACAGCAATATCATCGGGTATGTCCGATGGAACCCTGACTGGTTCTTCGACGTTCCCTTCCTTGTGCCATCGAAGACTCCCTTTCATATTGTAGCCATGCGCGAAGGAGCGAATGGATGCATAAAAGCGAGCATATGTATGAAGTATTCGTAGCTCGCTTGTACTTGTAGCAGTTGATACCCAGAATCTAGCACCGGTACATGCAGTGCTAAAGTACCTCCATGCTCTTGCACCATCAAGTAACTTCCCATAATGGTAGTAGCTGGTGGAGGGATTACCAACGTGAAGTTGGTCATATCCAAACTGACGAGCGAACCGACTTGGTTGATACGGTTCGAACGCACAGTTCTCTTCATTCCTATACATCAGATGTGAGGGTCTGATGCACATTAGCCATTTAAAAACTGGCACAGGTAATGAAGTCCTCCCTTCCCCTCTATATTCAAATTGTACACCGAGGCAGTCGGTTGGAACTTGTGGTCTTGTGTAGAAAAAGTTCCATCCATGAGAGTAGTTTAGTACTGCTCGGGTATCTGCCACTGTAGTTGTAATCCACGTGGCTTTATTGAATTTCTGGAGGAAGGCCTCTACTTTATCTCAAGGTCCTGGTGGGAACAAACTGCAGTTATGATGCAATAGCCAGCCCATCAGATAAGTGTAGGGCATCTCCACCCTTGGAAAATCTTTTCGGTGAGGAGCATTGTTGATTAGTTCATCACCAAAGGTCCGCAAACCTGTATTTATTCGACACACCATTGCCGATAGCAGCTTGATTCTGACCTTGAACACCAAACGTACTGCAGGCCACAATACGTTTCGGTGAGTTCTGTCAGCTGTGCTAATCCCGGGCACGACCCATCTCCGTAGCCACAGAGAAAGAAAGCCTGCCAGCAAGGCTTCCCTTGAGATCTTCTGACTGCCATGCCTCAGATAGCTCAAGGTTTCAGTCCCCGCAGGGATGTCTCCAGTCTTAGTGGTCAGATACTGGTCCGAAGACTTATGTGTGATAATCAAACTATGGATCAGATCTGAAGGAATTATTGAACAAGGGTTAATGGTTAGAGCCTTATTTTCTTGGAATCTTCCCTTGTCGTTCTTGGATATCCTATTCTCGTGGTAGAATAAATAGGTTGTCCATTTATTAGTATATGCCGAATATGACCCACTGTCATACATAGTGGTGCAAATTAGGTAATGGCACATCAGTTCTTGGTACACCTCAACTAATTGAGGATTTTTCTCTCTGATTTCTGCTAGTTCCCGATTAGAGGGAACATACTCTTCATAGGGAGCTTCACTCATCGACAGCTTAGAGATGAATTGCATCTCGTGCAGTGCAAAACACATTTCACCTAATGGGGTTGTAAAAGTCCCTGTTGAACTGATATACAACTCCATCAGAGCCAAGAACATGTTACTGTTCATTGGTATATCCTGACCCATGGAGGCTACTGCTTCATAAAGGCCGATGGCTTCCAGATCCGTCTTGAAGTTCTTCATAATCCAAGCATTAAGATGGATTCAGTTCTGATTATAAGGAGTCAGCCACCCTGGTAGCCTAGGATTGGCCTGAGGATATAATACTGAGGCCTTCATGAACTTGTTAATGAACATTGGGGTCTACACCGGTTGGATCAGAGCTGAATCTTCGCTCGGTGTGAATCCAGGCAATAGACCGGAGAAAGGGACGACACCACCACTAGGAGTACTGATGTGGTAGCCCATTTCGTTGGCTCCATCCCTCTTGAAAATAATTCTGCCCGGCCTACCATGACTGCTGGGAGTCAGGTTCCATAATATTTGTCAGGGATGGGTGGCGTGTATAAATAAGGATAGGGGATAATCCCTTGCCATGTCTGGGAGATACATCGCCCTATCTCCAAATTTAAATACCCAAGCCTCCTTCTTAGGGTTGGTTTGTGATTGGAAATCTATAGCATCCCCGAACAAGAAGGCTGGCTTCAAAAATTGTTGGTCATCTAGCGATACCAGCAATTCTCCATTTATCATTGACAATAGCATTCTGTCCTCCTGAGCAGCTATTAGTTGTTGTCTCCCTTCAGGGTATTGTGGATTTGATTGAAGAAATTCCACATGGGATAAATTCTCCAAGTAGTTTGAGCCCACCATACCAGCTGGTGAGCCGAATATTTCTGCAAGAGGATGAATTTGCAAGTCCACTGCCACAAGAAAAAAGAAAAAAAGGAAAAAAATCTAATTAGTAAAAATCTAATTTAAATTTTTTCGTAGATGACTTAGTCTGAATTTTATGCATAAAGTTTAAAGACTCTGTACTAGAGAGCTTGACTATACAAACTTTACGCTTATGCACAAAAATTAAGTTGATAAAATTTTTAAAGTGTAAAAGTTCTTTGTTTTATGCAAAGTCTTTCACTTGTGATCTTACGCGGGCACGTATAGACATGAGCGTATTTTAATTTTTACGTTGGTACGTATAGACGTGAGCGTATTTTGATTTTTACGCTGGCACGTATTGACGTGAACGTATTTTGATTTTAACGCTGGCACGTATAGACGTGAGCGTATTTTGATTTTTACGCTGGCATGTATTTACGTGAGCGTATTTTGTTTTTACGCTGGCACGTATAGACGTGGGCGTATGTTTTTATTTTTACGCTGACACGTATAACGTGGGCATATTTTGTTATTTCAATTTCTACGCTGACACGTATAAATGTGGGCGTAAAGTTTAAGGTTTGAGTCTTCTTCTTCTCCGGCGAACTCATGGCCAAAATTAGATAGTGTTATACCTTTCATGGCCGGAGCCACAGCGGAGTTGGTCTGTCGGGGTGCCACCGATGATGGGATGGTGGTTTCTGCACGATCAGCCATCGACGAAGCAGCGGCGGGCTTCTTGCCCTTGGCGCCGTCGGTAGTTTTGCTCTTGGGGGGCATTGTTTCAAACTGAGAAGATGAAGGAGAAGAGAGTAAAGAAAGATCGAGATTACGAGAATGAGTAAAGTTCTCTCTCTATCGGCAAGGCTCTATTTATAGAGAATTTTGAAATTGGTTCAAATTCCCGAAATTTACGCTGACTGTTGGATATTTCAAATTTTACGCGGACTGTTGAGTATCCCGAACCCTACGCAGATGACCGTTGGGTATCCCTAATTCTACGCGGACTGTTGAATATCCCGAATTTTACGCTTCTGTTCAAAGTATTCCAAATTTAAAAAAAAAATTAAAAACTTTGAAGGGGGTCTTGTAGAAGCATAAAAAGTACTTCATAAACCAAGTCAAAGAAGTTAAGGACTTTACGCAAAGACAGACTCTACACAAGACTCATTAAAAGACTCTATTGAGCCAGATTCAAAATTCTACGCGAGCTCTTTTACGCGAGAGCCATTCTCAGCTTTACGCGAGGGACAGGCTGTCAGACCATGCATTTATTGCGCGTGATATTGATCTGACAGTATGATTTTCTGACAGAATATTGCACAGAAACCGAGAAAATTTTTTCATCAAACCAAACACTTGTCGTTTAGTGTGCAGATGTGCTACTTTATGCTCAAGAGTCTGCTTCTTTTACGCATGAAAGCTATTCGAGCTTTTACGCTCAAGGTTTTTGTGTGCTTATAGTTTATTTGAGCTAATTATACGCTCAAGGCTACTTTTCAGACACTTTACGCAGGAAGTTTATTTTGGGTTATTTTACGCCTAGTCTGCTACTTTACGCAGGAAGTCTATTTTTGGGTTATTTTACGCCCAATCTTTTTTGGCTATATGAGAACGTGGTCTGCATACGTGACTTTCATGCCACACTTATCGAGGAACATGTGTACGTGCTCTCCCCATTTTGTTGACGTTGTGGGACACGTGTCACCATGTGTAGAGACCAAACCTCTACATGGGACACGTGTCATCACGTGTAGAGGTTGATTTTCAATCGTGGGTGACAGTTGCTTGCGTAGAGACCCGATAATGTTGCTTTTTATGCACAGAGGGTCTAGTCTATAAATAGACTTATTTTTAACACAAGACATCATCAAGAGAGATACAGAGGAGGAGATTCTAAGAAAACTCATACTTTCAGAGTGATATTCCCAGAAGCATTTCTTCAACATTTTCTCAAGAACAGGGTAAAGCAAAGTAGAAAAGCATTCGACTGTGCCATCAGTGTCGTTGTGTCGATACCTTTCTAGTGACTTAGTTCTTCCGATTGTTCATCTTGTTCAAGCAGTTCTCTTCATCATCATCGTGTGGTCCAAGGAACAAAGTGATCGCTCTCAGATCAGACTTCCATTGCAATACTTCCCAGAAACAATTTGTACTTTTGTACTTTTCTCGTTTTCTTTCAAAAGCCAATTTTAGGCATTTTGTTACGTGAAACCCCGAGCTTGATTACCCTAGAATTCGAGATCTCCATGCTGCCAAAAGGCAGAGAACAACCTCCAAATCTGTGGAGAGGAGAAACGAATTCCTATCAGGTAATCCCTTGTCTTCACCTATCTGTTTCTTTAAACCTAGTGGACTATCAGGTTAATGTGTTTATTTTAATTCCCAAGAGAAACTAGGAAATAGAACCCCTGAGTAATTGTGTATACACCAACCTATCAGAACAACATAGTAGGTATATAACTCCTAGATCCTCCTGTGTTGCACGAGCTATAGGTAACATATGTGTAGAACAGGGTACACATGAGAGCATACATATGCTGCACATCTAATGGGCAAGGCCAGTTGGTAGCAGTGGTTTCCAAGCACATTAATACCCTGTCCCTGACTTCGAGAACTGAAGGAAGTCGAGGCCATCTGGTTGTCAGATGATACCTAGTATCACTCTCGATCTTGGGTACCATACTTTGAATCTAGATTACATATTGTTAGGCACACATGCTAGTAACATATGGGTTTATATTGGAGAAAAGTATGCATTGGATATAGTTAGGAAAGGAGATGTACAGTCGAGTAATGTACCAGGAGTCCTAGGCCTAAACCATGTACTCTAATGCATCCTAGAGTCTCTGCTACAGGACTGTCCCCTGTATCTCACTAGTACATGAGTATTTAATAGCCTATGGCAGCTAACTCTATAGATGCATCTAGGTGCATATGAAGTAGGAAGAGTAGACATCTACTCGTATGGGAGCATTTAGGACAAGCCCCATGTCTGCTTTTGCAGTCAAGAAAAATTGTAGTTGGCACTTGCATTAAGTTTTCACCATGTATTAGGTTGTATTAGTCCTGAGTAAGTACACAGGGTGGACCAAGCATAGGTACTACTCTATCCTATCGAACAAGAACTTACATGTAATAAAGTGGAATAGCAGTAGTATTTGATGATGGCCTATAGTGTTATGAATAGTATTTGATGATGGCCTATAGTTGATGACAAGTGAGTATTTCCTATGCCATGTAAATAGAAGTATAGGGTAGGATGATCCATAGGTAGGTGTATCAGAACACCCAACTTTACTTGGGTACAACCTAGGCTCTGACATGTTCAAAGGATAGATCTAGTTCATTGCTACTGTCCAGTTCATGTAATTTTACATCTTATAAATTTTCCTTTCTCACTGAATGGAGTATCAGCCCTGTATCAACTGTATCAGTCCAGTTAGCATTGTTTCAGTCCAAGTGATGCTTTGCTCTGTCCTACGATTTACTTAGAAGTTCAGTCCCTGTATCTACTATATATTTCAGTCCTCTTTGGACTTGTGTTCGGTGATGAGATGAAGTATGATGGCTTGAGTATAAGATAACATCTTCATTGTTCAGTCTCTAGTGAAGGATGAGTTCATTTGGCCTACATCTCATTCATGTGCAGTCCTTATTTACTTTACATTCCTGTCCATTTGCATCTTCATTTCAGTTCCCTGTACCAAAGAAAGAATTACATGGTTACATTACATGAAATGTATTGGGGCAAGTGCATACAGTAAAACTGAGGAATTGATCCTCTGATTGAGTTAGTGTATACTTTTTGCTAAGCTCTATTGTATAAATACTATGTTAATTTTCTCCATCTTTGTTATGGATGGTAAAAGGGGAATAGGTACTAGTTTAGCTTGAATAGATTTCCTGGAACAGGACAAGGTTAGAAGCATACAAGTCCTCGAAGCCCTGAGTGGAGGGGCTCGGGTATTATTTGTTATGTTTACAACAAGGGTACAACCATAGTTCTTTTATATGCAAGGGTGGATTTCCTATATCACTCTCTTTATTGAGATGGACTTTGCTTGTATCCAATGGAAGATGTCCCTGTGACTTGCAAGGGAGGGACCAGTTAATAATAGCTGTCTTTGAGAGGTTGCACTGCTCAACATGAGAATTATATTGGAGGAAGTTGACTACTGATAGCAGGACAGACATGCATAAACAAATAGATAATGAGTAGAAGTAGAAATCCCAGATAGGAACCTCATGACCAAAGCATACTAGTAATTATTGTGGCCACACCTCCCATCCGGATTATAGGTAAGTGATTGTGTGAGCATATATATATATATATATATATATATATATAAGGGTATCAAGGTTTGAATCTGGTGCAAATAGGGAATGCTATGAGGTTATCAGTGTAGTAGACCATCTTGTGTCAGATATCATGAAGGGGGTATCAGTCCTAAACATATAAGGAAAAACCTGGATTAGAATAGGATGAACTATAGGTCAAATCCTGAGGGTAGCAGTGATGTCTTGCATAATCTAAAGGATGTGCAGTCCTAATAGTTTTAGTCCATCTTGGGTATACCTATAATAATATGTTTCACTTTGATACACATTAGCTATTATAAAAGTATATGTGATGGGTATATGAGCTAAGGATGGAGTATATCAGTATCAACATTTATGGGAGTAGTTTATGAGAACCATGGACGAGTTATAATAATGTATGTGTCATTTTTTGTGTCTTAAATTTGGTTGGACTAGTAGAACTGGGAATACCTGCAGCTACAGATCCTTGTATTTAGCTAAAAGTCCACTTTTGTATTCCAATGGATGACTACTGGATTAGAATGAAGGGCTGATAAACCAAGCCAATGAGGCCATTTCGAAATACTAGGGTGTTTAATATTGTTTTAAAGTAATGTTTTATTGTAATTTGAATTTCATGCATTGATTAAAATTAACTCTAAAAACAGGTTAATTGGGCTTTGACTCAGTACATCGACCCGTACCAGCAGCTCAAGGCCACAGGCAAGTGTAGGCCTTAAAAATGAAAGTCACGCTGAGTTGATCAGAACAGAGTCTAAAAGTCACGCTGAGTTGATCAAGACAATGTTTAAAAATCACGCTAGAGACAGCTCATCATTTGTCAGAAGTGTCATTATGACTGACAGCACGATAGTCGAAGAATGTCCCCTCGTATGCCACGTATGCACGGAACTCGAGAGATCACAGCCGACTATTGCATGATTTTTGAAATCTTCTTCAGCAAGACTCAGCCTTCACCAAGTTGGCGTACCAAAAGAGCTTATTGTCATTTAATGTGACTGACAAAGCAATCACTGTCAGAGATTTTGTGTCAGTCGAGGCACGTCGAATCAAGACAACTGGCAGTTCTGCCTCAATCTTGCGTATATTTTGAGCCTTCTGGCGCAAGTCTGCGTGTATTCTGAACTTCTATGTTCCTTCCTCAAGTCTGCGTGTATTTTGAGCTTTCTGTCTCAAGTTTGCGTGGATTCTGAAGCTTCATGCCCCACGTCTGCGGGGATTTTGAAGCCTTCTGTCCCACGTCTGCGTGGATTTTGAAGCTTTCTGCCCCAAGTCTGCGTGGATTCTGAAGCTTCTTGTCCCAAGTTTGCGTAGATTTTGAAGCTTTCTGACCCAAGTCTGCGTTGATTTCGTCTTCAACAAGTTTGCGTAGATTTCATCAAATTGGAGTACGTGGCAGCTATGCCACTGATCTCTCGCCCGCGTGTCCTGTAACTTGCACACGACTCATGCATGATTGCCATGTGTCCAACAGTTACAGGCCACGTCCAGTAACTGCTCATAACCTTGTGTATGTTAAATCCTGCGTGATTTTCAACTAGGCACAGGTTGTGAAGACAGTTATCTTTGCAGTTATTTTTGACTCTATAAATAGTGTTCTTTTTCTTATTCATTGTACAGATACATAGTTATCTAACTTACTGTCAAAATTTTGAGAGCTTTTCTTCTTCGCATAGTCCAAGGGATAAAGCGATCATCTTCTAGATCGGATTCCTACAGTTGTAATTTTCCCAGAAACACAATAAATAAAGTGAATTTATTTATGAAAAATAAATTGGCGACTCTGCTGGGGAAAACCATCTCCTCTTCTGAGATGGCAACAACTCAATGCGACACTTCGTCAATCGGCTCGACGAAGAAGGTGATATCGATCCAATTCGATCAACTCGCCTACGAAGAAATGCAGCGGGCTAAGGGTGGCAAGACCACTTCAGCCTCCATCACCACTGCCAAGTCGAAGGGATGATCTGTCTACGTCCCTAAGAATCTGTTGGCAACCAAGGGTGAAGTTTCTGCCACAGTGTCTACTCTTAACACTGGCAAGGACCCTACTTCAAGCACGCACACTCTTGTGTGCTCGAAGACGACAACAGTCAAAAGTCATGCTGGCAGCACTGACTCCTTAGTCAAGCCTGTTCCAGCATGCAATCTCAAAGTCAAAAGTCACGCTGGCAGCACTGGCTCCTTAGTTAACTCTGTCCCAGCGTGCAATCTCAATTCCAAAAGTCACGCTGACAGCACTGGCTCCTTAGCCAAATCTGTCCCAGCGTGTATTTCTAAATCTAAAAGTCATGCTAACAACACTGGCTCCTTAGCCAAAACTGTTTCAGCGTGTATTTCCAAGCCAATTCCTTCTGACTCAATGTGCGTACCAAAATCTAGCTCTTTAGCCATGACTTTCTACGCTGACAATACTGGCTCCTTAGCCAAATTGTCACCAGCATACTCAAAGAAGAATAGCTCTTAAGCTATCTCTTCTTCTTTGCCAAGTTCTATTAGAACTGGGGGTGGTCTTGCTAGAACTCCTCCACACAAAGTCCCTTCGAAAAGAAATAACTCTTTAGTTATTTCTTCTGCACCTGTAGTTTTTACTTCAGGAACAGCTTTGACTGACAATTTTGTTAGTCAAAGAAAAGGAGATGGTCTTTTGACTACTCTTCCTTCTGGACATTCTATGTCTCAAAACTTGAATAAGTCTAAAAAGAAACATTCCTTAATGTCTTCTTCTACGACTTCTTCGAATTGGGCACAGAATTTGTCTATAAAAGAGGGTCTGTTACCAACTCCTAATCAAGGGGGTGGTGCAACTCTTCCTTCTCTGCAAATATCCAGATCAATGGAAGGAAAACTCCAAGTATCAAAAACTAATGTATTACCTCCAACTGATCTAAGAGCAAAACTTAATCAAATCCGTTTGGGAAGCACTTCTGGTGTCAAGAAACCATACCAATCGGATATGAAAATAAAAGATCCAGATGCAGAGTTTGCTAGAAATTATGTGGCTCACATTAATCACTCACTATATAATCAAGAGCCATCAAAACCCAAGAACCGAAAATATATTCCTAAAAATACACAAAGAATGTTCTCTGATGTATCCCAATCTTCGCAGACAGATTTACGAGAACATCTTCAACAGAAGAAAATGAATAATTCTGTATCAATGGATCTTGACCATGCTGAATGTGACTTTCAACCAAAAGTCATAATTCAATGCAGATGTCAGTCAATGGATCATGACCATGCTGAATGTGACTTCCAACCAAGAGTCATAATGCAATGCAGATGTCAAACTAAACGACAATCTGTCTTCAATCGGATTCAGTGTGAACCTATGCCTGATGAAGATGAACCTCTGTTTGCTTCTGTCAACATGACCTCTCGGGATACTGGGGGTAGAAATGATAGTCCAGATGGAGTATACAGAGGCACCAGAGCAAGTGTCCTGGCTTCTAGTCAGAGGACTTTGATTTCTGAAGATGATTCTGAATTTCTTGGAGAATCTAACTTCCCACCTCTTCCTACTGGGGGTAGTTCTCCTACAAATGACTTTGATACACAAAGTAATGATTCAGAACAAACAACATCCACCAGTTCATCAATAATCCCTCGTACAGTCACAACTTATATGGTCGATGGGAATACTGATGAACCTTCTTCTTCCTTGACTCCTCAAGAACAAAGAATTGCTTCTTTGGAGCAGCAAATGAAATCTATGGCTGACACTATGAAGTCGATGTATGAACTCATGGCAACCCAGATGCAAAATTGACAGACTGTACCAGATGCCATACCAATTGATACTGGTGTAAATCCAGTACAAGTTCCTCCAGCAGTATAATCCAATACTTCTGGACAAGCTCAACCAAATCCTAGTCTCTCCGGAGCTGGGGGTAGTGCTTATAATGCTGTTCCTCCTCCCAACTATTCTCTACAAGCTACAACTCCACAATCCTCCGGAGTTGTTACTAAAGAATTGAGGAATCTCAAAACTCAATTTGAGGCATTCAAACAGAAGGATGGTTTACAAAGGTTAGACATCAAGCAACCTTATCCGATAGAATGGAAACAAGTATCGTATCCTCCTAAATACAAGCCTCCTACTATCTCCTTCTATGATGGAACCACTTCTCCGAGTCAATTTATTAATCACTTTGAGGTGATGACTGACCAGCTGTAACCAAGTAACGCCCTCCTTACTCGGGTGTTTGTTGGATGTCTCAAAGGAACGGCTTATGAATGGTATAGAAGTCTCCCGGATAGGTGTATTACCTCATTTGCCGGTTTTAAACAAATGTTCCTTGAACGGTTCTATGAAGGGCTCAATGACATGACTATGTTTGCTCTTATAAGAATCAAGCAGAAAAATAATGAAACTACAGAGGATTTCATTGAACGGTTTCGAAGAGAAGCTCTGAAGATGCCTCTTGGAACTCCTGATGCTGTCACCATCGACACATACAAATCAAATTTGTTGCCAATCATCAGCATGTGGACAGGATCTACTCAATTCCAAGATTGGCCTTCCTTCATAGTTAGTGCCAAAGCTGCTGAAATTAGTGCTGAAACCTTCAAAGGCTTAGGAGTGCAGATGACTCCCAAGGAAACAGGTCAAGGTACTAACAATAATGCTAAATTCAATACTCGCAAGGGAAAAGAAACCCTTGAAGTTAATCTTCAGAGTAAAGATGCATCGACCGTTCAGACTCCTCCTGCCTCTACAACTCAACAACCAAGAGCACCTCGCCCCAAAGAAGAATACTCTTTTGATGACGACGATGTCCTTGGTATCTTTGAATGTCTGCTGAAAGGTAATAAAATACAATTACCTGAAATCAAGAAACCTGATGAAGCTGGTAAAACGGATCATCCTAAATACTGTCCATACCACAGAATGTTGGGTCACACAATTCGTACATGCTATGTACTGAAAGGAAAGATCCAGGAAATGATTAAATCTGGAGCTATCTCTCTTACTCCGAAAGAGAAGACCGTCACCTCCAACGTCGTCTCTATGCAATTCGGAGATTTTCCTCCTCAACTTCTTAAAAGCGGGATTGTTCCTATTCCCAAGGCAACTCTTGAAATAGTGAATATTCCTTCTCCACAGTCTGAAGGATTAGTACCAATCACCATGGAAACAGGAAAAATCATGTGGATTCATCCTGATCTAGTGGCAGATTTTGAATCTCCTACTCTTCAAAAGACTACTTCTCGAAAGTCTAAGAAGGCTGGAAAGATTAAGTCATGTCATATGACTTCTCTTGGATCTACTCCCGACATAGAATCAAAAGATAAAGAAGAAGCACTTGCTGGTGCTACTAGAACAGGAAAACCTTATCTAAAGGATTATTCTAAGAATCCTGAGGATACTCCCGATATCCCTCCTGCTGACAAAGATGTTCCTAATGTTCCTCTTGAAGAAGAATCAGCCACTGCACCTATCCCTTCCACTGCACCGGTTGAACCTGCTCCTTCCAAGCCCACAGCTCTTGAGAAAGGCAAACAACAGGCTCGGTTTGATAAACCAATTAAGAAGTCCCCTCCTCTTGGACTTCAGAAGCCTTATAACTTCGACATTCTAGCTCAACTTGCTAATACTCCAGCTAGAATGTCTCTCTTTGAACTTCTACGTCTTTCCAAAGAGACTCGGGAGACGTTAAGTGAAGCACTTCTTCAGGCTGACTCTTGTCTTGCACAACTAAAGAAACCAGGTGAAGAACCTGCCACCTGCTTACATTGCAACAGTGTATTGGAGATTATCCCAAATATCACTTTTACACAAGACGACATGCTATTAGAGGATAATCGACATGATCTGCCTCTCTACTACACCGGTTATATCGATACGATAAAGATAGATCGTATCCTCATTGATCCAGGGTCTGCTATAAGCATAATGCCAAAGAGTCTGTTGGATGAACTAAAAATCCCTCTTCACAAACTTTCCAAGACAGTTACTACTATCATGGGATTCAATCAAAGCCGAAGCGAACCTTTGGGAAAGATTCACCTGAAACTTCAGATAGGTGATTTCAGATCCAAAGTTACTTTCTATGTGATTGAGATTGTGGGACCTTACAATCTTCTTCTGGGGAGGCCTTTTCTTCATGAAAATAATGTGGTGCCTTCTACTCTTCATCAGTGTTTCAAATACATTGACAGCAATGGAAGAGTACAAAAGAAAGTTGCTGATATAAATCTGTTCCATAGGGTTGAAGCTTATTTTAATGATTCTCGGATGTACAAAGAAGAGTATACAAGGGTGATACAAGCTATGGAGAAAGAGGATTCACAAAGTGAGACTTTAATAATTCCTGTTAAAGGTCGAACTACTCAGCAACAATCTCCTAAGCCCTCTGGAGAAGGTTCTTTCATCATTCCAGTAAGTGGACGGATCTTTCCATTACCTCAGTCGTCTACTCAAGATACACTGATCATTCCTGTCAGTGGGCGTACTTCAGTTCCTGTATCTTCACATATGAAACAGGATACTCTGGTAATCCCGGTTGGAGGGCGGACTACTCTTCCATCTCAGGCTTCTAGGGAGCTCACCTCTTCTGAGCCATTTGTTATCGATCTTAATCGAAACAAAACTTCTTCTCGTTCTTCTTCTCCCCCTTTAGTCATTGATTTGGCTAAAATCTCTAAGGCTCAGCCTTCTTCCAATGTAAATATTGCTGCTTTTAAATTTAATGAAAAGTCTCCATCTTTGCAGTATGTTGATGTGTGTAATTATGTTCATAGTTATTTATATTTGTTAGATGACTTGAACACAATAACCATAGGAGTTGTACAAACTGTTCATACAGACGTATCCCTAGAATCAGTACAATCTTCATACTTTCTGGTTCCTAGCAGAAAGCCAGGAGATATTCCAATATTCTTCTACAAAGGGCCCCAGAATCCTTCTGATTTAGAAGATGATGACAAAAACGATGATACTGAAAGATTACAACTACGTCGTTATAGTCAGCAATCTAAAGACATCATTAAAAATATGGGCTATGACTTCAGAACTGGTCTCAATAGTGGAAAAGGAAGAAAAATGCCTGTCCAAATTTCTCCTCTGAAATATGGGAGAATAAAATGCGGATTGGGTTATGTTGCTCCTACTTCTTTTATCAATGAAGATCCCGAATCTGACGAAGATAAGAGATCTGATTCTTCTAGTACTACCTCTTGGGATTCTGATACAAGTATCGGTGATTTCTACTGCAACATTCTGTCTTCCAACATGGTCTCCATTGACCGTTCTGAAGAAAGTGATGAAGATGAGTTTGAAATATCACCTGAATCAGAACAATGGGCCCAAAGGTTAGATATCAATGGGAGTTCCGATTCGAACAAAAAGAACCTCCGACTGAAGACAAGCTTGTTCAAATAGATGTTGGTGAAGAGGGATCCCCTAAACCAATATTCATCAGTGAAAGTCTTTCAGAAACTGATAAACAAGACATGATTAAACTTATCCGTGACTACATCGATGTCTTCGCTTGGAGTTATGAGGATATGCCAGGACTTGATCCACAAATCGCCACTCATAAACTCAATATCATGCCGAATGCTAAATCGGTCAAACAACAACAGCGACGATTTCGTCCAGACATTATGGATGCAATTGAAGCTGAAGTCAATAAACTCATGGCCTCTGGGTTTATTAGAGAGTAACAACATCCCGATTGGGTGGCTAATATAGTTCCTGTTCTTAAAAAGACTGGCAAGATCAGAGTATGCATAGACTTCCACGACCTCAATGCGGCATGTCCTAAAGACGAATTCCCTCTACCAATTACTGATGTTATGATCGATAATACCTGTGGGTTTGAACGGATGTCATTCATGGACGGGTATTCTGGGTCCAATCAGATTAAAATATTTTCAGATGACGAGAAGCACACTTCTTTCAGAACGCCAATCGGTACATACTGTTATACAGTTATGCCATTCGGTCTCAAGAATGCATGAGCAACTTATCAACGAGCCATGAGCACTATATTCCGTGAACATTTGCGAAAAACAGTCGAATGCTATGTTGATGATATTGTAGTCAAAACTCGACAAAAAGAGGATCATATCCAAGATTTGAAGACTATTTTTGATCTAATGCGTAAGCATCAATTAAAGATGAACCCTACTAAGTCCTTCTTAGGCGTCTCTAGTGGCAAATTTCTCGGCTTCGTCATTACCTCGAAAGGTATATACGTGGATCCCGAGAAGATCAAAGCCATCCAAGAGATGCGTCCTCCACGTACCTTAAAAGAGCTACGAGGATTTCAAGGAAGGATCGCTTATATCAGGAGATTCATCTCTAATCTTTCAGGACGTTGCAGACCATTCAATAAACTTATGAAGAAAGGTGTTTCTTTTGTCTGAAATGATGAATGTCAGAAAGCATTCGATGATATAAAACAATATCTGATGAGCCCTCCAGTATTGGTACCTCCTGTCTCAGGAATACCGTTCCTCCTATATACCCGAGCAGTGAGTCATTCGTTGGGTGCACTGCTCGCTCAAAAGAATAAAAATGGTCATGAACAAGCCATTTACTATCTCAGTCGTACTATGACCGGAGCTGAACCTCGTTATTCACCGGTCGAAAAAGAATGTCTAGCCCTGATGTTCGCCGTCCAAAAGACACGACATTATATCATTGGCCAGACTATTCATGTCATTTCCAGGATCAATCCTATACGGGTCATGATGAAGAAATCCAGTGTTTTGAATTCTCGATTGGCTAATTGGGGAATCTTACTTGCTCAGTATGATATGCACTATATTCCTCAGAAATCAGTCAAAGGATAAGCTTTAGCTGATTTTTTGGCTGCTCATTCAATTCCAGAAAATTCAAAACTCTATGATGAAATCCCAGATGAAGTCCTAGATTCAAACCAAATTGCTGAAGAAGATCCTACTTGGCGTCTATTCTTTGACGGAGCTTCAAGAATAGGTCCTAATGGTGACATTGTTGCTGGAGTTGGAATCGTTCTTGTGTCGCCAGAAGGTCTTGCTATCCAAAGAGCTTATTTTCTCGATCAACCATGTTCAAACAACGTAGCTGAGTACAATGCACTGCTTATTGGTCTTCAACTCGCTAAACATTTGAATATTCAGCATTTGGAAGCGTATGGAGATTCTAAACTCATTGTCAATCAGATAATGGGTACTTATGAAGTTCGCCATCAAGATCTGGTTCCTTATCATAGATCGGTTATTTCTATGGTTTCTTCATTTGAAGGGTTCTTCATTGAGCATGTTAGGCGAGCATGTAACACAGAAGCTGACGCACTTGCTAATCTTGCGGCGGTGTTGGCTATTCCGATTAGACGTCAACAAATGATTGTTGTCCGCAATCGAGAATTATTTCATCTCGAAAACAATCTAACTCTAGGACTTCCAGTTGACATTGAAGAATCAACATCTCATGACGTCAATGCAACAAGAGGATTTGGATTAAGTCGTAAATCATTATCATCTTCATCTGATTCTAGCATGGAATTCATCTTCAGTAATTCAACTGAAACCCAGAAACGGATAAAGGTTGGAGACTTCCTTTCTTAGATTTCGTATTATATGATATTCTTCCAGATAATCCGAGTGAGACGGCATCTATCAGACGACGGTCACTCAGATTCTATTACAATCATACAACAAAAACCTTATATCGTCGAGCTTATGATGGTTTACTTCTTCGATGTATTGCCGGTGATGAGGCTCAACAAATTATACGCGAAGCACATGATGGAGTTTGTGGAGCACATCAGCCTGGACCAAAACTTCAAGACCGTATTCGACGTATGGGTTATTATTGGCCCACTATGGTATCAGATGCCATCGAATATGCAAGGAAATGTAAAGCTTGTCAAATCCATGCGGATTCTATTCATCAACCCTCTGAATTTCTACATCCGACGGCAGCATCATGGCCCTTCGAAGCTTGGGGCATGGACATTATCGGTCCGATCAATCCGCCGTCATCAAAAGGTCATCGGTTTATTCTCGCAATAACCGATTATTTCTCCAAATGGGCCGAAGCCATTCCTTTATCCGAAGTCAAGACTTCTAATGTCATCAGCTTTATCAAATACCATGTCATCTACAGATTTGGTGTTCCTCGATGCATTATTCATGATAATGGACCACAATTCGTCAGCCAAAAATTTACTCGATTCTGTGACGATCATCGGATCAACAATGTAGCTTCTACCGCATACAATCCAGCAGCTAACGGATTAGTAGAAGCTTTCAACAAAACCATCATCAAACTCTTAAAAAAGTTTGTTTCTACTAACAAACGTAATTGGAGTGAGAAACTCGGCGAATGCTTGTGGGCTTACCGTACTACAGTTCGTAATGCTACTAAATGTACACCTTTCTCTATGGTATATGGATGCGAAGCTATTCTTCCATTAGAGATTCAAATTCCTTCTTTAAGGATAGCAAATCGCTAATGAACTTACTACCGAGAATAATGATCGTCTTCGACTTCAGGAATTAGAAGCTCTGGATGAAAAGCGATTATCTGCTAAACAGAATATCAAATTTTATCAAGCTAGAATTTCAAGAGCTTTTAACAAGAAAGTCAGAGTTCGAGCATATCAAAAAGGAGAACTTGTTCTAACAGTCAGACGTCCTATGACTATGACTCATATGAGCAAAGGCAAATTCGATGCAAAGTGGGAAGGTCCCTATGTTGTGAGCAGAGTTTTCTCAAATGGAGCTTATCAACTCTCAGAATTAGATGGTCGAAAAGTTATGATGCCTATTAATGGCAAATTCCTTAAAAAGTATTATATATAAATGTAAATACTTGTAAATCATCAGACAAGTTCATGTTTATAAATAAAATTTTATTTTATTTTTAATCATGAATGATAGTACATGATTTTAAGGAAGATCACTATCATCCTTCTCTACATTCGGACGCGGACCACTGCCGTCCTTCTCGAAAACGCGATCAGCAAAAGAACTGAGAACTTCTTTGCTGAAACCCACGAGGAATTTGCAAGCAGCCATCCTCATGGCTTCCTCTTCTTCAGTCCTTCCTGGATCAAGTAGAAAGTCCAGAATGTCTCGTGATGGCTTCGGTGCAGACGAACCTTCGCCTGCTTTTACCTCCTTCGGCTGAACTCGATCGGCAGGGCGTTCTTCAGTGCCCTTCTGAACCTTCAAGACGATTTCAGCCTTCTTGGATGCTTCTTCAGACGGCATTTTTATGTTGAAGAGTAGAAGTGTTCGTTCTTGACAGATTTTTGCTATATTTATAGGCAGAAGTTCTTTAAATAATGAAACGACACATTCATCCGACGGTTTGTTCGTTCATTAATACCTGACGGTTCATCCGTTCATTTATTATATTCATCCGACGGTTCATCTGTTCATTATCACCTGACGATTCGTCTGTTCATAATCTTCTATCAATTTATTAAAAAGTGGAGATTCGTTACTTATCACGTTTTCATAACCTCTGGATAAATGCCGAATCTACCTACTCATTTGTCATTTTCTATTTTGACCTCTGCATAGAAATCAATCTATTTTCTTTTGAGTTCCTACATATTATCACGTCCATATTACCTCTGATAGTATTATGTACTCTAAATCAGAAAAGTCTATCATGTCCACAATTCATCCAAATAGATACAAATCATTGAGCATAGAAGAATTATCATTTCCATTCTCATTTCATCATAAAAAGTCTATTACATTTTCTTAAAACTTTCTTACAAATCATAATGAAAATCTAGTACAATTTTGGATTTTCATTCTATGCACACAATAATAATCTAATGGAGATCTATTTCTTCTTTGATCTTCTCTGGCGGGTTCGTTGTTGGTGGCAATTCCTGATTGTCTGAGCCCCAGTGGCAACCAGAACAGCAAGAATCAAACTCTGGTCTTATCTCTCAGACGAGAGGAGAACCCCAGAGTAGGGCAGCACGAAGGCGTGTTGCTGCCAATACAACTGGTAGATTAGGAGCGACCTCTCAAAGGAGATAGGAATGTATCCAACATTGGGATACAATTTCTAGTTCTGCCGTGAAAGGAACTCTACTACCCGATTTCTCGGGGTAGAGCTGACTCCACCATCCAACTCTCCGTGTATAAAGGCTCTTCCTACCATCTGAGGAAGACCCTTCTATCCCACGAAGAGTCCTGAGTTGTCTGATTTGTGCGTCAAAAGCGTATGAGCTCCCTGATGTAGGTGTCAGAAGAATACTCTCCACAGCATCCAAAACACCAATGCCAGTTCTGAAAAAAAAAAATCAGCCGAGCTCCTGCAGAAAGTAGCAAAGAAAAAGAGATTAAACCAACAGAAATGTCATTATCATTAAGCGTGCACTGGCCAAACAGAGACAGGCGCACCCTGTTCAGTCAAAAACAAAAGCTCATCTTCAACAGTGAAAAGTGGTACGCATACTATGTTGGACTCACCATCGAGATCAAATGATTGGGTGCTAAGGATTGGCAAACCAATGTCGGATGATATAGTGCACAAAAATAGAACATCAGAAAGCATTGCTTTCTTGTTGAGAATGAAATCTTGCAAAAAGGTTATTCTCAGAGAAGAAGAAGAAGAATAAAGAGATGAGTATGTGTGAAACTCATTTATCTATTTAAGGGTCAAAGTGCAAGCCTATTTTTGAAAAAGATCCGAGTAAAAAGAGCTCATAACCACGGAATGAGTGTCACGTGTGCTTTGGAAAATAGCACAATATTTGAAACATTCAAAGAGTGCCGCATAATGCTCTTCATTAGTGCACGTTATTCGGAGTAAAACTAGTTTTCAGCACAAAAGTTGTACCATATTTTTCAAAACAAGGATAAAGAGGCACTGATGACCTTACATAAAAAGGGAAAAGAAGTGCAACATTTTTTAAGAAAACAAAAGCATGAAATGACACGCCCTATTTTGCGAAATGACTGAGCTTGGCGCCCAATTCTTCTACACTATTGACCCCCATACGGTGTAACAGAGCATTGAGTGCTTCATGCTGCTCTGCGAGGCTGCGCCCATTGGAAGAAGATGAGCCGTCCAGACCAAAATGGCTCAGAAAGTTCTTGGCTAATTGTGTAGGGTCATCTTTGAACTCGAAAACTAAAGGCTCTGGTTCCTTACCCCCGAGAGTAGGATCGCCATGGGCATAGAAACCCAACTTTCTTGCTTCTTCCTCAGCTTTTTCCTTCGGAGTCATGTTGACGTAAGATGAAGATCAAAGCTGAATTTCTTCCCGTTTATATAAAAGAGCTCGCCGGCGGTTCATATTCCACCATAAATTAGATTCAATCAGTCTCGAAAAATGAAGAGTCATCATGACATTTAATAAGTTCATTTGGATGTTTATTTTCAAAGTATTTCGAAATGTTGAAGTCTTTTTCAACTTTCGAAACTTTGAAGGGGGCTTTGTAGGCCTTAAAAATGAAAGTCACGCTGAGTTGATCAGAACAGAGTCTAAAAGTCACGCTGAGTTGATCAAGACAATGTTTAAAAATCACGCTAGAGACAGCTCATCATTTGTCAGAAGTGTCATTATGACTGACAGCACGATAGTCGAAGAATGTTCCCTCGTTTGCCACATATGCGCGGAACTCGAGAGATCACAGCCGACTATTGTGTGATTTTTGAAATCTTCTTCAGCAAGACTCAGCCTTCACCAAGTTGGCGTACCAAAAGAGCTTATTGTCATTTAATGTGACTGACAAAGCAATCACTGTCAGAGATTTTGTGTCAATCGAGGCACGTCGAATCAAGACAGCTGGCAGTTCTGTCTCAATCTTGTGTATATTTTGAGCCTTCTGGCTCAAGTCTGCGTGTATTCTGAACTTCTATGTTCCTTCCTCAAGTCTGCGTGTATTTTGAGCTTTCTTTCTCAAGTTTGCGTGGATTCTGAAGCTTCATGTCCCACGTCTGCGGGGATTTTGAAGCCTTCTGTCCCACGTCTGTGTGGATTTTGAAGCTTTCTGCCCCAAGTCTGCGTGGATTCTGGAGCTTCTTGCCCCAAGTTTGCGTGGATTTTGAAGCTTTCTGACCCAAGTCTACGTGGATTTCGTCTTCAACAAGTTTGCATGGATTTCATCAAATTGGAGTACGTGGCAGCTATGCCACTGATCTCTCGCCCGCGTGTCCTGTAACTTGCATACGACTCATGCATGATTGCCATGTGTCCAACAGTTACAGGCCACGTCCAGTAACTGCTCATAACCTTGCGTATGTTAAATCCTGCGTGATTTTCAACTAGGCTCAGGTTGTGAAGACAGTTATCTTTGCAGTTATTTTTGACTCTATAAATAGTGTTCTTTTTCTCATTCATTGTACAGATACATAGTTATCTAACTTACTGTCAAAATTTTGAGAGCTTTTCTTCTTCGTATAGTCCAAGGGATAAAGCGATCATCTTCTAGATCGGATTCCTACAGTTGTAATTTTCCCAGAAACACAATAAATAAAATGAATTTATTTATGGAAAACAGCAAGTATACCTTGCCTTCCTCTACAGTTTTACTTACGTGCATTTCTTTTTCAGTTATTTGATTGTTTATAGACATGTGCTTTTCGTGTTATATTCTGTAGAGTTGTTTTTATTGCATATAGCTGTGTTCATGTTTGGCCTTGTGATTCAAGCTTGGAGTTTCTCACCAGTACCTTGCTTGAGTCGTGTCATAGAACGAGTGTGTGTAGTGAACTGCCATAGCCTTGATTATCGTTTTACACAACCAGAGAGTCCACACTCGGGAGGAGGGTTGTTCATTGGCACCAGAGAGTCCACACTCGGGACGAGGGTTGACCAATTACACCAGAGAGTCTACACACGAGACGAGGGTATTTTGTCGTGTGCTAACCAGAGAGTCCACACTCGGGACGAGGGTTAGTGCTTAGTTCAAACCCATGAGTCCAAACTCGGGATGAGGGTTTGGTTCTTCCATTGATCTCGTGATTATCGTTCATCTAGCAGTTCATTTATGCGTAGTTGTTCTAGTGTTCGTGTATTCGTGTTCGTGTTCATAGTCACTTATCATGTTCTTGTTTATTTTTCTTGTACATGATAAAACTGTAGATAGGCATGTATATTATGTATCTTGCTATGTCCTCTGAGGACCTGACGATTTCTTCAGGTTAGCCGAGTTTGAGCCAGGAGCAGTCGAGTGGATTTGAGTTAGCATCAGACTGTCGTGCTTGCAGCTGAGGTTGCCTTGATTAGCAGGTTGTATTCCGTTAGTGTATTTCATATACTTTTCTCTTTCCGTCTACTAGTAGTAGATTTGTGTCCACCGAACGTGACATTGATTCTTGGATACATTCAGTTTATATTCATTATTGCTTAGTTCATGAATATTTATTGATCTTGATTGTGATTCGATTATTCTGTGGATGAGATATAGATTTTCCCTGATTTTAGATTGTCGTAACTTGTGTATAGACAGCGTACTACCGCCGACACTGCGACGTAGGTTGGGCTTGGACACGCTTCGTATCCGAAAGGCGGGTGCGGGTCGTGACAAGTTTTTTTGGTGGCTCAAGCAGGTCTATATTAATCACTTCGGTTACGTCATTGTACCGTTGTAAGCCTACGAATAGGATTAGACACTTAGGATCTCATCTACATGTCTTGTAACGCCCCAGTCCCAAAATACGTAGGACTAGGTACATAGACATGCCAGATGTATACATACGAAGTATACTCCAATATATGGAAACCTCATATGAATATATAAGCTGTAAAATGCAGTAAACCAAGAGTAATCTAATCTCATCCACGAAATATAAGAATAAAAGATGTTATATAATGATAATGAATTATCATTGATACATATAGTTGGGCGGAGACAAATCCACTACCAACTATAAAAAGAAATACAAGATATACAAAGAATAATTTTGGCTAGCGAAGCAAAGACGATCTAAGCGCAATCAACCTCGAAGAAATAGAGATGGTCACAGCTAGAGCTAGAACACCTGCGAAAGACAATAGCACACACCTGGAGAGATAACCAGGTCCTCAGAGGGACGTAACAAGACACATAATATCATGCCATATAAACTGAATAAATATTGCTCAAATAAATAAGTAAATCGAATTATAACATGGTCCAATACGTACCTACTGAACGAGCGTACCATCCCCCAAACCAAACAAGGACAGGAGATGGTAAACTAATTCACGGCGACGTATCTTTCCATGCTAAGAATCTAATATGGTATCCGGACCCCAACAAGGTTCAATACCTTCTCGTCGAAGTAGTAAGTCACACCTACAACCAAACAAGGACAAGATGTGACGAACTAATCCGCGACAAGTTATTGTTCCAAGCCACGGTCAGATACAAGTACCCAAACCAAAGGTACTCATACCTAACGGATAAGGGTAGCCTAACCGTTCTAAGTGAATGTACTTTAAGAACAATTCATGGTCGCATGACTACCGGGTCAAGTCAGGAAAATACCAAAGCAGTATAGTACCTCAGTAGCGAGTCACAACACCATATACTATTCCTCAGTATCGAGCGAGTCTATAGCATATAGTCTACCTATCGTTCCTCAGTAGCGAGCGAGCCTACGATAGATAGGATGGTAGTCAACTTCCAATCATGTTCTTCCCGCCTAATGCTAACTCTATAACCACTAAGTCAAACTAGCATGCAATCCTCTATTAGCGGTTATTCCTATCGCACGGCTTGTACGTATTGGTGGCCAGCCAATCACGTACTTTCGTGTTCTACATGCGACACACAACTTCGTGGTACAACGTGTCAAGGCCATGAATGCAACACACAAAGATGGTCCCTTAAATCTAGGTTTAATGTGTAAAAAAATAATACATAGCAGAATATAAATGAACAGTAAGTTCTAACAGGTTATGCCATGTATCACAGTTTATTTTGCATAAAGAAAATAATGAACATGCATGAAATATGAGCTAAAATAATTTAAACAACAAATGGCAAGGTGTCTTGCCTGAGGTCCTTGCTGGTGAAACCGACAATCCCGTAAAGTACAGAATAGTCACAGGGCTACACAAGATAACTCAGACGATGTGACAAACTTCTAAAATAAAAACCAAAAATAAAATATTCTTGAAAATTTTATGAGAAAAATATATGATGTGTGTTTTTCTGTCAGTATTCCGAAACTTCAAATGGATCGTGATTCTGATTCCTGGTTCTCCCAGAATCTCAAAAACACTAAAACGTGTCAGATTTCGGACCACTAACACTCCACAAATTTTCCAGAAAATTAAGTTCTGAATTTATGAAAATAAAATTTATATTCAGAAAATATACCTTAATACGATTCCAACAAAAGAAACTGGAGGTCAAACGGAGTCCGGAGTTGGGAGTTATGGTCATTCGAAGTTGCTACAACCTTTAAAAATTGAGGCTGAAGTTATGACGAAAAAAGAGAGAAATTTTGACAAGGATGGTTTGAAAGATGATTTGTGGTGAAAATAATATGGAGGAGTACCTGCCTATTTATAGGATGTGGGAATTCCCAATTAGATAAGAATTAGGATTCCTTTAAACCCAATTTAGATATTTTCTAAATTAATTTAAAAGCAATCAAATCCAAATCCAAATCCAAATCTAATTTAAATCAAATCAAATCAAATTCTCTTAGTTTAAAATCAAATCAATTAAATCCAATTTAAATCTATTTAAATTTTTAGCTCAAAATCAAATGGGATAAATAAATTTCGAATATTTAACTATTTAAATAAATCCAAAAATTAAATCAAGATTTAAATGGCCACCATAACTTCCAAATATATTTTTCAAAATACCAATAATAATAATTTCGAAAATAATAAATATTTTTAAATATCTTTTTGAATAATAAATCTCGAAAATTATATTTTTATTTAAATTAAACTAGCAAATATTTATGAAATATATGTATGCATGAATAATATTATTTATTCCAAATAAAAGGCCTTTCATAAATAAAATCATAAATTTAGGAAATTTTGAAAGCTAAATTAAATATTACATATATTATTTTGAAACTATAAAAATAAAAAAAAATATTTTTCTCAAAATATGTACGCTCGCACATATTCGCACTCACCGAGCAACTACGAAAAATAAAATTTCGTGCGCGATGTATCATACGACTATGCGACGTACCATACAAAAATTTTAAATCAGTACCAAATTTAATATATATAAAAAAATATAGTAGAAAATTAGGGGTTTTACATCCTACCCAACTTAAAAGAATTTCGTCCTCGAAATTAAGAATTAGGAGGGGGTGAGAAGGCACAACGGTAGATAGGAGGGTTTAAGGAAGTTTATATGGTCGTAGTCTAGGTTGAGGGTATGATTAAGAGACGATTGTAATAAGTCTTAAATTCAAGTGATTAGAAAGTCAAGATTGTAAATTTAGTGTCGAGGGAAAGGTCGAGTAGTTCAAGACAAAGATATGGTTACCTTGGGTGGTAATGGTCATGGTGATAGAACAGTTAGAGGAGTTTTAGTACGATGCTTTCGTCCTTCTAAAATAGGTGAAGGCGAACGCAATATAGACTTCGAAGGAGGCATTATCGAATACGAATATGTGGTTCAAAGGCGACCGAATAATTCAAAAGGAGTTGTCAAGGCAGTCGCGGATGGGACTCTAGAGGACAAGTTTAGCTATGTCCCCATCCACGTAGGATAATATGTGATAAGCGAACCAAAGTACAATAGGTTGATCAGACCATCATGCACCGGTTCTGATTAGACAATATGTTAGTGGGTGCACCCAATAAAATATGTCATGATCAAACTTGATAACGAAATAAGCTTGCAAAACTGAAGCTACGTTAGCAGCACGAGATAGTCAAAATATGAGCAAGGGAGGTACTGATGAAGAAAATATTAAGTAGTCCAAGATCTTTTAAGATCAAGGCTCGCCCGAAGTTCGGGCCTATATAGTTGTCTTGGTTGAGTAGCTAAGTTAGGGTCCTCTGAACTTATAGGCTAAGCAAATTTATCCACATGGGTCACAAGGACAAAGGCTTTGTTGGGCAATGAGGTATTCTACCCAACTTACAAGAGTTAAACTAGTAATGGGATGAGACAATGGGTTAAGCAATCAAGATAAAGCACAAATTTAAGCATTTAAGGAACTAAGTAGAACAAAATTCACCTATCGGGTTAAGGGATTGAGTCAAGGTTGGATCTCTTAATTGAAGTCGGAAAGTATTTTGGTGACATGGTAGAGGTTATAGTTTGGCCATTTTGACCAGAAGGTCCTATCATGAAAATAGTGTACAAGGAGATGTGTTTTAGTGGGATATGATATGTCTACAGGAAGGTGGACTTGTGTAGGTCTTACATATGAAATTTATTGGAAGAAAAAGTGTAGTGTTGTACTCCAAATATACAAGTCACGGTAGGGGATGCCAGAAGATCAAAAATAGAAAGTGGGAGTTCACGAGGTGATAATTAATACACAAGATAAAGAAGATCAAGTTAAAGCGTGAAATAAATTAATTAAGAATCCAGTAAAAATAATTTAGGAACACAATTTTTGGAGAGAAGATAGTCTCCTAGATGAATACAGTTAAGGAACCATTAACTCATTATTCAAATTGCAAATGGGTTAGAAGGTCGTAATTAAAAGATCTAGAATTGAAGGAAGGTCGAGTAAGTCGAGGTGGAAATATAGTCACATAGCTGGGTTGATGACTAACAACACTTGTGTATATACTACTATCATGGTCATAAGTGACATGGCAATTAGTGTGGAATACTCAATAGGGTTATCTTGGGGCCTACCATTAAAATTTAACTCAAGTTTCCTCCAAAAGTTTTAAAAATAACTTTCAAAAATATACCATCAAAATTTGTATTTACTCCAAGCCGTTCAAATTCATCAAAAAAAATTTAAATCACTCTCATAAATCTCAAAGCAAAATTTTATCACGTTACTACTAACCTTTTCCAAAATTAACGTTTAAATTCAACTATTTAACTCAAGAGTTCATAATTTACGAATCCATAAAATTTCACAATCAATCAAAAATTTAACACTCTAAAATTTTTCAATAACTCATAATAAAACTCTTAGCATATTAAAAGCAATCTCAAAAAAATAAGCTCAATGCTCTCATCAAATTTCAACTTCTATTCATGCTAAGTTATTCCAACAAAATCACAACTTTTAAATGGTAACTTCCTTTAATCAATCAAAATAACTTTCCATCACATCCTTCGAAATTCTCCCAATTTTTTTTTATTTTAGAAATCCCACATTAAACTAAATTTCCAAATAATCTCATCAGTCAAAATCTTTTTTTTTACCAAAAATCTAAATAGATTTGTAAATCCTCAATCATAGGACACCATTTAAAATAAAAATTTCTCAAAAATTGTTTTCATAACTTTCAAATATTTAAACCAAAATTTGCCATCATTACTTCCATTTAAAATTTAAAATTTACTAAACACAAAAATTGCAAGTTGTATGACTCAAATTTAAATAATTTCTACAACCACATTTGAAATCTAAGATCATTTTCAAACCCAATTTATAACTGTCCAAAGGTGTATAACTATAATCCAATAAATCATAAATAACACAACTCGAAATCAAATCAATTTCTTAAACCAAGTATGAAATTCTATAAATCCTCGGGTGTTTACTATTTAGGAATCTCAAGGTTAAAACTTTCCGTGGGAATATCCTACTTTACAAATTACCAATCATTATATCACACTAAAAAAACTTTTTAACTCAATTAGAGTCTTGAATGTATTCCAATTGCCAATATAACCATTCTAGCCATATGTTTGACCTATGAGCATATACTAGTGTAGTCATCTTTCTAGTTGACACTAAGCACAAAAATAAGAATCGATGGTAGAAAGGAATCAAGCAAGATGCAGTTCAAGGAGGTCGAACAAGAGTTCGGAATTTGAAGCCAAGGGAAGAGGTCAGACTGTATGGATGAGATTCCTATATTCTATCCTGTGTTGCAGGTTCACATCGGTACAGTAACGTAACTGAAGTGACAAACTAGACCTGCATGGGCCACCACAAAAACATGGAACGCCCCAGTCCCAAAATACGGAGGACTAGGTACATAGACATGCCAGCTGTATACATACGAAGTATACTCCAATATATGGAAACCTCATATGAATACATAAGCTGTAAAATACAGTAAACCAAGAGTAATCTAATCTCGTCCACGAAATATAAGAATAAAAGATGTTATATAATGATAATGAATTATCATTGATACATATAGTTGGGCGGAGACAAATCCACTACCAACTATGAAAAGAAATACAAGATATACAAAGAATAATTTTGGCCAGCGAAGCAAAGACGATCTAAGCGCAATTAACCTCGAAGAAATAGAGATGGTCAAAGCTAGAGCTAGAACACCTGCGAAAGACAATAGCACACACCTGGAGAGATAACCAGGTCCTCAGAGGGACGTAACAAGACACATAATATCATGCCATATAAACTGAATAAATATTACTCAAATAAATAAGTAAATCGAATTATAACATGGTCCAATACGCACCAACTGAACGAGCGTACCATCCCCCCAACCAAACAAGGACAGGAGATGGTAAACTAATTCACGGCGACGTATCTTTCCATGTTAAGAATCCAATATGGTATCCGGACCCCAACAAGGTTCAATACCTTCTCGTCGAAGTAGTAAGTCACATCTACAACCAAACAAGGACAAGATGTGACGAACTAATCTGCGATAAGTTATTGTTCCAAGCCACGGTCAGATACAAGTACCCAAACCAAAGGTACTCATACCTAACGGATAAGGGTAGCCTAACCGTTCTAAGTGAATGTAGTTTAAGAACAATTCATGGTCGCATGACTACCGGGTTAAGTCAGGAAAATACCAATGCAGTATAGTACCTCAGAAGCGAGTCACAACACCATATACTATTCCTCAGTATCGAGCGAGTCTATAGCATATAGTCTACCTATCGTTCCTCAGTAGCGAGCGAGTCTACGATAGATAGGATGGTAGTCAACTTCCAATCATGTTCTTCCCGTCCAATGCTAACTCTATAACTGCTAAATCAAACTAGCATGCAATCCTCTATTAGCGGTTATTCCTATTGCACGGCTTGTACGTATTGGTGGCCAGCCAATCACGCACTTCCGTAATCTACATACGACACACAACTTCGTGGTACAACGTATCAAGGCCATGAATGCAACACACAAAGGTGGTCCCTTAAATCTAGGTTTAATGTGTAAAGAAAATAATACATAGCAGAATATAAATGAACAGTAAGTTCTAACAGGTTATGCCATGTATCACAGTTTATTTTGCATAAAGAAAATAATGAACATGCATGAAATATGAGCTAAAATAATTTAAACAATAAATGGCCAGGTGTCTTGCCTGAGGTTCTTGCTGGTGAAACCGACAATCCCGTTAGGTACAGAATAGTCACAGGGCTACACAAGATAACTCAGATGATGTGACAAACTTCTAAAATAAAAACCAAAAATAAAATATTCTGGAAAATTTTATGAGAAAAATATATGATGTGTGTTTTTCTGTCAGTATTTCGAAACTTCAAACGGATCGTGATTCTGATTCCTGGTTCTCCCAGAATCTCAAAAACACTAAAACGTGTCAGATTTCGGACCACTGACACTCCACAAATTTTCCAGAAAATTAAGTTCCGAATTTATGAAAATAAAATTTATATTCAGAAAATATACCTCAATACGATTCCAACAAAAAAACTGGAGGTCAAACGGAGTCCGGAGTTGGGAGTTATGGTCATTCGAAGTTGCTACAACCTTTGAAAATTGAGGCTGAATTTATGACAAAAAAAGAGAGAAATTTTGACAAGGATGGTTTGAAAGATGATTTGTGGTGAAAATAATATGGAGGAGTACCTGCCTATTTATAGGATGTGGGAATTTCCAATTAGATAAGAATTAGGATTCCTTTAAACCCAATTTAGATATTTCCTAATTTAATTTAAAAGCAATCAAATCCAAATCCAAATCCAAATCCAAATCCAAATCTAATTTAAATCAAATCAAATCAAATTCTCTTAGTTTAAAATCAAATCAATTAAATCCAATTTAAATCTATTTAAATTTTTAGCTCAAAATCAAATGGGATAAATAAATTTCGAATATTTAACTATTTAAATAAATCTAAAAATCAAATCAAGATTTAAATGGCCACCATAACTTTCAAATATATTTTTCAAAATACCAATAATAATAATTTTGAAAATAATAAATATTTTTAAATATCTTTTTGAATAATAAATCTCAAAAATTATATTTTTATTTAAATTAAACTAGCAAATATTTATGAAATATATGTATGCATAAATAATATTATTTATTCCAAATAAAAGGTCTTTCATAAATAAAATCATAAATTTAGGAAATTTTGATAGCTAAATTAAATATTACATATATTATTTTGAAACTATAAAAATTAAAAAAATGTTTTTCTCAAAATATGTACGCTCGCACATATTCGCACTCGTCGAGCAACTACAAAAAATAAAATTTTCTGCGCGACGTACCATACGACTATGCGACGTACCATACAAAAATTTTAAATCAGTACCAAATTTAATATATATAAAATATATAGTAGAAATTTAGGGGTTTTACATGTCTTGACTCATTATTGGCCTTTACTCCTTGATTTTATTGAATCCTTGATTTGCATCCTGTTTGAAAATCTCTTCAACGGCTAAAGTGTTTTCTTTGTTTCAGTTAAGATGGACTCGCAAGACAGGAACAATGCTGCACTGAACACTCCACCGGCTACAGGAGGCTTATTCACGTACATGACTCCACCAAAACAAGGAGGCCAGCTCACTCATATGGGCAATCAGCCGCAGCTCTCGAGATTCTGCAGAGGAGATATTCCACTACCTCCACAGTTTCCTCCGCAGACTCCACCACCAGCACCCGGTCTGCCACCAGCATCTGTTCCACCACCAGCATAAGCCCCGTATCCAGCACGTGTTCCACATCCAGTACCAGCCATGCACCCCGCGCCAGTGATGTATCCAACTTTCCCCATGCATCCAACACCGATGATGTATCCCGCTCCTACGATGTATCCATCACTTGCCCTGCCTCTGCCACCAACACTGGACAATGTTACACTCTTGGGGATCTTCCAGCAGCAAGCCAACATGTTTTGCGACTCCTAGATGGAGGCACTTCAGATTAGAGATGCTCCACGATAGCGCTCTGGGATGTCCAAGCACTTCATGGACCTCCGCCCCAGGGAGTTTCATGGGACAGAGGGGATTATCTACGCTAATGAGTGGTTGGAGAACGTTGAACGATACCTGAAGATGGCCCGAGTTCCAGAAGATCTGAAGATCAAGTCAGCTAGTGGACAGTTTTTCGATATCGCACGGACGTGGTACCAAGACGAGCCCCGATTTTCTGCTCCAAACGTGACTTGGGAGGAATTCAAGCTACTGTTCAAGAAGAAATTCTATCCATACGTAGCATGAGAGGCGTTGATAATACAGTTCGAGCACCTAGAGCAGGGCAACGATACCGTCGACGAGTACACATCAGAGTTTTCTCGCCTCAGCCGCTTTGCAGAGAACTTGGTCAGCACCCCTAAAGACAAGGCATGACGATTCAGGAAGGGACTATCTCACGAGATTCATCTAGCCATCGCCACCAGTCGAGCCGCCACTTACGACGAGATTCTAGAGATCGCCCAAGCTGTAGAAAAGGAGCTGAGTCACAAGTCGAAGATGAGTCGAGACGCATTCGGAGAAGGCAACAACCAACTAGCACCAGCAAAATGCCCCAATATTCTCGAGAAGACCTCAGCACAGCAGCATCAATAGCAACCACGAGCAGCCCCACAACAAGTTCAAGATGCACCCACCTGCCAGTACTGTAAGAAAAGATGCCACATCTAAGAAGACTGCCGAAGATGGTTAAGGTTATGCTACACTTGTGGATCCAACCAGCACTTATCTCGAGATTGCCCAAAGAAGAACGCGACTGCACCTCCATTACCGGGCGCACAGGGAGGACAATCCTATGACATGATCTCGGAGGATACAACAACACCACAGGGAGCACCTGGCAAGAATTTTTAGTAGAATTGGCAGTATTATAGATAGGCCATATTAGATTTTGATTTAAGAGAAATTGAATTTCTTTTATAGCAGTTTATTCTAAATTTTTCATTCTAATAGATCATGGTTCATTAAATTTCGAGGACGAAATTTGTTTAAGGGGGGTAGAGTTGTCAACCCCTTGACCAATTTTATCCTCTCATATTTTTTTTATTTGTTTTAATTTATTATTTATTGGTCACACACATTTGTTACGTTTAATATTGGTTTTATTTAGAATACTAATAGAGGGTTCAATGAGTAATAAAAGTATAGACAGGGGGGCTTTGTGCAAAAACCCCAAAATTTTAAATCCTGTTCTCAAGCCGACCCCTTCCTGTATTCAAATCTCTAAATAAGAGATAAATCAAATTTCTAAGAACGGATCAGGGAAGAATTCCCTCTAATCTGATTTAAATCAGATTCGTTCTATCTACAACTATAAACCTGTATATATATATATATATATATATATATATATATATATATATATATATATATAGGTAATCAAGGTAGCAGCCGACCTTGATCACCCTAGAATTCGTGATCTCCCCGCCACCAGAAGGCAGAGAACAACCTCTAAATCTGTGGAGAGGAGAAACGAATTCCTATCAGGTAATCCCTTGCCTTCACCTATCTGTTTCTTTAAACCTAGTGGACTATCAGGTTAATGTGTTTTTTTAATTCCCAAGAGAAACTAGGAAATAGAACCCCTGAGTAATTTTGTATACACCAACCTATCAGAGCAACAGAGTAGGTATATAGGGTTATACTGGGCGTCTAGGAGGGGCTATAACTCCTAGAGCCTCCTGTGTTGCACGAGCTATAGGTAACACATGTGTAGAATAGGGTACACATGAGAGTATACACATACTGCACATCTAATGGGCAAGGCCAGTTGGTAGCAGTGGTTTCCAAGCACATTAATACCCTGTCCCTGACTTCGACAACTGAAGGAAGTCGAGAATCCATCAGGTTGTTAGATGATACCTAGTATCACTCTCGATCTTGGGTACCATACTTTGAATCTAGATTACACATTGTTAGGCACACATGCTGGTAACATATGGGTTTGTATTGGAGAAAAGTATGCATTGGATATAGTTAGAAAAGGAGATGTACAGTCGAGTAATGTACCAGGAGTCCAAGGCCTAAACCCTGTACTCTAATGTATCCTAGAGTCTCTGCTACAGGACTGTCCCATGTATCTCACTAGTACAGGAGTATTTAATAGCCTATGGCGGCTAACTCTATAGATGCATCTAGGTGCATATGAAGTAGGAAGAGTAGACATCTACTCGTATGGGAGCATTTAGGACAAGCCCGATGTCTGCTTTTGCAGTCAAGGTAAATTATAGTTGGCACTTGCATTAAGTTTTTACCATGTATTAGGTTGTATCAGTCCTAAGTAAGTACACGGAATGGACCAAGCCTAGGTACTACTCTATCCTATTGAACAAGAACTTACAGGTAATAAAGTGGAATAGCAGTGGTATTTGATGATGGCCTATAGTGTTGTGAAGGTGTCCAGTTGATGACAAGTGAGTGTTTTCCATGTCCTGTAAATAGAAGTATAGGGTAGGATGACCCCTAGGTAGGTGTATCAGAACACCCAACTTTACCTGGGTACAGCCTAGGCTCTGACATGTTCCGAGGATAGATCCAGTTCATTGCCACTGTCCAGTTCATGTAATTTTACATCTTATAAATTTTCCTTCCTCACTGAATGGAGTATCAGCCATGTATCAACTATATCAGTCCAGTTAGCATTGTTTCAGTCCAAGTGATGGTTTGCTCTGCCTTACGATTTACTTAGAAGTTCAGTCCCTGCATCTACTATATATTTCTGTCCTCTTCGGACTTGTGTTCATTGATGAGATGAAGTGTGATGGCTCGAATATAAGATAACATATTCATTGTTCAGTCTCTAGTGAAGGATGAGTTCACTTGGCCTACATCTCATTCATGTGCAGTCCCTATTTACTTTATATTCCTGTCTATTTGCATCTTCATTTCAGTTCCCTGTACCAAAGAAAGAATTACATGGTTACATTACATGAAATGTATTGGGGTAAGTGCATACAGTAAAACTGAGGAATTGATCCTCTGATTGAGTTAGTGTATACTTTTTGCTAAGCTCTATTGTATAAATACTATGTTAATTTTCTCCATATTTGTTATGGTTGGTAAAAGGGGAATAGGTACTAGCTTAGCTTGAATAGATTTCCTGGAACAGGACAAGGTTAGAAGCCTGCAAGTCCTCGAAGCCCTGAGTGGAGGGGCTCGGGTGTTATTTTGTTATGTTTACAGCAAGGGTACAACCATAGTTCTTTTATATGCAAGGGTGGATTTCCTATATCACTCTCTTTATTGAGATGGACTTTGCTTGTATCCAATAGAAGATGTCCCTATGACTAGCAAGAGAGGGACCAGTTAATAATAGCAGTCTTTGAGGGGTTGCACTGCTCAACATGAGAATTATATTGGAGGAAGTTGACAACTGATAGCAGGACAGACATGCATAAACAAATAGATAATGAGTAGAAGTATAAATCCCAGATAGGAACCTCATGACCAAAGCATACTAGTAATTATTGTGGCCACACCTCTCATCAGGATTATAGGTAAGTGATTGTGTGAGCATATATATATATATATATATATATATATATATATATATATATATATATTATATATATATATATATATAAAAGGGTATCAAGGTTTGAATCTGGTACAAATAGGGAATGCTATGAGGTTATCAGTGTAGTAGACCATCTTTTGTCAGATATCATGAAGGGGGTATCAGTCCTAAACATATAAAGGAAAACCTGGATTAGAATAGGATGAACTATATGGTCAAATCCTGAGGGTAGCAGTGATGTCTTGCATAATCTAAAGGATGTGCAGTCCTAATAGTTTCAGTCTAGCTTGGGTATACCTATAATAATATGTTTCACTTTGATACACATTAGCTATTATAAAAGTATATGTGATGGGTTTATGAGCTAAAGATGGAGTATATCAGTATCAACATTTGTGGGAGTGGTTTATGAGAACCATGGACTAGTTATAATAATGTATGTGTCATTTTTTGTCCCTTAAATTTGGTTGGACTAGTGGAACTGGGAATGCCTGCAACTACAGAACCTTGTATTTAGCTAAAAGTCCACTTTTGTATTCCAACGAATGACTACTGGATTAGAATGAAGGGCTGATAAACCAGGCCAATGAGGCCATTTAGAAATACTAGGGTGTTTAACATTGTTTTAAAGGAATGTTTGATTATAATTTGAATTTCATGCATTGATTAAAATTAACTCTAAAAACAGGTTAATTGGGCTTTGACTCAGTACATCGACCCATACCAGCAGCTCAGGACCACAGGCAAGTATACCTTGCCTTCTTCTACAGTTTTACATACGTGCATTTCCTTTCATTTTTCAGTCATTTGATTGTTTATGGACATGTGCTTTTCGTGTTATATTCTGAAGAGTTGTTTTTATTGCATATAGCCGTGTTCATGTTTGGCCTTGTATTTCATGCTTGGAGTTTCTTACCAGTACCTTGCTTGAGTCGTGTCATAAAATGAGTGCGTGTAGTGAACTGCCATAGGTTTGATTATCGTTTTACACAACCAGAGAGTCCACACTCGGGACGAGGGTTGTTTGGTGCACCAGAGAGTCCACACTCTGGACGAGGGTGTTTGTCGTGTTCATTGGTACCAGAGAGTCCACACTCGGGACGAGGGTTGACCAATTACACCAGAGAGTCCACACACGAGACGAGGGTGTTTTGCCGTGAGCTAACCAGAGTGTCCACACTCGGGACGAGGGTTAGTGCTTAGTTCAAACCCGTGAGTCCATAATCGGGATGAGGGTTTGGTTCTTCTATTGATCTCGTGATTTTCGTTCATCCGGCAGTTCATTTATGGGTAGTTGTTCTAGTGTTTGTGTGTTCGTGTTCATAGTCACTTGTCGTGTTCTTGTTTATTTTTATTACGCATGATAAAACTGTAGATAGGCATGTATGTTATGTATCTTGCTATGTCCTCTGAGGACCTGATGATTTCTTTCAGTTAGCCGAGTTTGAGTCAGGAGCAGTCGAGTGGATTTGAGTTAGCATCAGACCGCAGTGCTTGCAGCTGAGGTTGCCTTGATTAGCAGGTTGTATTCAGTTATTGTATTTTATGTACTTTTCTCTTTCCGTCTATTGGTAGTAGATTTGTGTCCACCGGACGTGACATTGATTCTTGGATACATTCAGTTTATATTCATTATTGCGTAGTTCATGGATATTCATTGATCTTGATTGTGATTCGATTATTCTGTGGATGAGATATAGATTTTTCGTGATTCTAGATTGCCGTGACTTGTGTATAGACAGCATACTACTGTTGACACTACGACGTAGGCTGGGCTTGGACACGTTTTGTATCCGAAAGGCGGGTGCGGGTCGTGACAGTACTCGCGCAGTCGGCTGGCCACCGATACGTATGAGACGTGCAACGGTTAGGAGTAACTGCTAATAGAAATGCATGTTAGTAGACTTGGCAGTTACTAGAGGTTCATATGAGTCATGGAGATGACGATACTAGGCATTGGATGGGGAGAACAATACCTAATGTATGGGCTGCTAGTACACTTCCTATTGTAACCAGAAGCTCCACTGGAGATACAGTATGATTATCCCCTCAGGTTGGCCACTATTGTTCTTAAACGTTATGCGCTTGGTCACTGGTGCCCAAGAGGGGACTATACCGGATCCTATTATTAGCCAGGGCCCATGCATCGAAGGATTGTTTCTCAACTACATGTTTTACAGTAGAACGGTTAGGCACCCGATTGTATTCATCACTCTTTTTACTTATTATATATCACAGATTATATGGCATATTCTTTATGTATCTTGTTACGTCCCTCTAAGGACCTGGTGATCTCTTCAGGTGTGTGCTTTTATGTCTTTTCACAGGTGATTTAGCAAAGATCATGGTCTCTACTTTTTATCGAGGAGGCTTGCTCTTGGATCGTCCATTGCTATTTTTATCTATCCTTTCCTTGTATTGTTCTTCTCATTTAAATGGTTGGTATTGGATCCGTCTCCGCCCAACTTTTGTACAAACGATAAATTCAAAGTTGGTTTTTATTATACAATTATTTTCTTATTGTGGATGAGATTAATTGTCATGGATTACTACATTTTATAGCTTAAGTATACATACGAGGATTCCACATATTGGAGTATACTTCGTATGTATGCAGCTGGCATATTACATAATTAGTCCTAAGTATTTTGGGACTTGGGCATTATATGTTTTTGTGGTGGCCCATACAGGTTGAGTTTGCCGTTTCGGTTACGTTACAGTGCCGAACGGGCCTGCATATAGGATTAGAGTCTAGGATCTCATCTACATGCCTGATCTCCTCCCTTGAATTATATTTTTCAAAATATCGTTTGACAACCTTGATTTGCCTCTTGTTTGATCCCTTTCTACCATGAATCCTATATTTTCCTTTCATGCTTGATAGAGAGGTTAGGAATATAACTCACACTAGATATACATGTTATATTGTTCAATCACCCTATTAGTTGACTTCTATAAGTTGGGTAGTATGCCTCCCGGCCTATCACCCCGTGTTCTTTTCACCCATTAATGAAGTAATAACTGGGTGGCACTGAATATATGCTAGTGTAGGAAGATATGTTTACCTAGAATATAGAGCTTTAGTCGCCCATACTCTATTGGTCAACCACGGCCTGATACAAGAGACAGAAGGATGACTGTATAAGCAGGAATACCGGACAAGACTTAGATCCTTATGAAACTTGAACTATTTATAACTACTTTCATCATTATCTTCCATACTTATACTTCGCACTAACATGAATGATGTCGATATTTATAGCCTAATTTTGCAAGCTTATTCTTTATCGAGCTTATTCAGGACATATGTATACAGGGGACGCCTACTAACATATTGTCTAATAAGAATCAGTGAATTATGGTCTGATCAACCTTGGTGCCCTTGGTTCACTCTTCATATGATTATCCCACGTGGATTGAGATATAGATATCTTTAGGATCTCATCCGCACTACCTTGACAACTCTTTCTGAATTACTTAATCACCCTTGGAAACCTATATTCACATTTGATTCCCTCTCCCTTGAACTCCTTATTATTTTTCGTTGTTACTTACTGCAAAAAACAAATGCTCGTGTTTGAGGGAAGATAGATACATAATATTTCCCTTGGTTCACCATACCACCTATTCTCACGACCCACACCCGGATATACGGATACGAATACGTGGGCCACGCCCAGCCTACGCCACAGTATCGGCGGTAGAGCGCTGTCATGTATCCAATACTAACTACAACATCTAAAGATCCATAACTATAAAGGTACTCATATCACATCTTTAAAAACTAAGGAAGATAAGACAAGAAATAACAATAATATTACTAGAACAACTAGAATCTACATGGATTATATTAGACAAGAATAAAACAGAGGGAAACAATAACAAAACTAAATAAATACCAGACCTAGAACTCCTGAGAGACAACTCACGGTGAAGAATACCGAGAACCACCCCAGCTAGCAACATCCTGTAGTCCAATACTGAGGGCACAACTACTCCTAAAATATTGTCAATATATCCAGTCAGGATGGAACGAGCACAAATCTGAAATAATAGTTCTAGTTAGACGATATTGAAAATATAGCAGTAAATAGAGAGAATATACAAGGAATCATGAAATGTACATGTGAGTATCATGACAAGGTAAGCTGTAAATGTAGCGCTAGAACAAGGTAAGTAAAAATTATCATGACACGTACAAAAATCAAGAAACATACCATCTACGTGAGTGAATACTAGCTACGACATGTGACCGGCTTGGGAACTTGTACAATAGTAACAGGCCTGGCTAATCATACGTAGAGTGTATGATCAACACTGACAATCAATAGGTACACAATGGGTGCATAATAGGAATTGACCACATATCTATACTAATACTTCCCGCCCCTGACTAGTATAGTGGATCCAACCATGACACGTCATGACACAAGATTCTTCGAGAAGGTAGCAAGTCTCCCCGAGAATCGTGTCTACACAATGCACAAGGAACAAGGCAAGACTTACACAATATATACCAAGGAAAGCAAAGAATAACATCTCATGCTGGGATCCAGACAAATACCAATCCGTGTGAACTATGTGTCAAGAGAACAAGAATATCCACACTATATACAAGAAACATAGACGATATCATAAATCAGAAATATTATCAGAGAATGTACTCGCCTGAGATCTGGTGGAATATGTCAACTTTTAATCTAGCTTAGAGTGAAATCACGGACCTAAGATGAGATATATAAGCTAATTAGGGTTCAACTGTGTTAGGCAAGATTATATAGTATAAGCTATTTAATCTAGGTCCATCTCAGTGCAACTAAGTCAAACTAGGTCACACTGAGTCACACTAGGTCAAACTAGGTCACACTGAGTCACACTAGGTCAAACTAGGTCACGGAAGTCAAACCAAGTCAAACTAGGTCAAACTGGGTCAATGGTTGACTTACAGTTGACTTTTAGTCAACTAGTCAACTCTAGTCAATTCTGGTCAACTCTAGGTTAAACTAGGTCAAATGTTGACTATACTTCGACGTTCAGTCAAAGCAGTCAACTATGGTCAAATAGGGTCAAGACTAGTCTCTACAAACATCTACCGGGTCAACATATCAATTTCAGTGGTTGTAAAATCACTAGAATCGATGGACCTCAAAATACAACAAAATGAGAAAGATTATAATAATAGGGTGAAAACCTATAGATGTTGTCGGATGGTGAAACAACCATCACCAACGTGTCCAGAATGGTCAAATTAGCTAGGATAGCCTATCCATAAGTCCAATTTGGACACAGGGGTGTCGGACCCACTTTATACCAAAAAATATGCCAAAATAAAAGTCCTCAAAACCTAGCAAAATATATGTCCACGAATCCAGAATGACGATACGAACTCAACGGTATATCCGGAATTGGATTTCGATGAGCCGATCTCAAAATGGTCCGTTGACCCGGATATTGGAATCAGATTTGCACGGAAATGCGTGTCGGAGCCAATGTCCACAAAACTCAGCAAATTATATGTCAACGAGTCGAGAATGACGATACGAACTCAACGATATATCCGAAATTGGATTCCGATGAGCCGATCTCAAAAAGTCCCGTTGACCTCGACCGTGGGTCCCACGTTGTACCGAAATGCGTGCCAGGGCCCACGTCCTCCAAACTAAGCAAACTTTATATGAAAACGTGCAAGAATGATGCCACGAGTTTACTGATGGTGTCAGAAATTGAATCCGGAGTCCTGGGTTCAAAACAAGAATTTTACAAGTACAAAATTAAGAATTCAGACGGCCAACTTTGGCGTCGAATTCGACCAACCAAACATGCTCACAATGAAACGAAATTAAGGGACAGGAGGAGGGTTACACCAGCTACGAACATGAACTAGTGGCGCGTCAAACGGAGCTACGACGACGGAGATACGAGCCGACGAAGTTGGCTCCACAAAACTGTCCAAAAATAACAAAATTTAAAGTGTCAACTTGGTGGCCAATTTTGATGTATCAAACGACGAAATTAACAGACGAAACTTGAGGTGAGTGAAGAGGTATATACCGAGATTGTGACGGAGAAAATATTTTGTCGATCCAGCAGTCAAATTTCTGGAAAAATGCGCTCAAAGTTGCTGTCCCGAAATACACTTTCTGAATTTCGAAGACGCGCGTCATGGCGGAATTCCGTGCAAAATGCACGAATAGCCTACGTAGCACGTCGGGAAAGGTGGTACGCGCCCGGGGGGGGGGGGCTCGCCGGAGCTGCACGAGGTCGGGGGTGTTACCGGAGGGGGGTCGCCGTGCGGCGGCGTGCGGTAGTGCGCGGTGGCGCGGCTGCTGCTGCTGCGCTTGCGCCAGTGGCGGCTGAGGAGGGAGGAGGAAGAGAGTGGAGGTGGTGGTGGCGGTTGATGGTGATGGTGGTGGTGGTTGATGGTGGTGGTGTAGATGGTGATGATGGTGTAGTTGTGGTGAGAAGAATAGGGGGATGGGGAGGTGGCTGTGTGAGAGGGGGTGAGGGGGGTGTGTGTGTAGAATAAAGTGAGAGAGAGAGAGTTGTTTATTTATAATATATATATATATATATATATGGGTGTATATATTATGTAAAAAGAGAAAGAGAAAATAGAGAGAGAGGGGGTGATGTGGTCGGCTGGTGGGAGAGGGGGTGTGTTTGTGGGAGTGGAGAGAGAGGGATTTAAATGAAGAGAGAGAGAGAGTGTGTATTATATATATATATATATATATATATATATAGAGAGAGAGAGAGAGAGAGAGAGAGAGAAAAAAATAAGAAAAATATATAGAGAGAGAGAAAATGAGATATTTGTGTAAAGAGGAGGATATTTTAGAGTAGGAAAAAAGGCAAATACAATAGTGGTGTGTATGGACAGTCATGATAGGTCATACACCAAATTAGATTGGGTGTTGGTCCAAGTTTGGTTGAGTTGGGGCCAAGATTTAATTAAAATAACAAATTTAAACCAAATTAAATCATGGATGAAACGGCAGCACAAGGGAGATCAATTTGGTGGCATGCAAGTGGCACGTGTATAGTAGACTCAGAACAGGACAGGGCCATATATTGGGTCGACTGGATTGGACCGATGTCGGGTCCGGAAATTAAGTTGGAAATTAAGTCACGAATTACGACAGACGATAAATTGGTCTAAATTGACCCGAAAGTTGTGCGAAGCAAAAAGAGCACAAAGGAACAAGTTTGAGTGGGATACGATGTATCAACATGAAGATAATCTTGTCCACTACAAACTTAGAGAAGAAATTTTCCAGAGACTGGCAACCCTGATGCTATAGAAAACAAAGTCACGGTAAGGAGCATTTAATGATCAAAATTAATTAAATAAAAATGAATTATCGAAAATAATTTATTTAGAAAATTCTAAAAAATAAATCCCGAAAACTCAGGGGTACCCACCTTATAAAAATTTTATCCTCGAAATTAAAGGTTGGTAGTGGGGTTAAAATAGGTTAGAAGATTTAGGCAATATTTTAGGCACGATCCAAGAATGGCGAGTTTTGAACGATCAAGATAATCAATTCAAAATTGTTCAGGCACGATGAGGGAATTGGCACGATAGAATCATGATATGAAGAAAATCATATGTGCATGATTTCAGAAATAAGTCAAGTCATTGGGCACAATTTTAGAGACGATTAGGTGAATCAAAGATGTAAATGAAGTTCAAGTACGGGGTGATCCGTAGGACTTAGGTTGATGGATCTCAACATAAAACTCGCACAGGCTCGATCAAGATGAAAAGCTAACCATGACCAAAACAAGGTTTGGCATGGTTGAAATGAAATTTCAGACACAACAAAATCGAGGTCGAGGTCTTTTAGGCCCGATTAAGGAGTATGATTAATAAAATCATGAAATACGATCCAAGTCCGGACGTGATTAAAATTTTATGGAATGATTAAACACTTAGGCACGATATAGAATAGAGCGTCGAAAATCACAAACCTAGTCATGATCAGGAATAAAACCGGAGCACGAGCATCCGAGAATGGAAATCTGGATCACAATTGAATTTAATCCAATTGAGTACGATCCAGGATATGGATATGATCAGAGAAATGACCCAAGTCAATTGATCGCGATCAAGAAATTTAGATTTAACGATATTAAAAACTCAAGGGATGATTCAAAGATATGGAATAAGTCAAATTCATCTTTGATAGAAAATCAAAAGACAAGGTTTCATAGGGGAGCCAAGTTAATCATCTCCCTCTGATACTATCAAGTTTATCTGGTCATCATTGGCCAATCGCACATTTAATCTCACAAGTCCAAATATAAAAACCAATCTTATACAACTACTACCAGAATTACCCTTCCGTCATGAAGATTGGACCTTGTCATGATACCATAGGCCAGATCCTAATTTCCAAAACCCTAATCAAGAAGTACACTCTTCACTAGAACTCCACACTATCCATTTAATCATCATTAAATTCGAATTCTTCCACATTGTCCTAAATTGAACAGAAACCTCTAATTGAAGTTCGTAAATCCTTGAACTTGTTAAAATCATGCTCATTGTGTTATTCAAACCTAATACCACTTAGGCCTTTACAAAACTTATTCTTTCATTACCAAATCAACCTTCATATTTCCTTCATCATACACTTTCAAATATCAACCATCTCAATTAATAATTTATATTCACAAAATCTCTCTCTCTATATTTTTTGACTCAAAATCATTGCGTTCTCTATCCTCTTACCAATGTATTGTCCAGTTTCTTTGTAACGCCCCAGTCCCAAAATACATAGGACCAAGTACGTGAACATGCCAGCAGTACATATACGAAGAATACTCCAATATATGGAATCCTCATATATGTACATAAGCTGTAAATAAATAATCACAGGCCAGAATAACATATCTAGTCTCATCACAGCTCAACACAGAAGATAAATAAGTCCAAATAAATAAAGCAGAGTATCAAAAGATCGCCGGGTGAACATACTCACTCCAAACAGCTATGAAAAATAGTCTCACAAGATCGGAGTCCGACCTCCGCAAAGTAGAAAGAAAAGAGATGTAAAATAATGTCTACAACTGTCTCAGATAAGTAATAGACTAGGGATCAAAAGGCACTGCCTCGTCATCAATGTAAGATAGCTCCAATGCTGCTCCGTACTCCTGTGAAAAATCGTCTAAACCTGGAGAGATAACCAGGTCCTCAGGGGACATAGTAAGATACAATAAAACACCATGCCATATAAACTGTGATAATATAATAAGAGGAAAAGGTATGCATGCAATCGGGTTCCTGACCATTCTACTGTGAATAAGCAGTTGAGATACAATCCTTCGACGCATGAACCCTAGCTGAAAATAGGATCGGCATAGTTCCCATAGAGGCTACCAGGGGCCTACATCCATAACGCTCGGGAACATCAGAGGGCGCCATGTGAAGGGCTACGTCCATAACGCTCTGGAAAACGTCAGAGGGCACCTGGAGCCTGCGTCTCCGGAGGAGCGCACAGGTAAACAGGGAAGTGTAAAGAAGCCCATACGTCAGGTATTGTTCTTCCCACCCAATGCCTAGTATCATTATCTCTATGACTGATATGAACCTCTAGTAACCGCCAAGTCTTTTAATATACAATACTATTGGCAGTTACTCCTATCCGTCGCACGCTCAATACGTATCGGCGGCCAGCCGACTACGCGAAAACGTGTCCTACATGTGACTCACATCACGTGATACAACAAGTGTCAAGGCCGTATGAGATATACCAATACCTCAACATCAATGGGTGGTCACTAGACTAAGTCAATGCAAGAGAATAAATAAAGCAAGAAGAACGACCGATAGAGTCGCTTGCACCCAAGTGTGACTTGGACGCACAGTTTAAATATCACGAAACAATGCTAAAAATAACAACTGAAAATAAGAATATAACAATCACAGAGCAAGGTGGCAAGGTATCTTGCCTTGTGGTGCAAAGTGGCAAGTCCAAGAGTAGCAAGTGTCAGCACCAAAACTCACAAATCACAGATGACTCCAAATGCTGAAACAAACATAAAAAATGATCTCGGTGAAGAAGATATACCTAGGAAACGCCTGTCTAAAAGTCAAATTCTGGAACAGGGGCAAAATCGTAATTTTGGGTCAAAACGATGTCCGTCGTTGGATCCGCTTTGCACCGAAACGTGTGCCAAAGTGTACGGTCTCTAAAGTCATCAAACTACATGTCTAAGATTTTAGTTCGAGAAGAGGAACTCAACGGTATGTCCAGTTTTGGATTCCGAGGAGCCGTGTACAAAATCGCCCGTTTGAGTGGGTCACGGGCCCGCCAAAATTGGGTTCCGATTCGACCTTCTCAGAATCGAACCAAACTTGGCATGCAGGACCAGAATTTCGATCTGGACCTGTTGGCACAAGTTTCGTCTCGATCCGACGACTGTACACGAAGTTATGGACAAGTTTGCAAAACGTCGATACGGGGGTATCTCGACAGAAATACGTTGATTTTGTCGCACACACGCGACGAAACTGAGTTCCGTCAGTTCCCACACGTCCGCAATATCAATACGCGCCTTTCGATGCATATCACGTGCGACCACGTCGCCCGGTTTGTTGGGCCGTACTTCGTATCAGAGAAAATTTCAGAATTTTACTATTTCGAAAACATTTTTTTCTCAAGTTTAACACGAATTTAATTCTTGCACAGAAATCTAAATATCGATCTACCAGTTACGTTTCCATCGTGGTTATGTTGTCTTCAAACGTGTTCAATTAGTTTTTGAAAAATCTCGACACACAGGGCAGAATCTGGCTTCTAAGTTGTGGTTTGAAACTGATTTCAGACTCTGTTTTCGACAGAGTTTTACCCGACTTTGCATCGAATTACTAGTCAAACCAGTGGGTTATAGCTGATTCCCTTTGAAGGGACTCAAATAGGGTTACATTGCCTACACGTAGCATCTTTTGGATCACAAAATGATCAAACATGCGAGAAGTAATCGAAGCCGAAAAAGAATGGTACCTTGTTGTCGAGTTCCTGAACGGGGGTTGGTTGAGGCGACGCTCCGGCGATCCTGGCGGTGGCGCGGTGGTTGTCCGGCGCCTGAGGGTGCGCGGGAAGGTAGACAGCCTTGGGGTCGAGGTAGAGAAGAGATGGGAAGTGGTTAGGGTTCGGTTTGTGCCTCCAAATATTTATACTGCTGTCGGCTATACTAATGTAAATAGGTTTTCGAAGGAGCTCTTATCCATGTTGGGCTCGGGTTGGTATTCCCTATAGCAGCTGCTAAGTTCTCATATGGGTGTGGGGTCGGCTATAGCAACAGCAGTTGCTTTCAAAGCTATGCTTTGCATTAAGAGAGAGGGGGTCGGGTGAGGTAGACCGGCCCCACGTGGGTTGGTCCCCTCCCCCCTACATATTTAATTTTTTTTATCAAACACCAAAGTGTTGCAAACAGAGGCATGGCCGCCCCCTCCTTTTTGAGTGTGGGACCGGCTGCTTTATTATTATTATTATTATTATTATTATTATTATTATTATTATTATTATTATTATTATTATTATTATTATTATTATTTACCAACCATTATAAATATATACACACACCAAACTATAAGTAATTTTATATTCTAGGCTAAAAAAATTCCTAAGAATTTACAATAATTTCTAAAAAATCCTAGAATTTATATTCCTACTTAATAGTAATATTACCTGCACACATACATTATATACATACATGCCTTTATATTTATGTACATACCAAATAAATTCTAATAATATAGAAAAATAATTTTTAAGGCACTAAAATAATTAGGAAAATATTGGGGGTTTACATCCTACCCAACTTAAAGAAAATTTTGTCCTCGAAATTAAACTAAGGTCGGGGGATCAAATGCAATGCATGGAAATATAAATGCAAGACATACCTTCGCCTTCGAACAAATGCGGGTAGCGGTTTCGGATGTCGTCCTCGCACTCCCAAGTAGACTCCCCTGGCAAGTGATGCTTCCATACCACGCGAACCAATGGAATAGATTGATTCCGCAACACCTTCACTCGACGATCGAGGATACCTACTGGTTGCTCATCGTACGACAAACTCGGTCCAACTGTGATCTCGGAGTGATCAAGCACATGATTGATGTCTGCCACGTACCTCCTCAACTGAGATACATGGAATACGTCATGTACTCCCTCTAGTGACGGTGGTAATACCAATCTGTAGGTAACCTCTCCAACACGTTCCAAGACATCGAAAGGGCCGATGTACCTTGGACTCAACTTGCCACGTCCTCCGAATCGAATCGTGCCTCTAGTGGGGGATATCTTCAAGAACACATGGTCACCTTCTTTGAACTCCAAGGGTCGACGACGATTATCTGCCCACTGCTTCAGACGATCCTGCGATGCTCGCAGGTGGTCCTGAATCTTCTTCACTGTCTCCACTGTGCTCAAGACTAACTCGGGACCCAATAGCTGTCACTCTCCTATGTCGCTCCAACAAACAGAAGACCGGCACTTCCTACCATACAATGCCTCAAACGGAGCCATCTGAATGCTTGCTTGATAGCTATTATTGTAGGAAGACTCAACAAGATGAAGATGGTCCTCCCACGAACCGCCAAAATCAAGCATACACGCTCTCAACATATCCTCTAGCGTCTGAATGGTACGCTCTGACTGGCCGTCTGTCTGCGGATGATACGATGTGCTAAACTTCAATCGAGTGCCCAAACTCTCTTGCATGCTCCTCCAAAAATGTAAGGTGAATCTCGAGTCACGGTCCGACACAATACTAACAGGCACACCGTGCAATCTCATAATCTGCTCCATATACATCTCTGCCAATACCTCTGTCGACTGGCCCACTCTAAAAGGTAAGAAATGGGCTGACTTCGTAATTCTATCAACAATCACCCATACTGCGTCACGTCCCCTAGGACTCCGAGGAAAACCCGTGACGAAATCCATAGTAATGTGCTCCCACTTTCACTTGGGAATGGGTAGCGGCTGTAATAATCCGGCCGTCCTCTGGGGCTCCGCCTTAACTTGTTTACATACCAAGCACTTGGCAACGAAACGAGCTACCTCCCACTTCATTCCATGCCACCAATAATACTGTCGTAAGTTACGATACATCTTGGTCCCTCCGGGATGAATAGAGTAAGTCGAACTGTGAGCCTCGGCCATCAGCTCCTGCCGTAGATCTCCATTGGGTACATAAATGCGATTACCACATCGCAATGTCCCATCTGAGTGGATCCTCAAACCTGTCTGCTCTCCTGCGTCAGTCTTCTCTTTCAACCGTCGAAATCTAGCATCATTGGGCAATGTTGTCTTGATGCGCTCTACCAATGATGATTGCACTTGAGGGTTGGCTAATACGCCGTCTGCTCCAGGCAATACTACCTCAATACCAAGCTGATCCAAGTCTCTAATCAATTCCTTCTGTGTAGTCAAAAAGTGTGCCATGGGCTTGCGGCTTAATGCGTCTGCCACGACATTAGCCTTGCCCGGATGATAATGTAGCTCAATCTCATAATCCTTCATCAACTCCAACCAACGTCGCTGTCGCATATTCAACTCCTTTTGTGTGAACACATACTTGAGGCTCTTATGATCAGTGTAGATATCAACCTTGTCGCCGTACAAGTAGTGTCTCCATAGCTTCAAGGCAAAGATAACCGCTGCGAGCTCTAGATCGTGGGTCGGATAATTCTTCTCATGCACTCTCAACTGTCGCGATGCATATGCTACTATCTGACCATGCTGCATCAATACACATCCTAATCCCTTCCCGGATGCGTCGCTGTAGATCACAAATCCTTCTGGGCCTGATGGTAGTGTCAAGATCGGTGCTATGGTCAATCGCTTCTTCAACTTGTCAAAAGTGGCTTGACACTCGTCTGTCCATATAAACTCCTGATCCTTGCAAGTCAATCGACTCATAGGTCCCGCTATTCGAGAGAAATCTTCTATGAACCGTCGGTAGTAACCCGCTAGTCCGAGGAAACTTCTCACTTCAGAAGCTGATGTGGGAGCGGGCCATAATTTGACTGATGTGATCTTCTCTGGGTCTACTAATATACTATCGCCCGTAACAATATGACCAAGGAATGATACCTCCTTGAGAAAGAAATCACACTTGCTAAGCTTCGCAAAGAGTCTCTCGTTCCTCAATGTTCCCAAAACTATCCGTAGATGCTGCTCATGCTCCTCTTGACTCTTGGAGTAAATCAAGATATCATCTATAAAGACTACTACAAATTTGTCCAAGTATTGGTGAAAGATCTTGTTCATTAAATTCATGAAAACTGCGGGAGCATTGGTCAAACCGAAAGGCATGACCAAGAACTCGTAGTGTCCATACCTCGATCGAAAGGCCGTCTTGGCAATATCTTCCTTCCGAACCTTCAATTGGTGATAGCCCGATCGTAAGTCAATCTTGGAGAATACTTTTGCTCCACTCAGATGGTCAAATAGATCGTCTATACGCGGCAAGGGATACTTGTTCTTCACCGTCACCGCATTCAATGCTCTGTAGTCAATGCGCATGCACACTGTCCCATCTTTCTTAGGCACAAAAAGAACGGGTGCTCCCCATGGTGATACACTGGCACGAATAAATCCCTTCTCTAATAAGTCATCAATCTGCGTCTTCATCTCTACCAACTCCTTCGGGGCCAGACGATATACTCGAGATGAAATAGGCTCGGCTCCGGGAATAAGCTCAATAAAAAACTCAATATCTCGGTCAGGTGGTAGTCCTGGCAACTCATCGGGGAATACATCCTCGAACACGGTGATAATAGGGTGCTGAGGGGTGTCATGCATCATCATGTGAGTCCCTGATGTGGGTGCATCACCACTCTCTCCGTCTTCTTTGGTGAACTTAAACTCTGCCGCATTCGGTGGTCTAAAGATAATACTGCTCCTATGGCAGTCTATGAGAGCGAAATGCTGGCTCAACCAGTCCATTCCAAGAACCACATCAAATATCGGCATAGGGAATACAAGAAGTCGTGCCACCATCTCTCTACCATTTATCACTACAGGACAAAGTCTACAAACACCACTAATAGGTACAACTGCTCCTCCAGTGAGGATTTTAACATTCTTAGCTAAGGGTGTGATGGGAATACTGTGTCTAGTGGCTAAACTAGTGGCTATAAATAAATAAGTGGCTCCAGTATCAAATAATATAATAGCAGGAAAAGATGCAACTAAAACCATACCTTCTATAACTTTCGCCTCTGTCTCTATATCCTCAACAACAAGTGAGAATGCCTGCCCATAGTTCTGTCCCGGGCCCTGAGCTCTGGCCTTGTTGTACTGTGTGCCTTGGGGAGGCAATGGTGCACGAGGTGCTCCTGCTATAGACCGTGGTGCTGGGAGAGCTGGAGCTGTAGGCCTCAGATTTTGCCGAGCTTGTACTATTGTATGTTGCTCCGGACAATCCTTAAGCATGTGCTGATTAGATCCACATCTCAAACATAATCCAAGGCGAGTCCTGCAGTCGTTCTGGATATGTCCTTGTTTACTGCAGTAATGGCAAACAGGCTTCTGATAAGGTGAGGGCCTCTGCTGGAACTGTCCTGTAGTCCTCCTGATAGGTCCACTCTGAGTAGCTCGGGCTGGTGTAGCTGCTGGGGTATGACGCCTCGATGTCTGCTGCTGTTCCTTGCGAAGAATCTCCTGAGCATGAGCTTCTTCCAAGACAGCTGAATGGGAGACTCGAGACTGAGTAGTCGTATAAGACTTGAGCTCTGGTGCAAGCCCCTGGTGAAATCTCCTCGCCTTCTCTAATCTCTGTCGGAATCAATCCCGCACAAAATCGACTCAGGTGATTGAACTCCGAGTCATACTCATCAACTGTCATACTCCCTTGCTTCAGATGTAGGAACTGGTCGTAGAGACCATCACGAACATGAATAGGGAAGAATCTCTCATAAAATGCATCATAGAACTGCTTCCAAGTGATCCCAGTGCCTAATCGTCTCTCTTCCGCCTTCCACCAGTGGTGAGCATTATCTTCTAACAGTAGGTCCACTGCTGTCATCCAATCTCGAGCTGGTAACTGGGATGCCTTCAGTAGCTTCTCAGTACTAATAAGCCACTGTGACACCTCTAATGGCCTCTTCGTCCCTCTAAAGGCCTTGGGGTTCATATCTGTGAAATTCTTGATAGAGCCTTCATAGGGATGCAGAGCCGGTGCTGGTGCTGGTACTGGAGGTGGTGGTGGAGGTCTAGCCATAGCTGCCATCATAGTCTGTCTCATCAGCTCAGTCTGCTGCCACTGAGCCTGCATCATGCCATACATAAACTGAGTAGCAGGGTTCCCATCAGTCGGTGGTGGAGGCATCTGAGGTCCCGACTGTGGAGAAAACTGCTGAGGGAATGGTGGTGGAGGAGGCAGTGGTACATTCCCTCCCGGTGGCATAGTAGTGGTCTGCCCAGCCTGGCTGCCTGGAGGCACAGCAGTCCCTGGGTACTTCGTCGTCGGTGTCGTAGTAGGCTGCGACAGTCCTGGCAGGTATGGTGTTGCTGGAGTCATGGAAGGATTCTGTCCCTCCGAAGTAATCTCCTCACCAGATATGAGGGCCAAGACAGAAGTGCGTCCGCTTCGTAGATTCATACTGTTGGCACAAGAAGGATAGATTGATATTAGGAAAGATTAGATATGAAGTAAATTGAATAATCAAGGAAGTTTCAAAAAGATTGGAAGTCAAGAGATAGTAGTAGTTCTGGATGAGATATTCCTATTCCTATATGCAGGCTTGTTGGATACAGTCATGTAACCCAACAATATTAAATCTGACCTGCATGGGCCACCACAAAAACATGTAACGCCCCAGTCCCAAAATACATAGGACCAAGTACGTGAACATGCCAGCTGCACATATACGAAGAATACTCCAATATATGGAATCCTCATATATACACATAAGCTGTAAATAAATAATCACATGCCAGAATAACATATCTAATCTCATCACAGCTCAACACAGAAGATAAATAAGTCCAAATGAATAAAGCAGAGTATCAAAAGATAGCCGGGTGAACATACTCACTCCAAACAGCTATGAAAAATAGTCTCACAAGATCGGAGTTCGACCTCCGCAAAGTAGAAAGAAAAGAGATGTAAAATAATGTCTACAACTGTCTCAGATAAGTAATAGACTAGGGATCATAAGGCACTGCCTCGTCATCAATGTAAGATAGCTCCAATGTCGCTCCGTACTCCTGTAGAAAATCGTCTAAACCTGGAGAGATAACCACGTCCTCAGGGGACATAGCAAGATACAAGAAAACACCATCCCATATAAACTGTGATAATATAATAAGAGGAAAAGGTATGCATGCAATCGGGTTTCTGACCATTCTACTGTGAATATGCAGTTGAGATACAATCCTTTGACGCATGAACCCTGGCTGAAAATAGGATCGACATAGTTCCCATAGAGGGTACCAGGGGCAAACGTCCATAACGCTCGAGAACGTCAGAGGGCACCATGTGAAGGGCTACGTCCATAACGCTCTGGGAAACGTCAGAGGGCACCTAGAGCCTGCGCCTCCGGAGGAGCGCACAGGTAAACAGGAAAGTGTAAAGAAGCCCATACGTCAGGTATTGTTCTCTCCACCTAATGCCTAGTATTATCATCTCCATGAATGATATTAACCTCTAGTAACCGCCAAGTCTTCTAATATACAATACTATTGGCAGTTACTCCTATCTATCGCACGCTCCATACGTATCGGTGGCCAGCCGACTACGCGAAAATGTGTCCTACATGTGACTCACATAACGTGATACAACAAGTGTCAAGGCCGTATGAGATATACCAATACCTCAACATCAATGGGTGGTCACTAGACTAAGTCAATGTAAGAGAATAAATAAAGCAAGAAGAACGACCGATAGAGTCGCTTGCACCCAAGTGTGACTTGGACGCACAGTTTAAATATCACGAAACAATGCTAAAAATAACAACTAAAAATAAGAATATAACAATCACAGAGTAAGGTGGCAAGGTATCTTGCCTGGTGGTGCAAAGTGGCAAGTACAAGAGTAGCAAGTGTCAGCACCAAAACTCACAAATCACAGATGACTCCAAACGCTGAAACAAACATCAAAAATGATCTCGGTGAAGAAGATATGCCTAGGAAATGCCTATCTAAAAGTCAAATTATGGAACAGGGGCAAAATCATAATTTTGGGTCAAAACGATGTCCGTCGTTGGACCCGCTTTGCACCGAAACGTGTGCCAAAGTCTACGGTCTCTAAAGTCGTCAAACTATATGTCTACGATTTCAGTTGGAGGAGAGGAACTCAACGGTATGTCCAGTTTTGGATTCCGAGGAGCCGTGTACAAAATCGCCCGTTTGAGTGGGTCGCAGGCCCGCCAAAATTGGGTTCCGATTCGACCTTCTCAGAATCGAACTAAGCTTGGCATACAGGACCAGAATTTCGATCTGGACCTGTTGGCACAAGTTTCGTCTCGATCCGACGACTGTACACGAAGTTATGGACAAGTTTGCAAAATGTCGATACGGGGGTATCTCGACGGATACATGTTGATTTCGTCGCACACACGCGACGAAACTGAGTTCCGTCAGTTCCCACACGTCCACAACGTCCATACGTGTCTTTCGATGCGTATAGCGCGCGACCACGTCGCCCGATTTGTCGGGGCGTACGTCGTATCGAAGAAAATTTTAGAATTTTACTATTTCGAAAACAGTTTTTTTCTCAAGTTTAACACTAATTTAATTCTTGCACAGAAAGCTAAATACCGATCTACCAGTTACGTTTCCATCGTGGTTATGTTGTCTTCAAATGTGTTCAATTAGTTTCTGAAAAATCTCGACACACAGGGCGGAATCTGGCTTCTAAGTTGTGGTTTGAAACTGATTTCAGTCTCTGTTTTCGACAGAGTTTTACCCGACTTTGCATCGAGTTACTAGTCAAACCAGTGGGTTATAGCTGATTCCCTTTGAAGGGACTCAAAGAGGGTTATATTGCCTACACGTAGCATCTTTTCGATTGCAAAACGATCAAACGTGCGAGAAGTAATCGAAGCCGAAAAAGAGTGGTACCTTGTTGTCGAGTTCCTGAACGGGGGTTGGTTGAGGCGACGCTCCGGCGATCCTGGCGGTGGCGCAGTGGTTGTCCGACGCCTGAGGGTGCGCGGGAAGGTAGGCAACCTTAGGGTCGAGGTGGAGAAGAGATGGAAAGTGGTTAGGGTTCGGTTTGCGCCTCCAAATATTTATAATGTTGTCGGCTATACTAATGTAAATAGGTTTTCGAAGGAGCTCTTATCCATGTTGGGCTCGGGTTGGTATTCCCTATAACAGCTGCTAAGTTCTCATATGGGTGTGGGGTCGGCTAAAGCAAAAGCAGTTGCTTGCAAAGCTATGCTTTGTATTAAGAGAGAGGGGGTCGGGTGAGGTGGACCGGCCCCACGTGGGTTGGTCCCCTCCCCCCTACATAATTAATTTTTTTATCAAACACCAAAGTGTTGCAAACAGAGGCATGGTCGCCCCCCTCCTTTCTGAGTGTGGGGCCGGCTGCTTTATTATTATTATTATTATTATTATTATTATTATTATTATTATTGTTATTTACCAACCATTATAAATATATACATACACCAAACTATAAGTAATTTTATATTCTAGGCTAAAAAAAATCCTAAGAATTTACAATAATTTCTAAAAAATCCTAGAATTTATATTCCTACTTAATAGTAATATTACCTGCACACATATATTATATACACCCATGCCTTTGTATTTACGTACATACCAAATAAATTCTAATAATATAGAAAAATAATTTTTAAGGCACTAAAATAATTAGGAAAGTATTGGGGGTTTACATTCTTACCACCGCCACATATAACTAAAATTTCTTCCCCATTATTAAATTCTAAACTTCCATCATAACTCTGCATGAAATACCTCGAGAACCAATAACCTAAAATTGTCCCAATTCAAAAATGTTTCACTCTCGGACATCCTTGTCAAGTTCTAAACTATATCCATGAAATATAAATTTTTATACCATTAATGTACATCCTATTGTCCTTCTCATTTGAAATCCTTGAAGTTGCTTTCCAAGTAATTCATCCTCGAAATACCCTAGTAACTCATTTCCAAACTGATTATATCGACCCCTTGGTTTCAGTTTCAACCTCAATTATACTTCTATCTTAAATTTCTACACTAGATCCAACATCTCATATTCCTACCAAGATAACACTTGATAATAAATCTGCCTTCTATAACGAGATGATTTACGATACTTCTTTAACCTTTCCAAGGTGAAAAGAAACAAAAATTTCAAACAACTTCAAAGTGTGGTTGACAGGAATGGATAAAAGACAGGTGATTGGTGTAATCAGGACATAATTAATCAAGATGAAGGGAGTAATGACAAGATGAGAAAATCATCATATGATGAGACAAAGAAATGACAGAACAAGGAATAATGGTAGGAATTGTCCTTGATCAATAGGTCAAAAGAAGTGAATCAATTTATGATATGACCTGATAACCATACACGTCTATCCAGAATCATGTTGCCAGAATTTTTGCCACGCCAGTAAGCATAGCTGCAATAAACGATGGAGTCCATAACTAGGGTATACACCCTATAATCATGTCATTTCGATTCCTTACCACGCCAACCGGTATGGCTGCAAGAAAGTCTAAATTCCATAACTAGGATAGTATATCCAACATCAGGATCCATGTCCCTGTCGTGCTAGCTAGTATGACTGCGATAAATTCTAAACTCCATAAATAAAGTAGACATTTACCGTTCTCATCGTCCCCATCAAATATGTTTATCATGATATCTTAACTCAGATATTAGATAAAAAATCAAAATCAACAATGAATGAACATCAAGATTCAATATTCAACAACGAATCAAGGATAAGTAAATGGAAACTAGCGAAAACAGATTTCGAGACAGGATTTAGAGGGAGGTTCTCAGGGGATGTCTCAAAGGTACTATCTAGGCCAAAACCTAAAAGTCTGGAATATTATCTAAAACAATCTCAACCTATGTCACGACCCGCTCCCGCTTTTCGGGATACGAGTACGTGGCCAAGTCCAGCCTACGTCGCAGTATCGGCGGTAGTACGCTGTCTGGGCTCAATATAAATCTCAAATACAACAAATATCTCTATTTTGCTCATTCACAATAATGATTTTAATTACAATTCCAATAATACATTCAAATTGCTTTTCGATACAAATTCGCTACATATGACTGTTCTATCTAGAATCTAAGGTTGGCCTCCAAGATACCTCTAACTCCATCCGAAGGAACCCAAAGCAAGAGAGCAAGTCATCGAGAATAGTCATCAAGAATCTGTCAACTGAAAAATGGTTATCCAGTCAGGATTGGAACAAGTACAAGTCTAGCCATCACAATACAAATACAATATAAAGCAATATAACACTAAACATGTGAAACAATGATCAATGGAAGTAATGAACAATATGAACAAAAAATCATGGGGTGGAAAAGCTGATAAGGAAAGTAACAAGCATGAAAAGTAAAAAGATCCATATAAACACTCGTAGTGCACGTGTCCTGAGAAGTACAACGTTCCTACACATGGACGGCTTGGGCGAACGATGAGGTTATAAGGCCCGCCCCCGTAAACGGAAGAGTTGCCAACAATACGATCTGGGCTTTGTCCACATGCCTAGTAATTGTACCCCTCCAATATTCATACCTCACAATAATGAAAACATGATCACGATAACAATGAGAAAACATGATCAATAAACACTCAACTCTCGTGTGTGTAACAGTCAAGACACGGAAAGTAGCATGTATAAGTGAAATACGACAATATAAAGTAAATGTACATGAAAGCATCAACAAGTACTTGCCTTGGTTTGATTTGAAGTTGACTGGCGCGATATAATCATGTCGGCACAGAAATAGTCTCAGATGTCAAAACTACGCAAGATGATATCCGATGATAGCACGGTCCGTGTCATTGAGTATAGAATATTTGAATTAGCTAGGAACGATATAGGGAAGTTCGAATTCAGTCGAAAGAAAATAGGGAATAATTGGATAGTCATTATCAAGAACTGATTTTTTTTAAAGGAAATCATATAAATAGAAATATGTAAAACTATATTTTAGAAAATACTATATTCTTTAGAAACTATATTTTTATTATTCAAATATTTTTTAAAAAAATACTTTTAAAAATCGAGAAAATCGTTTTTAGGTCAAACTATAATTTTAAAAATACTACGAAAATATTTTGAAGTCCAAAAGCCATACTTAAAATACCCTTAAAATAATACAACAATATTCAGTAAAAATATTAAATTAAAACCCAACGAAACTAAAACCCCAAAATATTATAAAATCCCTAAAATTATTAAAGCCCTATTTCAACACAAAGCCTAAAAATCCATATATCCTAAAACCCAAAGATATTATAAACCCAATACTAATAATTGTAAATCAAAAATCCTTTTAATACTATTGGCCTAAGCCCAATACAAAATTTTGCTACTATATAAGTAATAATAATAATAACAATAACAAAACTTATGATCAATACAAGTTTATACATGGTATAATAATAAAATACAAATACATATAACTAATGCCAAAATAAAATACTGCTGACAGCAGTCCAATTGAAATCAAATAATAATAAAAATAAAAATAAAACAAAGTAAAATAAAAACACAATTCTTATCTCTCCCTTTGTTACTTAATAATAATAATAATAATAATAATAATAATAAATTTAAAGATATATATTATATTTTAAATACTATTAATGAGCAAGCAACTAAAATAACTCTCTTTCTCTCTCGTGTTTTGAGCATGACAGCATTTACTGCTGCTGCTGTCTTCATTTTTTAGAGAAACGAGAGAGAGAGAGAGAGAGAGATTAGAAAGATAGAAAGAGGGGGTCGGGAACGAGAGATCAAGAGAGGGTGGCGATGGAGAGGTTGCGCGTCAGAGCGACGGAGAGGGGAAGATCGCCGGTCGGTGGCGAGGAAAGGGGAACGCGCGCGCGGAGAAGACAACTCGCCGGCGGAAGCGATGGACTGACGAGGACGAGGGGAGAGAGCGGCGCAGAGGATTAGGGATGGCTCGTCGTCGATCGACGGTGCCGAGCGCTGGGAGTTGTGCGACTTCCACGACCGGCGGTTTGTAGGTAATTACTCAGCACGACCGACGGTGGTCTGCGTTGCCCCGCGAGCTGGGGTGGTCTGCTCGAGGAACCGCGGAGAGGGTTTTGTGGTCCAGCTGTTCGTGGAGACGCGAGCGGTAAAACGAGAGGTTCCACCGGCCACGACGGATGAGGTCAGAGGTCTTCACCGCCGGGCACATGGCGGCATCTCGTGCACGAGCGGGGCGGGGAACCGCGGTGGCGGTGACTGGGTCTCGCCTTGTCGATTTTGGTCGGAAGGCTGTGGGGAGATGGTGGAGGAGGACCGCCAGAGATGGTGGACGGCTGGTCATGGGGATGGTGAGGGTGGCGGGTCAAGTGCCTGGAGGCGGATGGTCGGGGAGATCGGTTGGGCGAGACAGGAAAATATGTAACTGTAATAGAAATTAGTAGAAGAAAATATATGGACAAGGACACGGTGCACAGCACGATGGTTGATGTTGGTTGTGGTTGATTTGCTGAGAAATTGTGTTGGTTGTGAAGAACCAAAGGAGGACTCCCCCTTTATATAGGGGTTGAAGGTTCCTAATAAGGGAAAGACTAGGAATAGTATGGATTAATCTTTCTATAGATTTAAACCCATTAAATATAGATTTGATCAAATCTTTTACCTCCTAAATTAATTACCATAATACTTCTACAAATAATTCAAAATTCAAAATAATTGATATTTAATAAATCAAATATGTTATGAAATATCTTTTCACAATACAAAAATAATATTGTAGATTTTATTTATCAAAAACTATAATCCATAATTTTATTATTTAAGGCAAACAAAATAATTGAATCTTAATTAAAATAATAGTTTAAAAGGATATTTAATATTATCAATAATCTACACAAAATACAGTCTTACCTAAAATAGTATAGCTATAGTTTTCACTGATAAAAATAATCGTTCAAAAATATTATTTTAATTCTTAAAATAGTTTAAAATATTTCCATAAAACAAAATCTATTTTCCGAAAAATTTAACTTAGTAGAACTTTTGTCAATTGAAAATATTTTAGATTTCTTTCATAGAAATTCAAATATAAATATTTTTTTTTTCTAACCCAAAATTTAAAATTAAAATAAAAAAAAAATTTGAAAATTCGAAAACGGGGGTTACAAACTATCCACCTTAGAAATAAATTCGTCCTCGAATTTAAATAAAATATGCGTGAAAAATAATAGAAAGTATTTAACTATAAAAGGATAACAAAATGGAATTAGAACTATTAATTTGATCAAATATTGGTCCAAGATGGATGGATAGGTCATGAACAAGGTAAACAAGAACCATGGTTTGGTCTTGAATTCTGGAAGGTTCCTGAAATTTAGGTTAGAAACATGCCATAGAAGAAAGCAACCGTATTTTGATAACTAGGAAACTATGATCAAGGAGTAGTTAGAGGAGCTTGGCCTACACCATCCATGTCTTAACATATACCTTTGGTCAACCTATAAATAAATCATATACCCTAAAAATATAAAAATTTCCATTAGTCAATTTTGTATTCAATACCCAGTTCAATATCATAACATTCAAAGTTAAATTCCTCAAAATATAGAAACAATTCACTTATTCCCTCATTCCTCAATATTTAAAATTTTAACATACCTTCAAATTCTTATAACAATTTCAAAATTTTCTCTCTCAAAAATTTCAACTTTGTCAACAAATACATAATCAATAATTTTCATCAATTTAAAACTCCAAAAGTTTAACAACTCTAATATTCCACAATTAATTAACGTCGAAGGTCTAATTTAACAATCAAAAAATCTATCCACCTTAGATTATACCATCATATGAAAATACAAGATTAAATCCTTACATAAAAATTTCTCAAATATGAAATTTCTTAATTCCATCAAACCTCTATTTGAACGTCTATTCCTAACTTAACCACATAGTCTATGTAGCAATCTTAACTACCCCTAACTTAACCACATAGTCTATGTAGCAATCTTAACTACCCAACAAGTCAGCTTAGATAAGGGTTTTCCTATTATTCATAGTCCTAGTCATTCTCCTAAATATCAAATCAAACCTAGTGTGAATGAGCATCTCCTAGTTGCAGGCTCGCAGTAGTGCAACTAAATTAAGCACTACCACGAGTTCGTAAAATTTTGCGAAAACGGACCTGCATGGGCCACCATAAAAATTTGTCACGACCCGCTCCCGCTTTTCGGGATACAAGTACGTGGCCAAGTCCAGACTACGTCGCAGTATCGACGGTAGTACGCTGTCTGGGCTCAATATAAATCTCAAATACAACAAATATCTCTATTTTGCTCATTCACAATAATGATTTTAATTACAATTCCAATAATACATTCAAATTGCTTTTCGATACAAATTCGCTACATATGACTGTTCTATCTAGAATCTAAGGTTGGCCTCCAAGATACCTCTAACTCCATCCGAAGGAACCCAAAGCAAGAGAGCAAGTCATCGAGAATAGTCATCAAGAATCTGTCAACTGAAAAATGGTTATCCAGTCAGGATTGGAACAAGTACAAGTCTAGCCATCACAATACAAATACAATATAAAGCAATATAACACTAAACATGTGAAACAATGATCAATGGAAGTAATGAACAATATGAACAAAAAATCATGGGGTGGAAAAGCTGATAAGGAAAGTAACAAGCATGAAAAGTAAAAAGACCCATATAAACACTCGTAGTGCACGTGTCGTGAGAAGTACAACGTTCCTACACATGGACGGCTTGGGCGAACGATGAGGTTATAAGGCCCGCCCCCGTAAACGGGAGAGTTGCCAACAATACGATCTGGGCTTTGTCCACATGCCTAGTAATTGTACCCCTCCAATATCCATACCTCACAATAATGAAAACACGATCACGATAACAATGAGAAAACATGATCAATAACACTCAACTCTCGTGTGTGTAACAGTCAAGACACGGAAAGTAGCATGTATAAGTGAAATACGACAATATAAAGTAAATGTACATGAAAGCATCAACAAGTACTTGCCTTGGTTTGATTTGAAGTTGACTGGCGTGATATGATCATGTCGGCACAGAAATAGTCTCAGATGTCAAAACTACGCAAGATGATATCCGATGATAGCACGGTCCGTGTCATTGAGTATAGAATATTTGAATTAGCTAGGAACGATATAGGGAAGTTTGAATTCAGTCGAAAGAAAATAGGGAATAATTGGATAGTCATTATCAAGAACTGATTTTTTTTAAAGAAAATCATATAAATAGAAATATGTAAAACTATATTTTAGAAAATACTATATTCTTTAGAAACTATATTTTTATTATTCAAATATTTTTTAAAAAAATACTTTTAAAAATCGAGAAAATCGTTTTTAGGTCAAACTATAATTTTAAAAATACTACGAAAATATTTTGAAGTCCAAAAGCCATACTTAAAATACCCTTAAAATAATACAACAATATTCAGTAAAAATATTAAATTAAAACCCAACGAAACTAAAACCCCAAAATATTATAAAATCCCTAAAATTATTAAAGCCCTATTTCAACACAAAGCCTAAAAATCCATATATCCTAAAACCCAAAGATATTATAAACCCAATACTAATAATTGTAAATCAAAAATCCTTTTAATACTATTGGCCTAAGCCCAATACAAAATTTTGCTACTATATAAGTAATAATAATAATAACAATAACAAAACTTATGATCAATACAAGTTTATACATGGTATAATAATAAAATACAAATACATATAACTAATGCCAAAATAAAATACTGCTGACAGCAGTCCAATTGAAATCAAATAATAATAAAAATAAAAATAAAACAAAGTAAAATAAAAACACAATTCTTATCTCTCCCTTTGTTACTTAATAATAATAATAATAATAATAATAATAATAATAATAATAATAATAATAAATTTAAAGATATATATTATATTTTAAATACTATTAATGAGCAAGCAACTAAAATAACTCTCTTTCTCTCTCGTGTTTTGAGCATGACAGCATTTACTGCTGCTGCTGTCTTCATTTTTTAGAGAAACGAGAGAGAGAGAGAGAGAGATTAGAAAGATAGAAAGAGGGGGTCGGGAACGAGAGATCAAGAGAGGGTGGCGATGGAGAGGTTGCGCGTCAGAGCGACGGAGAGGGGAAGATCGCCGGTCGGTGGCGAGGAAAGGGGAACGCGCGCGCGGAGAAGACAACTCGCCGGCGGAAGCGATGGACTGACGAGGACGAGGGGAGAGAGCGGCGCAGAGGATTAGGGATGGCTTGTCGTCGATCGACGGTGCCGAGCGCTGGGAGTTGTGCGACTTCTACGACCGGCGGTTTGTAGGTAATTACTCAGCACGACCGACGGTGGTCTGCGCTGCCCCGCGAGCTGGGGTGGTCTGCTCGAGGAACCGCGAAGAGGGTTTCGTGGTCCAGCTGTTCGTGGAGACGCGAGCGGTAAAATGAGAGGTTCCACCGGCCACGACGGACGAGGTCAGAGGTCTTCACCGTCGGGCGCATGGCGGCATCTCGTGCACGAGCGGGGCGGGGAACCGCGGTGGCGGTGACTGGGTCTCGCCTTGTCGATTTTGGTCGGAAGGCTGTGGGGAGATGGTGGAGGAGGACCGCCAGAGATGGTGGACGGCTGGTCATGGGGATGGTGAGGGTGGCGGGTCAAGTGCCTGGAGGCGGATGGTCGGGGAGATCGGTTGGGCGAGACAGGAAAATATGTAACTGTAATAGAAATTAGTAGAAGAAAATATATGGACAAGGACACGGTGCACAGCACGATGGTTGATGTTGGTTGTGGTTGATTTGCTGAGAAATTGTGTTGGTTGTGAAGAACCAAAGGAGGACTCCCCCTTTATATAGGGGTTGAAGGTTCCTAATAAGGAAAAGACTAGGAATAGTATGGATTAATCTTTCTATAGATTTAAACCCATTAAATATAGATTTGATCAAATCTTTTACCTCCTAAATTAATTACCATAATACTTCTACAAATAATTCAAAATTCAAAATAATTGATATTTAATAAATCAAATATGTTATGAAATATCTTTTCACAATACAAAAATAATATTGTAGATTTTATTTATCAAAAACTATAATCCATAATTTTATTATTTAAGGCAAACAAAATAATTGAATCTTAATTAAAATAATAGTTTAAAAGGATATTTAATATTATCAATAATCTACACAAAATACAGTCTTACCTAAAATAGTATAGCTATAGTTTTCACTGATAAAAATAATCGTTCAAAAATATTATTTTAATTCTTAAAATAGTTTAAAATATTTCCATAAAACAAAATCTATTTTCCGAAAAATTTAACTTAGTAGAACTTTTGTCAATTGAAAATATTTTAGATTTCTTTCGTAGAAATTCAAATATAAATATTTTTTTTTCTAACCCAAAATTTAAAATTAAAATAAAAAAAATTTGAAAATTCGAAAACGGTGGTTACAACCTAGAAGGTATATAAGTTCAACTTCCATATTCTAGTTCCTTCTGGGGTCCATGAACACATCCCAAAGAAGAATAAGGTTCGATACAGACAGATATCTCAGAAATCAGGACGGATGGAAACAAATGAGAATGGATTCGAAAAACATTCGAAATAAGATTCCCGGGGGTCATCCCTGGAATCTATCAAGAGTTCCTAATATGTGACTGAGTACCAAAATCCTAAAATATTCCATGACTCAACCTTAATCCTAGGGCAGGCTCGTAGTAGTACATATAAGCTCAAGTACCACCACGACTTTGCATTAATTTACAAAGACGGACCTGCATGGGCCACCACTAAAAATGTGTCACGATCCGCACCCGGATATACGGGTACGAATATGTGGGCCACGCCCAGCCTACGCCACAGTATCGATGGTAGAGCGCTGTCAAGTACCCAATACTAACTACAACATTTAAAGATCCAAAACTATAAAGGTACTCATATCACATCTTTAAAAACTGAGGAAGATAAGATAAGAAATAATAACAATATCACTAGAACAACTAGAATCTATAAGGATCATATGAGATAAGAATAAAACAGAGGGAAACAATAACAAAACTAAATAACTACCAGTCCTAGAACTCCTGAGAGACAACTCACGGTAAAGAATACCGAGAACCACCCCAGCTAGCAACATCCTGTAGTCCAATACTGAGGGCACAACTACTCCTAAAATATTGTCAACATATCCAGTCAGGATGGAACGAGCACAAATCTCAAATAACAGTTCTAGTTAGACGATATTAAAAATATAGCAGTAAATAGAAAGAATATACAAGGAATCACAAAATGTACATATGAGTATCATGACAAGATAAGCTGTAAATCTAGAGCTAGAACAAGGTAAGTAAAACTGATCATGACATGTACAAAAATCAAGAATCATACTATCTACGTGTGTGAATACTAGCTACGACATGTGGCCGGCTTGAGAACTAAATAACAAGCCTGGCTAATCATACATGGAGTGTATGATCAACACTCACATTCAATAGGAACACAATGGGAGCATAATAGGAATTGACTACATATCTACACTAATACTCCCCGCCCCTGACTAGTATAGTAGATCCAACCATGACACTTCATGACACAAGATTCTTCGAGAAGGTAGCAAGTCTCCCCGAGAATCGTGTCTACACAGTGCACAAGGAACAAGGCAAGACTTGCACAATATATACCAAGGAAAGCAAGGAATAACATCTCATGCCAGAATCCAGACAAATACCAATCCGTGTGAACTATGTGTCAAGAGAACAAGAATATCTACACTACATACAAGAAACATAGACGATATCATAAAACAGAAATATTATTAGAGAATGTACTCACCTGAGATCTGGTAGAATATGTCAACTGTGTAATCTGGCTCGGAGTGAAATCACATACCTAAGATGAGATATATAAGCTAATTAGGGTTCAACAGTGTTAGGTATGATTATATAGTATAAGCTATGTAATCTAGGTCAATCTCAGTGCAACTAAGTCAAACTAGGTCACACTGAGTCACACTAGGTTAAACTAGGTCACACTGAGTCATATTAGGTCAAACTAGATCACAGAAAGTCAAACTAGGTCAAACTGGGTCAATGGTTGACTTACAGTTGACTTTTAGTCAACTAGTCAACTCTAGTCAACTCTGGTCAACTCTAGGTTAAACTAGGTCAAATGTTGACTCTACTTCGACATTCAGTCAAAGTAGTCAACCATGGTCAAACAGGGTCAAGACTAGTCTCTACAAACATCTACAGGGTCAACATATCAATTTCAGTGGTTGTGAAATCACTGGAATCGATGGACCTCAAAATATAACAAAAGGAGAAAGATTATAATAATAGGGTAAAAACCTACAGATATTGTCGGATGGTGAAACCACTATCACCAACGTGTCCAGAATGGTCAAATTAGCTAGGATAGCCTATCCATAAGTCCAATTTAGACACAGGAGCAAAAAGGCAATTTTGGGTCAAAATGGTGTCCCTATCGGACACACTTTGTACCGAAAAATATGCCAGAATAAAAGTCATCAAAATCTACCCAAATATATGACCACGAATCCAGAATGACGATACGAACTCAACGGTATATCCGAAATTGGATTCCGATGAGCCAATCTCAAAATGGTCCGTTGACCCGGATATCGGAATCCGATTTGCACGGAAATGTGTGTCGGAGACAATATCCACAAAACACAACAAATTATATGTCAACGAGTCCAGAATGACGTTACAAACTCAACAGTATATCCAAAATTGGATTTCGATGAGCCGATTTCAAAAAGTCCCGTTGACCCGTACCGTGGGGCCCACGTTGCACCGAAATACGTGCCAGGGCCCACGTCCTCCAAACTAAGTAAACTTTATATAAAAATATGCCAGAACGACGCCACAAGTCTACTGGTGGTGTCAAAAATTGAATCCGGAGTCCCAGGTTCAAAATTAGAATTTTAAAAGTGCAAAATTAAGAATTCGGACGGCCAACTTTGGCGTCGAATTCGACCAACCAAACGTGCTCACAATGAAACAAAACTTAAGGGACATGATGAGAGTTATACCAGCTACGCACATGAACTAGTGGCACGCCAAACGGAGCTACGACGAAGGAGATACGAGCCGACGAAGTTGTCTCCACAAAACTGTCCAAAAATAACACAATTTAAAGCGTCAACTTGGTGGCCGATTTTGATGTATCAAACGACGAAATTAATGGACGAAACTTGAGGGAAGTGAAGAGGTATTTACCAATATTATGACAGAGCAAAGAGTTCACCGATCCAACGTTCGGATTTCTCGAAAAACGTGCTTGAAGTTGCTGTCCCGAAACACACTTTCTGAATTTCGAAGACGCGCGTCACGACGGAATTCCATGCAAAATGCACGAATAGCCTACGTGGCACGTTGGGGAAGGTGGTACGTGCCCGGGGGCTCATCGGAGCTGCACGAGGTCGGGGGTGTTGCCGGAGGGGTGTCGCCGTACGGCGACGTGCGGCAGCGAACGGTGGCGCGGCTGCTGCTGCTGCTGCGCGCTGCTGGGGAGAGAGGAGGAAGAGTGTGGAGGTGGTTGTGGCGGTTGATGGTGATGGTGGTGGCGGTTAATGGTGGTGGTGTGTATGGTGATGATGGTGTAGTTGTGGTGAGAAGAATAGGAGGATGGGGAGGTGGCTGTGGGGAAGGGGGTTAAGGGTGTGCGTGTATAGAATAAAGTGAGAGAGAGAGATGTTTATTTGTTATATATATATATATATATATATATATATATATATATATATATATATATATATATATATGTGGGTGTATATATTATATAAAGAGAGAGAGAGAGAAAATAGAGAGAGTGGGGGTGATGGGAGAAGGGGGGTGTTTGTGGGAGTAGAGAGAGAGAGGGATTTAAATGAAGAAGGAGAGAATATATATATATATATATATATATATATATATATATATATATATATATATATATATATATATATAATAGAGAGAGAAAGTGAGATATTTGTGTGAAGAGGAGGATATTTTAGAGTAGGAAAAAAGGCAAATACAGTAGTGGTGTGTATGGGCAATCATGATAGGGCATATACCAAATTGGATTGGGTATTGGGCCAAGTTTGGTTTAGTTGGGGCCAAGATTTAATAAAAATAACAAATTTAAACCAAATTAAATCATGGATGAAATGAGAGCACAAGAGAGATCAATTTGGTGGCATGCAAGTGGCACATGCATAGTAGACTCAGAACATGCCAGGGCCATATATTGGGTCGACTGGATTGGACCGATGTCGTGCCCGAAAATTAAGTTAGAAATTAAGTCACGAATTACGGTAGACGATAAATTGGTCTAAATTGACCCGAAAGTTGCACGAAGCAAAAAGAGCACAAGGGAACAAGTTTGAGTGGGACACGATGTATCAACATGAAGATAATCTTGTTTACTACAAACTTAGAGAAGAAAGTTTTCAGAGACTGGCATCCCTGATGCTCTAGAAATCAAAGTCACGGTAAGGAGCATTTCATGACCAAATTAATTAAATGAAAATAAATTATCGAAAATAATTCATTTAGAAAATTCAAAAAAATAAATCCCAAAAATTTAGGGGGCTTACACCTATGTTTATGAAAGCTATATATACACAAGTGTAGCAACCATCAGCCAATCCATATGACTACAACCTTGCCTTGAGTTACTTGTCCTCCCTTCGACCCTGAAACTAATATTGTGACCTTCTAGTCATTTGAATTTGAGAATTATTAAAATCTTATCCTTGGTCAAAACACCAACCTAGGAGACTATCTATTCTCAAGGAACCAATTATTGTGTGTCTCTAAATATTTTTTTTCTTGATTCTTGCTTTAACTAGCAACCCTTATGCCTTAACCCAACCCATACTCGACTAAGTCCACAGTTTAGACATGAGAGGAATAGACAAAAATAAGGACAAGCATTTACCATGGCTATAATAGACACCCATCTCGAGATTAGGGATCCATCATATGTTATTCTAGGTATACAATTTTATTATTAAAGACGTGACTTAGCATTAGAAAAACACCTTCACCAGCTTAGCCAATATCGGTAGCATAACACCCTATCATGTTGATTTAGTAGTTGTCGACAGCTATATATGAGCACTACGTTCAACACCCTTAGAAACCTCATGACTATAGTCTGACAGGCTTAACACAAATAGAAATTTATGACTTAGTTGTTAGAGGTCATTCATATGACGTGCCGTGAAGTTTGTTACCCCCATCGATAACTCTCGTATACTATGGACGAGTGGATCATTCTATTTTATCGACTCGTGTGTCGTTGTACGCAATTATTTTCCATTTATTAGAAATTTGGGCATGGTCTTTGAAATTGATTCATATCTACCATATCACGTCATCGATCACATCGTGCCTTATTATTATCAAAGGTCAAGGTACGATGTCGCGACTGAAATATTCCTAACCTCATTATTCCTAAACCATGCCTTAGTTTCTAGAGTGAATAGATTGTAAGCCTTCCATATTTTGGGATTCACTAAGCTTACGATTGAATAAAGTAAATTGGTTCTCACTAGGATGCTAAATTAGTGACTCATGAACTCCCACTTTCTAATTAGATCTTTTGGTGTCCCTTACCGTGACTTTGATATTTGAAGCGTAATACTAGCTGTTACCTTCCAACAAATTTCATATGCAAGACCTAGACGAGCCCACCTTCATCTAGATATATCATATCCCACTCGAACATGCCCCCTTATACTCTATTTTTATGATAGACTTCCAAGTCAAAAAGGACTAGCGATAACCCTTACCATAACACCGATGTACTTTCCGGCTGCAATTAGAGATCCAACCTTGACTCAAATCTTTTGGTCCAATATATGGTTGTGATCTACTCGAATCTCACTACGCACATGTTACTAGTGTGCCACTCAATTGAGCCTTCATGTGCTACTTAAACACAAAAGTCACAGAAGGCACATTTTCTGGTTTTTGGAACCTAGTTAACCAACCCGACTGATAATTAGGCCAACCACTTGAGTTAGAACCTATTCTAGGTTACCCTAACCTAATTGGCATGGTCTCGATTGATTTTGTGGATCTTGTCCAAATAATATGGACTAAAACCAAAGACTGATTCAATAAAAGATTGATGTCCAATCAGGGAACCCATTAAACTCCAGTTAGACCCATCCAAGCATATCACCATATGCAGACTATAAAACCAAACTTATGAAAAAGGTCCCGACACATATTATGTAGGCTCCATCTTATTGTCTACTTATTCCCCGTCCATAATTTTCTTAACCGTATTCGGTCGTAATCATGTTATGTGATATATGGATTCCCGTTATACCAACTTTTTTTCGGTTAGGCTTGACCAAGACCTCTCCTACCACCTCGATAAAATATGGCTAGTACATAAGCAACATTAAATAAGTAATACCTAGACTTCCTATTTCTAGCTCCCCTTTCCGAAAATTTTGAAATATTTTTATTATTATTTATTTGATTTAAATGGTAATTTTTAGATTTCTGTAAATAATTATTTAGTTAATTATTACGGTAAATGATTTTAGCCATGGTTAGGAATTGGAGTACAAGGTGACTAAAAATTATGGCACGGATAGTGCAGTGGTGTGCTTTGACTAGTGTATTAGTCCTGGTAGGGAAGGTCGAGCCATAATGATGTCCTAACTAGGAAAACCAGTCCAAGTTGCGACTTAACCCCTATAAATAGTTTAGTTATTCATTATTACTATTATTTGACGTTTAAATGACCCAGTTGTACCAAACTGGTCCGGACTGGACCCGGACCGGACCAAGCCAATGTAGACATGCAGCGAGACTAAAGACACCCGTGTAAACATATTTATGTATGTGCAAATACTTTGTATATATTTTAGGAAATGCCTAATATTTTCTAAATATAAATTACTCGTATAAATTAGAGATTAATAAGATCAGTTGGTATTTTAGAGTATTGATACGATTTTCTGGAGCCTAGTAATGGGAGTATATGATATGCCCATCTAGGAACTATTATTTAATTTTTTTTACTATTGGAATTTATTATTATTAATATTATTATTGTGGTTATTAAGTATAAATTATTTATTATTATTATTATTATTATTTAATTCTTTATCAAAAAGATATATATATATGTGTATATATTTATATAGGCCTAAAATAGATCTAGACTAGAAATGGTATTATGGAGTTTATTTAGATGTAAAGATATATGTGCATATGTGTGTGTGTGTGTGTATATATATTATATATATATTATATATATATATATATATATATATATATATATATATATATATATATATATATTAGTTGCTAAAATAGAAAGGAGAAATAAAAACAACCCAAAGAGGCCCAAGCCCAGGCCAGCCCAGCCCAGGCCCGGCCCAACCATCAAAAAACTTAAGCAGCCCAGGCCATAGCCCAGCAGTTTCCCCGACCCCTAAACCGACTATAGGCACACAAACAGCCGATCTATATACAAATCGGGAGAGAGGGAGAGTCGAGAAGTTCTCATCCAAACCATAGCTGAATCCCTCGACCCCGACCTCCTAACGAGCGCGCGGCCCAAGGGCTCCGACATGCGAGTGCGCAGCCGTCGCACGATGGCCGGCCAGCCAACAACAGCGGCAAATCGCACGCATGGGAAGAAACATAACAGCAGCTGCAGATGTGCCACTTCGTCGCGAGAATTCTTCGTGCACGACGGATCGTTTTTCAAATCGTTTGATCTGGTACGAACACAAACTAACCCTCTGCATAACTCTTCAATTAGGTTTAATTATACTGCCTTTGATTTATCAGGAAATCGATTCAAAATCGACCAATAGTCTGTTCAAAAATAGAACACAAAATAGTCCAAAACCCTGATTTAGAAGGCGACAAATCGCCAATCCATTGACTGTCTCAAAATTGTGTTTGAATAGCTTTATAGTCAGCCTATAGGCCTTCATAAATATTTTTACAGAAGCCAAAATCATCGACTACATGTCGAGAATTCGAATCCCGAATTTACCAACAAACTGTTTTAAAAATAGTAAAATTCTAAGATACGACGTGTGTCCCGCCAATCCGGTCGACGTGGTCGTAAACCGAAACCATCAAAAGATGCGTATCGGCTTCGTGGACGTGTGGGCTTTGACGGAATTCAAATTTGTTGTGTGTGCGCGACGAATTTGATGCGTATCCGTCGAAATTCACTATATCGGCCTCTGTACAAATTTCTCAATTACTTTGTGCACGTTCGTCAGATCGAGACGAAACTTCGCCAACATGACCATATCATTTTTCTGGTCCTGTATGCCAAGTTTGGTCTAATTCTGAGACCGTTGATCGGATCGCCATTTTGCGGGTCCTACGATCCGATTCAACAGGGATTTTGTGCAAGGCCTGCCAGAATCCAAAATTGGACATACCGTTGGGTTCGTATCTTCAAAACGAATCTGTAGACTTGTAGTTTGACGATTTTAGAGACCATTGTCTCTGGCACGCTTTTCGATGCAAAGCGGGTCCAACGACGGACCCCGTTTTGACACAAAATTATCGTTTTGCCCCTGTGTCCAGAATTGGACTTAAGGATATGCAATCCCAGCTAATTTGACTATTCTAAAAATATTGGTAATGTCTATTTCAGCATCCGGAGACTTTTTGCATGTGTTGACTTTAGTGACTCATCTGAGTGTTTGTATTATCGGTTTCACCAGCAAAGGACCTCAGGCAAGTGCACTTTCTGATTGCTTTTCGATTCATAGTAGTTTTTATGTTTCATGTTTATACATATATCTTTCTGCTTGTTGACACACTCGTCACACGGAAATTAGTATCATGGGACTCTACTTAATATATTTCGTGATTGTCATGTTTTTGTGTTTCGTGACTTGTTCGAGTCCATGAGTACCTGTCGGGAGGGGGAAATATCTTAGTAGACGTGTGAACTACCCCTTACCCATCCCAATATATCTGATCTTGACTGATAGCAGCTGCATACGACACGTGCAGGGTGTCATATTTACCCCTTAGCCGTTCACATGTCGAACAAGATATTTTAAAACACATAGATAGTTGTCTTTTATTTGGTTCCTTGTTTTCTTCACCTCTTGCCATAACATTAGTTATTTTCTAGTTTTCATCTCACATATGTTATTTTCATGTCTTGTGAATTCTATTGTGTTTTTCGCATTGCCGTCGATTTGTGTACTTGTTCCATTCCTGACTGAAAACCAACATTTTTCAGGTTAGCTATGGCTTCACTTAGCTTTGAGAGATACGGGTGTACTTGCATACAAAAACCTAGAAATAGATAACAGTTTTATCATTTTCATTAATTGTGAGAACTTTTATTTTCTTTAAATATAAATGTTGTAAAGGTTGTAATAAATTTAGAAATGTGAATAAGCAATAATTGTTATTCTTTTGTGAATTTGAGCATCTTGGCCGTGACAACATTCTACCGTCGACTCTGCGGCGTAGGCTGGCTTGGACATGTCTCGTATCCGAAAAAGTGGGTACGGGTCCTGACAAGTTGTTGTGGTGGCCCATATAGGTCAGTATCCGCAAAAGATTGCGAACTCGTGGTAGTACCTATGTCGGTCGTACAACTGCGTGCCTGCGACTAGGAAATGCTCATTCACAATTAGGATTAAAATAATTTAGGAGAATAACTAGGATAAGAGTCCCTTATTAATTGACCGTTGGCTAGTTAAGGTTGTCAGATAGGCTATGCAATTTAGATAAAGAATTATTAAATTTAGATAGCTTGCCAGATCTCTATAGATATGTAAAACCCCTAAATTTCTATTATATTTTTTTATTATTAAATTTGGTACTGATTTAAAATTTTGTATTGCACGTTGCGTAGTCGTATTTTACGTCGCGTACGAAATTTTATTTTTCGTAATTGCTCGACGAGTGCGAATATGTACGAGCGTACATATTTTTAGAAAATATTTTTCTTATTTTTATAGTTTCAAAATATATATGATAAGTATTTTAGTTATCGTTCCAAATTCCAAGTTTTTTATTTTATTTATAAAGCCTTTCATTTACACAGTTACAATAATAAATAATTTTTCTATAAAATGGTATATTAGAAAAGTATATTTATGTAAATATTATTTGGACATACATATATAGTTAGTAATTATTTATTAGTTTATTTTTAAATAATAAGGAATTTTCAAAATTATTATTACTAGTATTTTTGGAAAAATATATTTCAAAATTATTGTGACAATTTAAATCTTGATTTGAATTTATGGATTTATTTAAATAGTTAAATATTTGAAATTTGATTTATCCCATTCGATTTAAACTAAAATTTTAATTAGATTAGATTTGTATTTGGAATTGGATTTGATTGATTTTAAATTAAATTACGGATTATCTAAATTGGGTTTAAATGAATCCTAATTCTTATCCAATTGAGAATTCACATATCCTATAAATAGACAGGTACTCCTCCAATTTCTATCATTCATTATTTCTCTAAATTTCTACCATCCTCAAACATGCGTGGATCATGTCCGTGTTCCACCATCCATAATCTTATTCCATTTTTACAGTTACATCAATTCCTCGTGTCGGACACATCCCCGACACGACTTCGGCTCCACCCGCGTCATGTAGGACACAAACCCTAGCCCTAATCCTAACCCTAATTTTGGCCTAAGCCTGTCACCACGCCAACCCCGGCTAAACCCTAACGACCCAGACCTGACATTACCACCAATGAAAACCCCCAAAACATACCACATCCCAGCTGCCCCTTTCCGGCCATCTCTCGCCCCTTGTCACAACCAAACGGACTGCAAAATCACCATCGACACCCATTACACGCCGCCATCGCAGCCATCCCCACAGCCACCACACGCCTGACCGTCCCCAACCCACTGTCCAAACCACCGGACCGCCTCCGATCCTAGCCAACTCTGGCCAACTCCCAGCCTACACAGCCGCTGCCATCCGACGTCACCACACCGCCACCACCGTCAACAAACATATCCATCCAACCACCACAAGCAAAAAAAGGGGGAATAGCCTCTTACCTAATACCCGCCGCTGCCGCCGTCCCGACCAGCTCCTTCGAGCCCCTCCTGCGGTCGGCGCCCCCAAGTTCGCCTCCGTCCGCCGTCGTCGTCATCCCCGACACCGGATCTGGAAGCGTAACGGACACATGCCTCCGCCGACAGAGCGCCATCCGCCTCGAAACCCCACACCACCGCTGTGCCCCCTCTCCGCCAGGCCGACTGCCTCCGACGGCCGCGCCGTCCCCTTCGAGCGCCGCCACGTCTGAGCTCCCATGCCATCCGGAGGAAGTCGCATCTCCGGTATCGGTTCTCCGCCACGTACGGCGCAGCGCCGTCGTTGGCGCTCCACCCCAGCGCGCCACTATCGATCCAGCCGTCGGCTTTCTCTGCGCCTCTCCCGCAGGACGCCCCTCTGACTTTCCACGCTGCACCCTCTCCGCCCGACGCTGATAGCGGCGCCAATCGCCGCGCTCGCCGGAAACCCCCGCCCGGCCTCCTATGGTGAGCACTGCAAACCCCCTTCTCTCCCTCCCATTCACTCTACTCTCTCTCTCTCTCTCATTTTTATAAAATTGGGGAAAGGGGCTGATAAGTCTTAAGGGTTATTAATATATTATTATTATTATTAGTAGTAGTAGTAGTATTATTAGTTTTATTATTATTTTATTACTGTTTATTATTATTACAATTTTTATTATTATTAATATCATTACTGTTTATTATTATTATTATGATTATTATGATTATCATCTATTATTTTATATACAGTACAACATATAAGAGTAAATTATTGTATCTTGATGCATAAGTGGTTATAAGAGTTTATCATGAGAAGTATTATTATTCTGATTTTATTAAATAAATAGATAAATAATAATTGTCAAAATTTCTTTTTACAAAAACCTAATAGCCTCAAAATATTCTCCTAGATTTTATTAAAATATTTTGACTAATGAAAAGATAGTTTTCCATAAAATTTGTATATTTTACGAACTTAGAACCTAGCCTAAAAATTATTTTATCCTTCAAATTATTTATCTAGACATATATCATACAAAAACAAAATATATTTTTAAATTATATACATATAAATTATTTCAAGTATTCAACTTAGAAATATTTTACTAAAAGTAGTTACCAAAACTCATATCATTATTTTTTTTACCGACTACGAATATTTACCAGGGTTTTGACAAATAAAATGTTAGCTTTATTATTATAAGTATTTTCCAAAAGCATATTATACGTATTCCACAAATTTCCCTCGAATAACCCATTGATCTTGACTAATCAAGAATTTCTATTTCTTGTGGAGTTTGGACTCTTACTCGTTAAACATGGCTATTGGATAGAACATGACTTGTTGGATCATGCACCATACCAGGCGACATATCAGGCAAGACACCTTGCCTTCACTGTTTAATTTTTTTGCTTAATATCATGCATGTTTTAATTGTTGTCCTTTCAAAACCATATGTAGTTGCAAATTATTATATTTTAGTTTTCTTTATGCATTTGGCCTAGAGTTAAGGGACCACCTTTGTTTGTGCCGCATTCATGGGCCGACACTTGTGTACCACGATGTCACGTGTCTCATATAGATTCGTACTTGCGTACCGACCGTACATCGGTGCGTACAGGACGAGCGTTAGGATATAACCGCTAATATAGTTGTCTACAAGACTTAGCGGTTATTAGAAATATCATGGTGTGGATTCAGCACGAGTAGTGCATGGAAAGGGTGAAGACAGTTATTAGGTGCAGGGGCTTTCACACCTTTACCTTCGTCTAGCTGCCATTTGTGACTCAGCCGAGAGCTAGTGTGCCGTGCACTTATTTACTTTTCTTTAGATGCCACTAGTGCCTCGGTTGAAACACAAATGTGTCGTGCATTTACCTTCGTCTAGCTGCCGTTAGTGACTCATCCAAGAGCTAGTGGCCATGCATTTATTTTCCTCTAGATGCCCCTTAGCTCTCACTCGAGTGCTAATGGGCCATGTATTTACTTTTCTCTAGATGCCACTAGTGCCTTGGTTGAAACGCTAACGCGCCGTGTTTCTAGTCTCGATAGCCCTTGTATGGAACGTTGTCTTCAAAATGCATTTTCACATAGAATGATTAAGGACCTTTATTTGTGTAGTTAAATATACTTTTCTATTGAGCTTTATTTATTCAGTTATCGGCATGATATTATGTGTCTTGTTACGTCCCCCTTAGGACCTGGTTATCTCGCCAGGTGTGTGCTATTGTCTTTCGCAGGTGTTCTAGCTCTAGCCGTGATCATTGCTATTTCTTCGAGGATGATTGCACTTGGATCGTCTTCGCTTCGCTCGCCAAAATTATTTTCTCATGTATTTTTCCTTTACTTATTGGTAGTAGATTTGTCTCCGCCCAACATATTATATCAAGACAATTCATATCATTATATGATATCTTTTATTCATTTATTTTTGTGTGGAAGAGATTCGTTATGGTTTTACTGCATTTTACAGCTTACATATATTTATTATATGGCTGGCATGTCTACGTTTCTAGTCCTACGTATTTTGGGACTGGGACGTTACATGTTTTTGTGGTGGCCCATGCAGGTCAAGATAAATTGTTTGGTTACTTTATCGTACCAAGCAAGCCTGCGAATAGGATTAGAAGTCCAGGATCTCATCCACATACTTGACCTCTTTCCTCGATTCCATATTCGACCGACTCATCGATTGCATCCTGCTTGATTCCTTCTATTATAATTCTTACATTCCCTTCATGCTTGCTAAAGATTGACCCTACTGGTTAGATGCCCCAAACACCTTTAGTTTAACTCTTTTAAGTTGGGTAGAATGCTTTGTGACCTAGCAATCCCTTTGTCCTTGTGCCCTTTATTTGCAAGTTCAATTAGGTTCCAGAATTTAGAAGACCCTAATCCATCTAGCCAACCAAGCCATAGACAAAGAAACTAGGACGACTGCATAAGTTCAAGCTTCATGTAAGACTTAGATTTTATGACACTTAGACTATTCATATTGGTTCTTTATTTCAATCTTAACCTCACGTGCCTATATTTTTACCATTTAGGCTAATGATGCTAATGTAGCCTAGTTTTTGTAAGCTTATTCTTTTATCAAGCTTGTTTCAAGACATATGTTATTTGGGCATGTCCACTAACATATTGTCTAGTCAGAACCGGTGCATAATGGTCTGATCAACCGAGTGCACTTTGGTTCGCTTATATCTATCGTTCTACGTGGATGGGGACATAGCTAAACTTATCCATTAGAGTCCCATCCGCGACAGCCTTGACAGCTCCCTTTGAATTATTTTGTCGCCTTTAAACCGCGTATTCGTATTCGATAACGTCTCCTTCGAACTCTATATTGCTTTTTCCTTCACCTATTTTAGAAGGATGAATACGTTGTACTAGAATCTTCTCTAGCCTTCATATCAATTATGATTATTATCACTCGATATTGCTATATCTTCATCCTAAACTCCTCGTCCTCATTCTCGGCCCTATAATCGCTTATTTCAAGAATAAGCCTAATTCGCTCTCTTAAAATCGTGACCCTCATTCAGTGCCCGTGACCATACCGTATTATTTTTCTATGATTTATATCGCGATCTCTTATGGCATGATTTTGTTATTGATTGTTCCCCATCGATACCCCCTTGTGTCTTCCCCCCTACTAATTCTTAATTTCGAGGACGAAATTCTTTTAAGTTGGGTAGGATGTAAAACCCCTAAATTTCTAATATATATTTTTATAGTTAAATTTGGTACTGATTTAAAATTTTGTATTGTACGTCGCGTAGTCGTATTTTACGTCGCGCACGAAATTTTATTTTTCGTAATTGCTCGACGAGTGCGAATATGTGCGAGCGTACATATTTTTAGAAAAACATTTTTCTTATTTTTATAGTTTCAAAATATATATAACAAGTATTTTAGTTATCGTTCCAAATTCTAAGTTTGTTATTTTATTTATAAAGCCTTTCATTTACACGGTTATAATAATAAATAATTTTCCTATAAAATGGTATATTAGAAAAGTATATTTATATAAATATTATTTGGACATACATATATAGTTAGTAATTATTTACTAGTTTATTTTTTAATAATAACGAATTTTCAAAATTATTATTACTAGTATTTTTGGAAAAATATATTTCAAAATTATTGTGACAATTTAAATCTTGATTTGAATTTATGGATTTATTTAAATAGTTAAATATTTGAAATTTGATTTATCCCATTCGATTTAAACTAAAAATTTAATTAGATTAGATTTGTATTTGGAATTGGATTTGATTGATTTTAAATTAAATTACGGATTATCTAAATTGGGTTTAAATGAATCATAATTCTTATCCAATTGGAAATTCCCACATCCTATAAATAGACAGGTACTCCTCCAATTTCTATCATTCATTATTTCTCCAAATTTTCACCATCCTCAAACGTGCGTGCATCGTGTCCGTGTTCCACCATCCATAATCTTATTCCATTTTTACAATTACATCAATTCTTCGTGTCGGACACATCCCCGACACGACTTCGGCTCCACCCATCTTATGTAGGACACAAACCCTATCCCTAATCCTAACCCTAACCATAATTTTGTCCTAAGCCTGTCACCACGCTAACCCCGGCTAAACCCTAACAACCCACACCCGACATCACCACCAATAAAAACCCCCAAAACATACCACATCCCAGCTGCCACTTTCCGGCCATCCCCCGCTCCTTGTCACAACCAAACGGACTGCAAAATCACCATCGCCACCCATTACACGCCGCCATCGCAGCCATCCCCACAGCCGCCACACGCCTGACCGTCCCCAACCCACTGTCCAAACCACCGGACCGCCTCCGACCCTGGCCAACTCCGGCCAACTCCCAGCCCACACAGCCGCTGCCACCAGACGTCACCACACCGCCACCACCGTCAACAAACATATCCATCCAACCACCACAAGCAAAAAAAAGTACGATAGCCTCTTACCTAATCCCCGCCGCTGCCGCCGTCCCGGCCAGCTCCTCCGAGCCCCTCCTGCGGTCGGCGCCCCCAAGTTCGCCTCCGTCTGCCGTCGTCGTCATCCCCGGCACCGGATCTGGAAGCGTAGCGGACACGTGCCTCTGCTGACAGAGTGCCATCCGCCTCAAAACCCTACACCACCGCTGTGCCCCCTCTCCGCCAGGCCGACTGCCTCCGACGGCCGCGCCGTCCCCTTCGAGCGCCGCCGCGCCTAAGCTTCCATGCCGTCCGGAGGAAGTCGCGTCTCCGGTATCGGTTCTCCACCGCGCACGGCGCAGCGCCGTCGCCGGCGCTCGACCCCAGCGTGCCACCCTCGATCTAGCCGCCGGCTTTCTCCGCGCCTCTCTCGCAGGATCGCCCCTCCGACTTTCCACGCCGCACCCGCTCCGCCCGGCGCTTATAGCGGCGCCAATCGCCGCGCTCGCCGGAAACCCCTGCCCGGCCTCCTCTGGTGAGCACTGCAAACCCCCTTCGCTCCCTCCCGTTCACTCTACTCTATCTCTCTCTCGTTTTTATAAAATTGGGGAAAGGGGCTGATAAGTATTAAAGGTTATTAATATATATTATTATTATTATTATTATTATTCTTAGTTTTATTATTATTTCATTACTGTTTATTACGATTACAATTTTTATTATTATTAATATCATTACTGTTTATTACTATGATTATTATGATTATCATCTATTATTTTATATACAGTACAACATATAAGAGTAAATTATTATATCTTGATGCATAAGTGGTTATAAGAGTTTATCATGAGAAGTATTATTATTCTGATTTTATTAAATAAATAGATAAATAATAATTTTCAAAATTTCTTTTTACAAAAACCTAATATCCTCAAAATATTCTCCTTGATTTATTAAAATATTTTGACTAATGAAAAGATAGTTTTCCATAATATTTGTATATTTTACGAACTTAGAACCTAGCCTAAAAATTATTTTATCCTTCAAATTATTTATCTAGACATATATCATACAAAAACAAAATGTATTTAGAAATTATATACATATAAATTATTTCAAGTATTCAACTTAGAAATATTTTACTAAAAGTAGTTACCAAAACACATATCATTATTTTTTTTAGAGATTACGAATATTTACCAGGGTTTTGACAAATAAAATGTTAGCTTTATTATTATAAGTATTTTCCAAAAGCATATTATACGTATTCCACAAATTTTCCTCAAATAACCCATTGATCTTGACTAATCAAGAATTTCTATTTCTTGTGGAGTTTCGACTCTTACTCGTCAAACATGGCTATTGGATAGAACATGACTTATTGGATCATGCACCATACCAGGCAACACATCATGCAAGACACCTTGCCTTCACTGTTTAATTTTTTGCTCAATATCATGCATGTTTTAATTGTTGTCCTTTCAAAACCATATGTAGTTGCAAATTATTATATTTTAGTTTTCTTTATGCATTTGGCCTAGAGTTAAGGGACCACCTTTGTTTGTGCCGCATTCATGGGCCGACACTTGTGTACCACGATGTCATGTGTCTCATATAGATTCGGACTTGCGTACCGACCGTACATCGGTGCGTACAGGACGAGCGTTAGGATATAACCGCTAATATAGTTGTCTAGAAGACTTAGCGGTTATTAGAAATATCGTGGTGTGGATTCAGCACGAGTAGTGCATGGAGAGGGTGAAGACAATTATTAGGCGCAGGGGCTTTCACACCTTTACCTTCGTCTAGCTGCCATTTGTGACTCAGCCGAGAGCTAGAGTGCCGTGCACTTATTTACTTTTCTCTAGATGCCACTAGTGCCTCGGTTGAAACACAAATGTGCCGTGCATTTACCTTCGTCTAGCTGCCGTTAGTGACTCACCCAAGAGCTAGTGGCCGTGCATTTATTTTCCTCTAGATGCCTCTTAGCTCTCACTCGAGTGCTAATGGGCCGTGTATTTACTTTTCTCTAGACGCCACTAGTGCCTTGGTTGAAACGCTAACGCGTCGTGTTTCTAGTCTCGATAGCCTTTGTGTGGAACGTTTTCTTCAAAATGTATTTTTACATAGAATGGTTAAGGACCTTTATTTGTGTAGTTAAATATACTTTTCTATTGAGCTTTATTTATTCAGTTATTGGCATGATATTATGTGTCTTGTTACGTCCCCCTGAGGACCTGGTTATCTCTCCAGGTGTGTGCTATTGTCTTTCGCAGGTGTTCTAGCTCTAGCCGTGATCATTGCTATTTTTTTTGAGGATGATTGCACTTGGATCGTCTTCGCTTCGCTCGCCAAAATTATTTATTTTCTCATGTATTTTTCCTTTACTTGTTGGTAGTGGATTTGTCTCCGCCCAACATATTGTATCAAGACAATTCATATCATTATATGATATCTTTTATTCATTTATTTTTGTGTGGATGAGATTAGTTATGGTTCTACTGCATTTTACAGCTTACGTATATTTATTATACGGCTGGCATGTCTACGTTCCTAGTCCTACGTATTTTAGGACTGGGACGTTACAAGATACACTATTACTTTTGATATGTCGATATGACCCAATGTGGATATGCTAATCACTTGGTAAGTTGGGCTTTCTTAGATTTAAGGCTCTAATCTTGATAAACTGCTCAATTTTCTTTTGCTCTGTTAGATATAAATCTTATATCATAAGTTAGAATTGCCTTTTTAAAATCCTATTTTGATGTAAGGAATTAGTTTATAATTTCTGATTCTGTTATTCGTATACAAATCTCGAGGTAGACTTGATTCAAAGGTTTTCCATCAACCATTTGAAATACATATGGAATAAAGATTAGGATGTTCTTACTTCCCTTGTCTTCAGTTATTTCCCCTCCCTGGTCAATCTTTTACTTTAAGGATTGAGACTTATAGGCATATGTTTACGCTTTCTCTCATAGTCAACTAGTTTAAATCTCTAGCAGCTCCTTAAAGTTCTTAGGAATATAGTTGGAAGTAATTTTAATGACTATGATGGCTAGATAGCAGCGTATTGGCGATGCACGACCCATAAAGTTAAAATTATTTTAAGAAATCGTAGGTTATGGATCATTGCTAAAACTATATCTTCGTTGACCTCTTTAGACCTTGTGTCAATATAAGGTAGAGTATCTGATAGCATATCACATTTGAATCACAGAACCAAGGGTTTACCACAGCCAGAGTATACGGGCGAGGCATAATTCTTAGTAAAATGACTTCAGACGTGATTACAAGTTTGGGATACTATAGAGAATAGTAAAATGCCCTGTATGTCCCATAAGATCCAAAGCCAATACTAGTAAAAGTTCTGTAAGTTGGGTAGTCTGTCTCCTAACCTAGCATTCCGTGGTCCTTGTGATCTATTAACAAGGTAATTGACTACACTAATAGGTTTACCTAGAATAAAGAATTTAGGGGTCCATAACCCAATAGTCGACCAAGGCCTTATGGATAATATGATAGTAGGATGACTGTATAAGAAAGAACACCAGGTAATGTTTTAATTCTCACAAAACTCGAACTACATGGGCCTCCTTTCAAAAATCTCGTATACTTGTATTTTGACTATCTTGGCCAATGCTGCTATTACAGCCTAGTTTTGAAAGTTTACTATTTTATCGAGCTTGATTCAAGACATATGTTTATTAGGGACGCCTACCAACATATTGTCTAATCAGAATCGATGTATTGCGGTCTGATCAACCTTAGTGCACTCTGTTCACTCCCTCTTTGATTATCCCACGTGGATTGAGATATCGAGGTATCTAGGATCTCATCCACGACTGCATTGACAATTTCTCTTGAATTGTACATTCGCCTTTGAATCACGTAATTATATTCAGTGACATCTTTTCTGAACTATTTATTATTTTTGTCTTTCACTGATTTAGAAAGACGAGCGCTTGAATTTGATAGATGGATACAGAGTATCCCCATGGCTATGATAGTTGTATACACAAGTGTAGCTACCATCGGCCAGCCATGTGACTAGAACCCTGCCTTGAGTTACTCGTTCTTCTCTCGACCCTCAAACTACTATTGGGACCTTCTAGCTATCTGAATTTGAGAATGATTAGAGTTTTACCCTTAGCCAAAATGCCAACCTAGGAGACTATCTATTCCCAAGAAACCAATTGTTGTGAGTCTCTAATTATTTGCTTGAAGCTTGCTTTAACTAGCAACCCCTAAGCCGTAACCCAACTTTTCCTTGACCAAAGCCCACAGTTTAGACATGAGGTGAATAGACAAAGGTAAGGACAATCATTTACCATGACTATGGTAGGGACCCATCCCGAGATTGATTTCCAACAAATATTACCCTAGTTACGTAAATTTTATTATTAAAACCTAACTAGTATTGGAACACCACAGTCACTAGCTTAGCCAATAACATAGCTTAAATACCCTGTCATATTATGATCTACCAGTTATCAACAGCAATACATGATCAGTACAGCCCATACCACTAGAACCTTTGTGACAATAGTCTGGCAGGCTTGACACAATAAAAATTCACGACTCAGCTGTTAGAAATTTCTTCATATGATGTGCCTTAGAGTTGGTTACCCCGTCGATAATTCTTGTATACTATGGACGAATAGATCATTCTATTTTATCGACCATGTGTCACTGTACACACTCGTTTTCCATTTATTGAGGAACGATCCTTAGCTTGACTTATACCTACCGTATCCCGTTACGCCGTGCTTTATTCTTTATTAACAAGAGTCGAGGTACAATATACGGACTTGGAAATTCTTCTAACCTCATTATTCCTAAAATCATGTCCTAGCTTCCAAGGTGAGTAGACTGTAAGCCGTCTAAAATTTTGGGATATACGAGGATTACCGATTGATTAGAATAACTTCCATTATGATGATAATTAGTGCCCCATGGACTCCCACTTTCCATTTAGATCATTTTGTGTCCCCGGTCGTGTCATTAATATTCGGAGCACGAGACCAGCTGTTACCTTCCAACAAATTTGATATGTAAGATCTAGACGAATACACATTTATCTAGGTATCTCCTGTCATACTCAAACACGTCCTCTTGTACTCTATTTTTGCTGGTACGACTTTCAAGTCAAAAGGACTAGCTATAACCCTTACCATAACACCGGTATAATTCCCGACTTCCATTAGAGCCTCAACTTTGACTCAGTTCATTCGACCCAATATATGGTTGTGATCTACTCGAAGCCCACTACGCGTATGCCTCTAGTATGCTACCCAATTGAGGTCTCACGTGCTACTTAAACACCAAAGTCACTGAAGGCGCATTTTGGGCTTTAGGAACCTAGCTAACCAACCTGACTGGCAACTAGCTCAACCACTTGGGTTGAAACCTATTCCAGGTCACCCTAACCTAGTGGGAATAGTTTTATCTTAGGATATTGTCCAGTCAATATAGATTGAAATCCAAGGTTCAGCCAACCAACGATTGATGTCCAATCAGGGAACCCATTAAGACCCAGTAAAACCTATCCACGCATACCACCGTATTTGGACTATAAAATTAAACTATTTGAAATATGTCCCTATACCTATTATGAAGTCTCCACCTCTCAAAATGTGATGCCATTCGTAACCCTTATTCCATCTACGTGAAAGTCGTGATACGATCTTGCATTGCATCTATATCCCTTGCTCATGTGTTTAAATAACCATGGGAGAGATCACAATCTTGATTTCTCAAATTCTGTTCTATTATGGAACCTTGTCTAGAATTTCGAAAATGGAACTTCTGTATTACACGGATTCCAAGCTCCTATATGAAACGAAGGGGCAAGTGACTAGACTAGAGTAGCCCAATCTAGCAAATAAGTTAATGGTTCATAAACTATCTTTCTATCTGTATCTTTGGATACTCTCTACCGCTCTTGAAACTTTATATTTGCTCTCGATTATTCTTTCTTATCTTCCTGCCCTTTCTATTTCAGAGTGACGAATGGTCATGCTTATTAGAATTTATCAATATTTCTTAGCTACTTGTGTATATTGCTGCTTGTTAAATTTTGGGTTGTTTGATAGATAAGAGAGGATTATAGATGCCATATGCAGTAGATATCTGTTGGTAGGATTGTTAGCAACTAGTTAGAAGATTACAAGATATTAGCTGCGAGGAATAATGTGATCAAAGGTGGATAGAAGTCCTAGAGGTTATGTAGTTACAAAATGGCTAGGAGGAGGATATAAACTATTTTGAGGAATTAAATTTTAAGGAGATTAAGGTTAAGGTAGACTTCTTTTCTGAATTTTTAGGAATAGTTATGAATTAGAATTTCGAGGACGAAATTATTTTTAAGGTGGGTAGATTTGTAGCTCCCCATCCCGACAATTCTGAAATATTTTTATTATTATTTATTTGATTTAAATGGTAATTTTTAGATTTCTGTAAATAACTATTTAGTTAATTATTACGGTAAATGATTTTAGCCATGGTTAGGAATTGAAGTACAAGATGACTAAAAATCATGGCACGAACGGTGCAGTGGCGTGCTTTGACTAGTGTATTAGCCCTGGTAGGGAAGGTCGAGCCATAATGATGTCCTAACTAGGAAAACCAGGCCAAGTTGCGACTTAACCTCTATAAATAGTTTAGTTATTCATTATTAATATTATTTGACGTTTAAGTGACCCGGTTGTACCAAAATGGTCCGGACAGGACCCGGACCGGACCAAGCCAATGTAGGCATGCAGCGAGACTAAAGACACCCGTGCCTATATATTTATGTATGTGCAAATACTTTGTATATATTTTCGAAAATACCTAATATTTTCTAAATATAAATTACACGTATAAAATAGAGATTAATAAGATCAGTTGGTATTTTAGAGTATTGATACAATTTTCTGGAGCCCAGTAATGGGAGTATATGATATGTCCATCCAGGAACTACTATTGAATTATTATTTTTACTAATGGAAATTATTATTATTAATATTATTATTGTCGTTATTAAGTATAAATTATTTATTATTATTTAATTCTTTATGAAAAAGATATATATATATATATATGTGTATATATATTTATATAGGCCTAAAATGGATCTAGACTAGAAACGTTATTATGGAGTTTATTTATATGTAAAGATATATATGAGTATGTGTATATATATATATATATATATATATATATATATATATATATATATATATATATATATATATATATATATATATATATGTATATATGTAAAGATATATATGCGTATGTGTGTGTATAAAAAAAAAAAAAAAAAAAAAAAAAAAAAAATATATATATATATATATATATATATATATATATATATATATATATATATATATATATATATTTGTGGGACGTGGAACTGGGGATGTGCGTGAACGACGGCGAGATTGGCCCCAAACGAAGTGAATGATAGGAATGGATGATGCGCAAGTAAAGTTGGGATAACGAATTGAATCATTGATTGGAAGACGTACTCGGTGATAGTGCGATGCTTGATCTTAAATCGGAAGAAAATTACTTAGACTTGGTCGACCCCGCTAAGAAGAAATTGTATTGATTTCATTGACAAGAGCGCTTGAGAAGCGAATCGAATAATCTCGAGGACCGAGATAAACGATATGTGATACACACATGAATTCGGTTTTAAATCGAAGTTGGCAAAACCATCGGCAAATCGAAACTATCACGAGTAGCTTGTCCGACTTCGCTAGTCGCTAAGCTTGGTTGAAATATACGTATTCGGGGGACGCCTTGAATGCGTGCACGATCCAAACTCAGCGATATGATGAACTCGAATGCAGCTGCAAGTGGGTGTTGAGATGCGCATGAACGAATGAATGAGTTTGCCTCAGCTTACGTCTCTCGTATTTGATGAATTACAACGCACCTCGTGCGACCGTTTCAGTCCCATGATACGTTAAAAAAGTAACCAAGTCGAAGAAACACTTGAATTGAATAAGTGCCATCAACTCTAAAATGAATGAAAGTTATCTAATAAAATCGACCAAACGTATGCGACACGAAACTTGGAAAGGTACCGAGCATGGTTCGATGCCATCGAACGATAGAGCCGTTCGATAGAATTGTCTATAAAATACGATGAGACGAGTTAAGGAATGGTAGGATGACTTGCACTCAGGAAGTCTCGAGGACGAGACTTGTTTTGAGTGGTGTATTATGTAATGACCCGCTCCGCCCTAGCGGAATGCCGATTCAAACGGCAAGTGCAACGACTCAAACGAGCCGTCGACCCGAAGAGTTGGCATCGACCTGATAAAGAATCGATGTAAGGCTTACATTGGCCCGTCAAAGATGAACCCAGACTTAGACTTTCAAAGGCACACTCCGAGTATCGCTCGGCCGATGCGAACATCACTAAGGTGGGTGGCTACGATGAATCCGTCTTTGCTTAGCCTAGACACTTAACAATGCAGACACTATCACGAGAATCGCTAGGCGATAACACCGTGCATGTTAATAAATGACTCAACGCACCTAGCTAAGGGATTAATCCCACCTTGCATGCTTGTATAGAATATGGAAAGGAACATGGAAAATATGAGAACTCTAGCACCGCGTTTCATGCTCATGCTACGGCGCAAGCTTACGTTCAAGTCCGTTACGCGTTCAACAATGAAACAATGAATGGATTACAACAATGAAACGGGAAGACTATCAACATAGTCGTTTCAAGTAGAGTATAGCAACATTGAAAGATTATGGGACCGATGGGTCGCTAAGGCGACTCCCGCACGGGGAGTTGCATAATATGTGAATAAAAGAATGAATGGATAAGTGAATGAATGAGCCAACAAATGAAAGAATGAATACGTGAATGAATCAATGAACGAACAAACAAGTGAAAGAAAGAAAGAATGAATAAAAGATAAGAAGGAAAGGAATGGTTAGCTACAGGTATGACGGGCACGTGCAATGGGGCTCGCTACCCGCGCTGCACGGACGCCAACCTAGTCAATAACGCATTATGGCTAAGGGTTAGCCTACGGCTCGGAGACAGCCGTTTAGTTAAATGTCAAATAATACGAAATGGTCGTGGACAATCCCCTCGTATACGGGAGGTGGGAGATATAAGGGATTTCCGCGGCATGATCAAAGGGAGGATCGTGGCCGGCCTAGGCGGAAATCAAAGGGGGCTTACGGGCTGCCTGGGGGGGGCTTGGCAACCCGGGGGACGTAAGTGCAGGATATTTTCAAGACACTATCAACGTGTACCAGCCGCACACTCTGAATAGTTGCAAAATACTAAGGAAAAAAGGGTCCAAAATGGCTTGTGATGCCAGCGACCGGTGCATATAGAGTTAAGTGGGCTTTGCTGGTGGCGATCCACGTGCAAGTCCTTGTATTGAACAAAGTGGTATAAGTTAACTAAATAAAGTGCCTTCTGAACAGGCTTGAAATATAACACACCAAAGGATAAAGAGTACTTCGTGAAATTGAGTTAAGAAAACACGCCTACGAAGCGCTAGGCCTGAGGCAGGGACACGCCCTTGATATTGAATGCTTACGTAAATCACGATAAGTTATTATATATGAATTGTTGACTAACTTGGCTTACTTTGGACAGGGAAGGCCGGACGGTAAGTATGGGTAAGTCGTGTATGAAATTCCATGCGACACTTGTATTCGACAACACAAGATAGGCTATAAAATATGCCATGTAAATGATCCTAAGGCAAGATTAGAAAGACAATGAATGATAGACGGTGCACAAAAGTAAAAAGAATGTGTTTGGTAATGATAGCATTATGGGCGAGCTAGCCTCCCCACCAGTGCAAAACAATGTACTGATAACCCCACAGTCTGCTTGCAGGAAGCAGGAAACGTCGGTGGGTGCGGAGCTTTCCTCGAACGTGCTAAGGCGCAGAGCTATCCCGGGAGCCTTGGAGCGTTGCAAGGAGCTGGAGCACCATATACATGACATAATATATCGGAACATCGCCATGAATCATTCCATCTTGTAAGCCACTTGGTACGACTTTTATGTTTCAGAGAGAGAGAGAGAGAGAGCTTGAGTGACTTGTATACTCGGCCTAGCACCGCTTGTAAACTTCTTGAATATCAATAAAGAGTTTGAATTCGCTTCAACTTGTGTTTATTTACTTTTCGCTGCAAATGGGGACACTCTGTAGGACTCTGTGGCCTAGCTCAAATCGGCCGTTTCTGGACTTGGCCTTGCACGGGCGCAACCTTAGCCCGTGCGGCATCACGCCTTAGCGAGAACGATCGCTCCTACGGGGGCGGGGCGTGACAGATTGGTATGGTCACGGCTGTCTAGATACATGAGGGTTTACCTACAAGCCAACAGTCTCCTATGGTCGTGAACAAGCCTATTGTCTCAATCACAAGCAAGTAAGTAAATGTTACAAGATGTAAGACCACCAAATATACAATAGTAAGGCATCCCAAACATTACATACTTATCTGATCATAAAGCTAGTCGTTACAAAATGTCAGGATTAGTAAGAGTTCAGTCATACATGATCAACCCTAGGATCTGTCAATCATGTTATAGCCCGTAGACAGACAGTAAATAAAGGTACAACCGAGCTAACAAGTGCTCGTCGGCTAAACGCCTCAAAAGAATAATTTTACAAGAAAGTGGGGGAACAAAAGAAACCCACTCGTTGCCAGGGTTACGCCTGGTGGTCACCATCTGGCTGGAAGGTAGGTAGATCCTCTGCTACTGCTCCGATATCTGGCCATTCAAAACCAGCTGGGTCAGACCCCAGAAAGAGCAAGTGCCATAAAGGGGGCTTCACTTAGAAACTAAAACCAGCATATCACAATAGAATATTAAAGATAATAAATAAAGGACTGATAATAATAAGATAAAAATAGTAAACTGAGTACGAGGAAACCATTCAAGTAGCCCGATCACAACTCTTAAACCAAACAAGGACCGGGGTTGTAATCCTTCACCTGAATAGAAACCCGTCTTAAATACTATTGGTAAGGTAATATATCGAGCACGAAGAAACCATTCAAGTAGCCAGACTGCAACCCTTAAACCAAATAAGGACCGGGGTTACAATCCTTCACCTGAATTGAAACCCGCCTTAATTATTATTGGTACAGTGAAGACAATAAATGAAAAGAGGACACAGAACTGCTCCGGAAGCCAGGTTACAACCCTTAAACCAAACAAGGACCGAGGTTGCAACCCTTTGCCTGAACAGAACTGGACGCCTGATCTTTATTGTTAAGACCAGTATAGATAATCATGCTACTGAGGTAAGATAAAACATGACGAACATGGCATGGGGTTGCAATAAGACAATAAACGAAGAGAGGACACAGAACTGCTCCGGGAGCCAGGTTACAACCCTTAAACCAAACAAGGACCGGGGTTGTAACCCTTCGCCTGAACAGAACTGGACCCCCGATAGTTATTGCAAAGGCAAGCATCAATAATCATGTTATGTCACAATCTTGCACAGGATCAGGATAAGACTAAGCTGGAATAAACTCCATTTAATCAATCACGGCCAATCAAGAGTACGGCTTGATACTTTTAACTAACTAGGGTTATCACAGGCCTAGTTACTAACAAGATGCAATGAGATTATCCCAACAGCCACAAGCCCTACAGACCATCCGGTTATCCAGGTCGAATGTCCGTTTATGAAGAATGCAACACGTAACTGTGTGCTGGAAATGGGCCCTACTCGTCGGTAGGCTACAAGTCTACTGAATGCGCCAAGATAATGGGATTGTCTGTAGCTGAAAATCTTTTCATGACTACTGAATCATTCTAGTTAATTAGCTTTAGTCAATTTCAGTAGGTACCCCTGACGTGGTATTCAGGGATCCCCATCCTAGACATGATGCAAGACAGTACCAGTTTATTTGTAAAGATACAATCGCCCACGGTGTCCAGGTCATTCATACTTATCATGTCAGACTAGCTGTCGTAACAGTAAGTCCTGATATATCATGTCAGTTTACTTGTTAAGAGTGCGCCACGGCAGGCCACTATAATGTTCTATTCTTACATTATTGTGAATAAGAAAAACTTTCATAAAATAACTAGTGATATATTCTTGAAGCTAAGGAAAAGATCTACAACTTTCATGTTTTGAGTTTTTTCAAGATTCTAGCTACAAAATAACTTAAACAGGCAAAAGCAGCAAAATAGAGCAATTCTGGCGCATGGAATTCATGCACAATCGGCGCGTGGGATTCCTGCACAAATCGGCGCGTGGGATTCCTGCACCAATCGGCGCGTGAGATTCCTGCACCAATCGGCGTGTGGGATTCCTGCACCAATCGGCACGTGGGATTCCTGCACAATCGGCGCGTGGGATCCCTGCACCAATCGGTGCGTGGGATTCCTGCACAATCGACACGTGGGATTCCTGCACAATCGGCGCGTGGGATTCCTGCACCAATCGGTGCGTAGGATTCCTGCACCAATCGGCACGTGGGATTCCTGCACCAATCGGCGCGTAAGGTTCCTGCACAATCGGCGCGTGGGATTCCTGCACCAATCGGCGCATGGGATTCCTGCACCAATCGGCGCGTAGGATTCCTGCACCAATCGGCGCGTGGGATTCCTGCACCAATCGAAAAATATATATATATATATAATATAAAGGAGAAATAAAAACAACCCAAACAGGCCCAAGCCCAGGCCAGCCCAGCCCAGCCCAGGTCACAGCTCAGCAATTTCCCCGACCCCTAAACCGACAATATACACAAACACAGCCGATCTATATACAAATCTGGAGAGAAGAAGAGTCGAGAAGTTCTCATCCAAATCCTAGCCGAATCCTGCGACCCTGGCCTCGTGACGCGTGCACGCCCCTAGGGCTCCACCGCACGAGCGTGCAGCCGCCACACGGTGGCCGACTGACCAACAACAGCGGCCAAACCGCGCACATGGGAAGAAACAGAACAGCAGCAGCAGATGTGCCACTTCGTCGCGGGAATTCTTCGCACACGGTGGATCATTTCTTGACCGTTTGTTCTGTTACGACCACAACCTAACCCTCTGCATAACTCTTCAATTAGGTTTAATTATATTGCCTTTGATTTATCGGGAAATCGATTCAAAATCGACCAAAAGTCTGTTCAAAAATGAACACGAAATAGTCCAAACCCCTGATTTGGAAGGTGACAAATTGCCAATCCTTTGACTGTCTCAAAATTGGGTTTGAATAGCTATACAGACAACCTATAGGCTTTCACAAACGTTTTTACAGAAGCCAAGATTATCGACTACGTGTCGAGAAATCGAATCCCGAAGTTTACCAAAAAACTGTTTTAAAAACAATAAAATCCTTTGATACGACATGCGTTTCGCCAATTCGGGCGACGTGCTCGTGAACCGAAACCATCAAAAGGTGCGTATCGGCTTCGTGGACGTGTAGGATTTGATGGAATTCAAATTGGTTGCGTGTGCGCGACGAATTTGATGCGTATCCGTCAAAATTCACTGTATCGGCCTATGTGTAAATTTTCAATTACTTTGTGCACGTTCATAAAAACGAGACAAAACCTGAGCCAACAGGACCGTATCATTTTTTTGGTCTTGTATGCCAAGTTTGGTCCAATTCTGAGACCGTTGATCGGATCGCCATTTCGCAGGCCCCACGATCCGATTCAACGGGCAATTTTGTGCACGGCCTGCCGAAATCCAAAATTGGATATACCGTTGGGTTTGTATCATCAAAACGAATCCGTAGACATGTAGTTTGACGACTTTAGAGATCGTTGACTCTTGCACGCTTTTCGGAGCAACGGCAGATACCGTTTTGACCCGAAATTATCGTTTTGCCCCTGTGTCCAGAATTGGACTTAAGGACAGACAATCCTAGATAATTTGACTATTCTAAAAATGTTGCTAATATCTATTTCAGCATCCGGAGACTTTTTGCATGTATTGAGTGACTCATCTAAGTGGTTGTATTATCGGTTTCACCAGCAAAGGACCTCAGGCAAGTGCACTTTCTGATTGCTTTTCGATTCATAGTAGTTTTTATGTTTCATGTTTATACATATATCTTGCTTTTTGTTGTCATGCTCATCACACAAAAATTAGTATCATGGGACTCTACTTACTATATTTCGTGATTAACATGTTTTCGTATTGCGTGACTTGTTCGAGTCCATGAGTGCCACTCGTGAGGGAGAAATATCTTAGTAGACGTGTGAACTACCCCTTACCCATCCCCATATGTCTGATCTTGACTGATAGTAGCAGCACACGACACGTGCAGGGTGCCGTATTTACCCCTTAGTCGTTCACATGTCGAACAAGATATTTCAAAACACATAGATAGTTGTCTTTTATTTGGTTCTTTGTTTTCTTCATCGCTTGCCATGACATCAGTTATTTTCTAGTTTTCATCTCACACATGTTATTTTCATATCTTGTGAATTCTATTGTGTTTTTTGTATTGCCGTCGGTTTGCGTACTTGTTCCATTCCTGACTGAAAATCAACATTTTTCAGGTTAGCTGTGGCTTCACTTAGCTTTGGGAGATACGGGTGTACTTGTAGACAAAAAGCTAGAAATAGATAGCTGTGGCTTCACTTAAATTATTTAAAGTTTCTTTTAGTATATATATATATAATATATATATATATATATATATATATATATATGTGTGTAATATTTTATATATATATAATATTTTATATATATAATATATTATATATATATAATTATATATATATATATATAAGAAAAAAGGGAAATACTCGCGAGATATTGGAAGCCCAATATCTCGCGAGCAGAATATAATTCAAAACCTGCGACCCCCAGATTCACTAAACCGATACCAATGTATATATACATATATATACACACAAATGAAAATAAATAAATAAGGAGAACACCTAAAAACCCTAGCCGAAAATTTCTCAACCCTAACCCCCTGGACAGCAGCGCCGCCACTAGTTCGCGTCCTCCCTGGCTCCACCGTGCGCGGCCAATGGCCGGCCGACCGCCACCCCACGCGTGGACGGGCTGAAGAGGACAACATCAGCAGTAGCGGCAGCGAGCACCCTACTTTGTGATGCGACATATTCCACCTCGTTCGACCATTTGTCGAACCAATTGATCAGGTGTGTAGATAACCTAACTGAGTCTCATGTCCTTAAATACTTTATTTTATTTTGCCATGTGCGCGACGCGAAACGAGTTCCAAAATAAAAAAAACTCGATTATTTGGATTATAGAAACTGTCCCGACAATCCATGTTTCAGGTCGAATTTTGACCTGAATATTATGATTTTTCAAAATTTGTTTGAATCAATTTATAGAAAACCTGTAGGAGACCAAACCTTCTTGTAGAATTATTTGTTGTTCACTATATGTAAAGTTATTCGGCTTTAAAGTTTGGGAAAAATCAATTTTTTAAACAACCAATTAAGAAAAATTTCCCGATACGGCGTGCGCCACGACAAATCGGGCGACGTGGACGCAACCCATAAGCATCATAAGGTGCGTATGGATGTTATAGATGTGTGGGAACTGACGGAACTCGATTTCGTTATGCGAGCGCGACGAAATCAATACGTATCCGTCAAGATACCCCGTATCCTCCACTTTACAAACTAGGCTATAACTTCGTGTACATTCGTCAGTTCGAGACAAAACTTATGCCAACATGACCGTATCGATATTCTGGTCCTGCATACCAAGTTTGGTATGATTTTGAGAAGGTCGATCGGAACACCTTTTTGGCGGGCCCGCGACCCGATCCAACAGGCAAATTTGTGCGCGGCCCACCGGAATTCAACTTTGGACATACGGTTGGGTTCATCTCGTCAAATCGTACCCGTAACATATACTTTAAAGACCATAGGTTTTGGCCCGCTTTTCGGTACAAAACGGGTCCAACGACGGACATCGTTTTGATCCAAAATTACAATTTTGCCCCTGTGTCCAGAATTGGACTTTTGGGCAGGCGTTTTATGACAAATATTTTACACCAAGAACTTTCATGATGTTTGTTTCAGAATCCAGAGCCGTTTGCGGATTGTGACTTTGATTTGCTGACGATTGTGACTGTTGGACTTGCCACTCTCGCACCACCAGGCAAGATATGTTGCCACCATACTATGCAGTTTATTTATATTTATTTCAGTTATTTCTATTCAGTTTATATTTCTATTGCTAGTATTGTATCACTGTAATGCCCCAGTCCCAAAATACTTAGGACCAAGTACGTAGACATGCCAGCTGCACATATACGAAGAATACACCAATATATGGTATCCTCATATTTGTACATAAACTGTAATAATATAACATGATAAGCCACGATATTAATAACTAAATCTCATCCACAGCTCAACACGGAGAATATAATAAGTCTCAATAAATAAAATGAGTCAAAGGGATAGCCGGGTGGACATACCCACTCCAAACAACTATGAAAATAGTACCAACTAAAGGTAGTCCAACTGTCACGACCCGCACCCTAGAGTAAGGGCACAAGAAGTGGGTACGTCCAGCCTATGCCGCAGTGTCGGCGGTAGAGCGCTGTCCTAGGTTACTATCTAATCAACAACTCACGCAATTATATAATGTACTTGTCAATATCTCAACTCCGAACGGAGGACAAGTATAGATATAATGAAATCTCAATCACAGTCTAAGCACGATAAGATAACACAGAAGTTTATAACTAAAACTAAATAACAACATTTATAAACTACTAAATAATAATATCTCAAACAAACTTCAAATACAAACTTGAATCTCAAGTTATTACAATTCAAGTTCTAAAACATAAAAACTAAACCAAGTCTACTAGCTAGTCTCCCGATCACTCCTGAGTGTCGGGGCCAAAGGTAGCTAAGCCATCTCCTGCTCCAAGACAAGTAGGGCAAATGTCCTCAGGGCAATCATCTGTAATATTTTCAACAGGTCCAGTCAGGACAGGAACGAGTACATTTCATCAAGAAATTCCAAGTAAATGACAGAGAACTATAAAGCAGTTATAGACAGTTGTATTGATGAATATGGCAGTTTAATTTTCAGGTGATAGTATAGAGAGACTGATAAAGTACAAGAAAAGTAAGTAACTAAACAAGAAGAGAAACATAGCAATGAAGACTGTAAAATATAATCTAGCTGAACTAGAGTAACATGATATAAGTCCAGATGATATAATATGAGTCAAGTGTAATCCCAGTGTGAGTCTAATACAAGATGAGTCGAATGTGATTCTAATCATTGTTCTAATAATATGATTCGAATAAGGTGATGCGAATAGTGATTCGAATAAGGTGATACGAATAGTGATTCGAATAATAATCAAACAATGATTCGAATAAATTCTCCAAGTGTGTTTTAAAATACCGAGATCGACATGTAAACGACTGTAGGTAATACGGCATACCACACACTCGCGAAGTATGTGATGGCTATCGTTCGAATATAATACACAGAGGGGTGATTCGAATAGGGGGATATGTCTACATGTCTAATCAGTATTTCCCTGCCCAGTCTAATACAAATGAATCCACAATCCAACACATAAGACGAATACAAGTCCAACCAACATATGAAGATACGAATAGGGTGATTCGTATGGTGATTCGTATGGTGATTCGAATAATAGACGTAAGACGAGTAAGTATGTGTATCGCATACATAGATTCAGAAATAAAAATACGTGTTTGTAACAGAGAATCACATACAGCTAACTAGAACTGAAGTACAGTAATTGACAAATAAATGAGAGAACTATCAGAGAATGTACTCGCCTGATACTCTGAAAAGAGTAATAAAATATCAGATGTCTGCACCGGAGTTACAATGTCCTAAATAGAGCAGTACAGGTTATAATGTGTTTAAAATAAGATAAATAAAGTCTACGATGCAATCTACATGATTCTAAGTCAATTCTATGTCAAAGTCAACTCTAAGTCAAACTTGGTCAACTGTCTAGGTCAAACTAGGTCCCAGTCAAACTTGGTCAACACTGGGTCGACCCAAGTCAACATTTAGGGTTTGGGCTTCTATCTAGTCAACATAGTCAAGGGTCAACTATCTAGTCAACTCTATATTAAAACTAAACTCCTAAATTCTATCCCATACCATATCATATCCTAAGATATATCACATCATATATTGTTTATAACCCCAACCTCATCCCATATACCTCACACATATACCCAATGACATGTACATAGTTCCACATATATATACCATGTGTATGGTTACAATGAACCAAGAAGCAAATGAGCTAAGGCAAGCTCTCAACTACAAATACCAAAACACTCTTTACACATACCATCTATATACATACATGTGTACATAGGTACATAGTGAGGCTAAGGCATATACATGCATATCTACATTTATTATATATATTATACATGTTGCATACATATAGAAGGGAAAGGGGGCTGTGTGTGTATGACTAAAACTAACATGTGTGTAGAGAGTATCATGGGTACATGAAAACAGTAGGAGGTTTGGTTGACAGTGTGTGTACATGTGCCATAACAATTTGTGTGTGTGTGTATGAGTGAAATATATGTGGGTGAATGTGAATTGATGGGCTGTGACCCTACATGAGAGAAGTTGTGGTGAACAGTGGCTTTAAAATCAGTTTTGTGTGTCAATGACAGTGCAAAAACCAGTGTGTGTAAATGACAATGGTGTCAAGTGAGTTTCTTGTATCAAATAGGAAAATAGATAATAAGAGTTCAGTTATAGACATGTGGGTGTGTGGACGTTAATAGTTAGGAAAATTCTCAGGTTATTACAACAAAGTAAATCTTATATTTCTGAAATGTGGGTGTGGGGTTATTAGTGTCAAGACAATTTGAATGAGAATCATCTCAGGAAATTGGTTCCCAGATCAGTTAAAGAAGAAATGATCTCAGGTTATTGTTCAATAGAAATTTCAGGTTTTACTACTCTTTACACATTCAACATTGCAAATCAAAACTCTATTAAAACATAACTGAATCCTAGTTTATCCTTCCTGAAATCTCAGTTATCATTGTACACAATTTTAAGTCTTTAACATATATCAAATATGCATCCATATTCTTTCTCACATTCCCCTTCAATCCTGATACAACCCAAATCCTACTGTTAAACTAAACCTAATCAACTTAGGAAAACAAGGCTCAAACCTATGCTCTCTGCCTACTGCTACTCCCTGCTTGCTGCTGCAGTGTATTGAAAAGTCAGGCCAAGCAAAGGATAGGCTACAACTGCCATCCAAATGAAATGCTGCTACTGCCCTGCTTGCTGCTGAAATGTCACTGCAAATGCAAGCCAAGGCAGATCATGCCTGCTGAGTCCCTGTTCACTGGTATTTCCTAGCCACAATATACACCCCCATTCCATAGCTATACACTAACCTATATACAAAACCTATATATATCCTAGGCTCACAAATCACATACATACATTACCTATTTACTATTTCCCATATCATTAACAAACTTGAACATATACTAGGTTTTGAGATCCTGAAACATGTCAGGTTCTCAGGAATCCTGAGAACAATTGACCTGTCACTCTAACAGTTAACACAATGTCCAAACCTATTCTCAGTTTAGTAACTAAACCCTTCACATAGTACCCCAATTGATACTCACACATACATACCCAAACCAATTCAAATCACAAAGCAACAGTGCCCACACAAGTGTCCATTTCATTCTCATTTCTCAGATTTCATGTGTGGCCTAAATCTCAGGTTTTGTTAAACATTCCAGTCCCAGGTTCCAGTCCAATGTGTCAAGAGTAGTGCATGGATTCACAGGTTTTGTAGATATGAGTGTGTGTGTTTCTAGGGTTGAATCCAGTATATACAACCTCAGGTTTTACTAAAATTCTCAGGAATCCTGAAATGTGTCTAATGTGTGACAGTGTTCAGTTATTCAATGCTTAATACAAACCAACTCATATCAGTTAACTACCAAAACCCAAATCCAAGACTGAACCAAGCCCCTAGGACTGTAACTCTATTACTCAGGCATATACATACATGTAGGCATTATAAAATGGATATCAATTTACATTATTTAACATTTTAATTATCAATTAAACTGTGAAACTGAACACAGTATCAGTAAATTGGGAATACTGAAATTCGAACATCAAAACAATTCAAAACCACAACACAGTCGTGTACAGAGGTGTCCAACATGTGTGTGCACATGTGGAGGGTGTCCATGTGTCCTGAAATTAGGACACGAAGTGTCAGAAACAGAAGGAGTATAAATATCAGTAAACTACACAGAAAATCCTCGTACACGGGTGTCGGTCGACCCAGGACACGACACACGACACTAGTGTCCTCGTGCACGTGTCCCGGTGTTCGCCCAGAGTAGGGCTACACACTCAAGTACCTGAAACGTGTTCAAGTGGTGTCCAGCTTCGTGTCCAAGCCCGTATAGTGACCCAATGTGCGCGTGTGTGTGTGTGTTTGTAAAACCAGTGCAAGGGAGTTTTCTTTCGAAACACTCAACGATACCTCCCCAAATTTTGTGGGCACAATATCAGTCATTGCCCCTCGGTGCTGACCAAAATTGGTCGGGTCTCGTGTCGTGTCCAGTGAGAACTGGACACGAGGTAGCAGGACAGTGTACAGTACAATGTACAGCGTGTTCGTGTCCAATTTGGATACGGATACGACATGGTCTCGTGCTCAGTGTCATGGTTCTGTGATCTACACCTATAGGGCTAGAAGATTGTGCAATTAGTTTTCAAAATATTAACATTTAATTGGTAGAGGCAAATCATCAAATACTTATATTAAAACCTAGATACGTGTCCGATACGGACACCAAACCCAATCCAATTTCTACCAAACTTAGCCTATAGGTCCCTGGTACCTAGATGCATGCATCCATGAAGAGAAATCACAATATTAGTAGGTTTAGTGGCATTTTACCTATTGAGTGAAAACTCAATAAAAAGCCTAGAATAGGGGTGGGTGTCCTCTTCACTTGGGGGTGCCAAATGCTTGTGCAACCTTGCTAGCTAGCTCCCCTTAGCATCCTCAACAGTAGGGTATTCCAATGCAAGAAATTTGGCTCAAATTGGAGTTGATTTGGATATTTGGGGAGAATTTTAGGGAAGAACACAAAAGAGGCAATTAAAATAAATTAAAAATAGTGCAAATGATTAATGTGTTGCATTTACAGAGGGGGAAATGTGTGATGGCTGTTGAAAACATTAAGGTTAGGGTTTAGGATGAGTGGCTAAGGTTTCTCCAACAAATTCTAGGCAATCTAATGGCTCACAATTAAAGCAACATCCTTTAACCTTTAGCCTAAAATATCTTTCTAACAAATATCTAGATATTACACTAATGTAATTACTTAATGAAAATCTCTAACTTAGTCTCTAGGGTCATGATTAACAATCTAGATTAGGCTAACTTCTAGGTCAAGTCTCAACAATTTAACTAACACATATTTAATTAATATAATTCACAATTTCACAAAATTGTCAAAATGACCAAAATACCCCTAGGCTTAGAAATAGAAATTTGAAATTCTAAACACATAATTAGGTCTCCTTGGTCATGATTAGTCTTCTAGGTCATGTATGACTAAGGTTACACTAGCAAAACTCTAATTTCACATTTCACTCAATTAAATAGTTTTAAAATAACTAAAAATCACCAAAAATCATATCATGACTTAAATATCATTATTAAATGATTTAAAATACAAAAGTTCAAAATTACCCTCATTTGAAAAACTGGGTGTTACAAGTCTACCCCCCTTAGAAGAATTTCGTCCTCGAAATTAAGATGATCGAACTCCTGCTAGGTCAAACCCCCAAATCAAACAAGGTCAAGATACTATGCAAAACTCTGTACTACTGGTCGTGATTCCACAGTCTCGAACAGGGTAACTACGCTATCTAGCATATCACAAACACATCCTGGCAGGTACTAATGGAAATCACACATGAAGGTGAAAGAAGGACAAGAAAGACAGACCTGCTAACCCGTCACCCATAGCGTCGGTTTACTCGACTGTCAGCACAAAAGCCCTACCCCTCTGGGGTATATCCCTCTGATGGTGCGGGGTACGGTGCTGCGCTATAGGTGGTCTAACTCCCTCTATCTAATCTATGATACTCAAGTAACATCTACCCTGATATTCTATTCCATCTCACTAGGGCACCATCTATATGGTATCTATCCTGTAATCTGATAATCATACCCGTCTATCCAGAACCATGTTACCAGAATCCTCGTCACACCAGTAAGTATGGCTACGATAATCCATAGAGTCCACAACTAATGTATATACTTCTAGAATCATGGTATTTAAAATTTTTGCATTGCCGCTAGCTTGGCTGCAAAAACTTTAAATTCCCACACCCGAGAAACATATCCAAAATCAGACTCTATCTCATCGCCCAACCAGCTGATATGGCAGTAAAAGACTCTTGATTCCATGACAGAGGCAACCTAGCCCATAATGTTATCTTGGTAGAAAATCAAGTCAATAAGGAATACCAAGAATCAAATTCAACGATGAATCAAGGAAGATAGACAGATACTGTCAGAATCAAATTTCGAGATAGTTTAAATGAGATTCTCAAAGGTCATCCAGGAATCTTCTCAAGTAGTCCTAACTGTGATTGAGCACTCTCTCAACTAAGCCTATTTCTTAGTTCCTATCGCAGGCTGTAGTGATACTCTAGTTCGAATACCACTACATTATAAACTCGACCTGCATGGGCCACCACTAAAAACGTGTCACGACCCGCACCCTAGAGTAAGGGCACGAGAAGTGGGTACGTCCAGCCTACGCTGCAGTGTCGGCTGTAGAGCGCTGTCCTAGGTTACTATCTAATCAACAACTCACGCAATTATATAATGTACTTGTCAATATCTCAACTCCGAACGGAGGACAAGTATAGATATAATGAAATCTCAATCACAGTCTAAGCACGATAAGATAACACAGAAGTTTATAACTAAAACTAAATAACAACATTTATAAACTACTAAATAATAATATCTCAAACAAACTTCAAATACAAACTCGAATCTCAAGTTATTACAATTCAAGTTCTAAAACATAAAAACTAAACCAAGTCTACTAGCTAGTCTCCCGATCACTCCTGAGTATCGGGGCCAAAGGTAGCTAAGCCATCTCCTGTTCCAAGACAAGTAGGGCAAATGTCCTCAGGGCAATCATCTGTAATATTTTCAACAGGTCCGGTCAGGACAAGAATGAGTACATTTCATCAAGAAATTCTAAGTAAATGACAGAGAACTATAAAGCAGTTATAGACAGTTGTATTGATGAATATGACAGTTTAATTTTCAGGTGATGGTATAGAGAGACAGATAAAGTACAAGAAAAGTAAGTAACTAAATAAGGAGAGAAACATAGCAATGAAGATTGTAAAATATAATCTAGCTGAACTAGAGTTACATGATATAAGTCCAGATGATATAATATGAGTCAAGTGTAATCCCAGTATGAGTCTAATACAAGATGAGTCGAATATGATTCTAATCATTGTTCTAATAATGTGATTCGAATAAGGTGATGCGAATAGTGATTCGAATAAGGTGATACGAATAGTGATTCGAATAATAATCAAACAATGATTCGAATAAATTCTCCAAGTGTGTTTTAAAATACCGAGATCGACATGTAAACGGCTGTAGGTAATACGGCACACCACACACTCGCGAAGTGTGTGATGGCTATCATTCGAATATAATGCACAGAGGGGTGATTCGAATAGGGGGATATGTCTACATGTCTAATCAGTATTTCTCCACCCAGTCTAATACAAATGAATCCACAATCCAACACATAAGACGAATACAAGTCCAACCAACATATAAAGATACGAATAGGGTGATTCGAATAGTGATTCGTATGGTGATTCGTATGGTGATTCGAATAATAGAGGTAAGACGAGTAAGTATGTATGTCGCATACATGGATTCAGAAATAAAAATACGTGTTTGTAACAGAGAATCACATACAGCTAACTAGAACTGAAGTACAGTAATTGACAAATAAATGAGAGAACTATCAGAGAATGTACTCGCCTGATACTCTGAAAAGAGTAATGAAATATCAGATGTCTGCACCGGAGTCACAATGTCCTAAATAGAGCAGTACAGGTTATAATGTATTTAAAATAAGATAAATGAAGTCTACGATGCAATCTACATAATTCTAAGTCAATTCTAGGTCAAAGTCAACTCTAAGTCAAACTTGGTCAACTGTCTAGGTCAAACTAGGTCCCAGTCAAACTTGGTCAACTCTGGGTCAACCCAAGTCAACATTTAGGGTTTGGGCTTCTATCTAGTCAACATAGTCAAGGGTCAACTATCTAGTCAACTCTATATTAAAACTAAACTCCTAAATTCTATCCCATACCATATCATACCCTAAGATATATCACATCATATATTGTTTATAACCCAAACCTCATCCCATATACCTCACACATATACCCAATGACATGTACATAGTTCCACATATATATACCATGTGTATGGTTACAATGAACCAAGAAGCAAATGAGCTAAGGCAAGCTCTCAACTACAAATACCAAAACACTCTTTACACATACCATCTATATACATACATGTGTACATAGGTACATAGTGAGGCTAAGGCATATACATGCATATCTACATTTATTATATATATATTATACATGTTGCATACATATAGAAGGGAAAGGGGGTTGTGTGTGTATGACTAAAACTAACATGTGTGTAGAGAGTATCATGGGTACATGAAAACAGTAGGAGGTTTGGTTGACAGTGTGTGTACATGTGCCATGACAATTTATGTGTGTGTGTATGAGTGAAATGTATGTGGGTGAATGTGAATTGATGGGCTGTGACCCTACATGAGAGAAGTTGTGGTGAACAGTGGTTTTAAAATCAGTTTTGTGTGTCAATAACAGTGCAAAAACCAGTGTGTGTAAATGACAATGGTGTCAAGTGAGTTTCTTGTGTCAAATAGGAAAAACAGATAATAAGAGTTCAGTTATAGACATGTGGGTGTGTGGATGTTAATAGTTAGGAAAATTCTCAGGTTATTACAACAAAGTAAATCTTAGATTTCTGAAATATGGGTGTGGGGTTATTAGTGTCAAGACAATTTGAATGAGACTCATCTCCGGAAATTGGTTCCCAGATCAGTTAAAGAAGAAATGATCTCAGGTTATTGTTCAATGGAAATTTCAGGTTTCACTACTCTTTACACATTCAACATTGCAAATCAAAACTCTATTAAAACATAACTGAATCCTAGTTTATCCTTCCTGAAATCTCAGTTATCATTGTACACAATTTTAAGTCTTTAACATACATCAAATATGTATCCATATTCTTTCCCACATTCCCCTTCAATCCTGATACAACCCAAATCCTACTGTTAAACTAAACCTAATCAACTTAGGAAAACAAGGCTCAAACCTATGCTCTCTGCCTACTGCTACTCCCTGCTTGCTGCTGCAGTGCATTGAAAAGTCAGGCCAAGCAAAGGCTAGGCTACAACTGCCATCCAAATGAAATGCTGCTACTGCCCTGCTTGCTGCTGAAATGTCACTGCAAATGCAAGCCAAGGCAGATCATGCCTGCTGAGTCCCTGTTCACTGGTATTTCCTAGCCACAATAGACACCCCCATTCTATAGCTATACACTAACCTATATACAAAACCTATATATCCTAGGCTCACAAATCACATACATACATTACCTACTTACTATTTCCCATATCATTAACAAACTTCAACATATACTAGGTTTTGAGATCCTAAAACATGTCAGGTTCTCAGGAATCCTGAGAACAATTGACCTGTCACTCTAACAGTTAACACACTGTCTAAACCTATTCTCAGTTTAGTAACTAAACCCTTCACATAGTACCCCAATTGATACTCACACATACATACCCAAACCAATTCAAATCACAAAGCAACAGTGCCCACACAAGTGTCCATTTCATTCTCATTTCTCAGATTTCATGTGTGGCCTAAATCTCATGTTTTGTTAAACATTCCAGTCCCAGGTTCCAGTCCAATGTGTCAAGAGTAGTACATGGATTCACAGGTTTTGTAGATATGAGTGTGTGTGTTTCTAGGGTTGAATCCAGTGTATACAACCTCAGGTTTTACTGAAATTCTCAGGAATCCTGAAATGTGTCTAATGTGTGACAGTGTTCAGCTATTCAATGCTTAATACAAACCAACTCATATCAGTTAACTACCAAAACCCAAATCTAAGACTGAACCAAGCCCCTAGGACTGTAACTCTATTACTCAGGCATATACATACATGTAGGCATTATAAAATGGATATCAATTTACATTATTTAACATTTTAATTATCAATTAAACTGTGAAACTGAACACAGTATCAGTAAATTAGGAATACTAAAATTCGAACATCAAAACAATTCAAAACCACAACACATTCGTGTACAGAGGTGTCCAACATGTGTGTGCACATGTGGAGGGTATCCACGTGTCCTGAAATTAGGACACGAAGTGTCAGAAACAGAAGGAGTATAAATATCAGTAAACTACATAGAAAATCCTCGTGCACGGGTATCGGTCGACCCAGGACACGACACACGATACTAGTGTCCTCGTGCACGTGTCCCGGTGTTCGCCCAGAGTAGGGCTACACACTCAAGTGCCTGAAACATGTCCAAGTGGTGTCCAGCTTCGTGTCCAAGCCCGTATCAGTGACCCAATGTGTGCGTGTGTGTGTGTTTGTAAAACTAGTACAAGGGAGTTTTCTCTCGAAATACTCAACGATACCTCCCCAAATTTTATGGGCACAATGTCAGTCATTGCCCCTCGGTACTGACCAAAATTGGTCGGGTCTCGTGTCGTGTCCAGTGAGAACTGGACACGAGGTAGCAGGACAGTGTACAGTACAATGTACAACGTATTCGTGTCCAATTTGGACACGGACACGACACGGTCTCGTGCTCAGTGTCATGGTTCTGTGATCTACACCTATAGGGCTAGAAGATTGTGCAATTAGTTTTCAAAATATTAACATTTAATTGGTAGAGGCAAATCATCAAACACTTATATTAAAACCTAGATACGTGTCCGATACGGACACCAAACCCAATCCAATTTCTACCAAACTCAGCCTATAGGTCCCTGGTACCTAGATGCATGCATCCATGAAGAGAAATCACAATATTAGTAGGTTTAGAGGCATTTTACCTATTGAGTGAAAACTCAATGAAAAGCCTAGAATAGGGGTGGGTGTCCTCTTCACTTGGGGGTGCCAAATGCTTGTGCAACCTTGCTAGCTAGCTCCCCTTAGCATCCTCAATAGTAGAGGATTCCAATGCAAGAAATTTGGCTCAAATTGGAGTTGATTTGGATATTTGGGGAGAAGTTTAGGGAAGAACACAAAAGAGGCAATTAAAATGAATTAAAAATGGTGCAAATGATTAATGTGTTGCATTTATAGAGGGGAAATGTGTGATGGCTGTTGAAATCATTAGGGTTAGGGTTTAGGATGAGTGGCTAAGGTTTCTCCAACAAATTCTAGGCAATCTAATGGCTCACAATTAAAGCAACATCCTTTAACCTTTAGCCTAAAATATCTTTCTAACAAATATCTAGATATTACACTAATGTAATTACTTAATGAAAATCTCTAACTTAGTCTCTAGGGTCATGATTAACAATCTAGATTAGGCTAACTTCTAGGTCAAGTCTCAACAATTTAACTAACGCATATTTAATTAATATAATTCACAATTTCACAAAATTGTCAAAATGACCAAAATACCCCTAGGCTTAGAAATAGAAATTTGAAATTCTAAACACATAATTAGGTCTCCTTGTTCATGATTAGTCTTCTAGGTCATGTATGACTAAGGTTACACTAGCAAAACTTCAATTTCACATTTCACTCAATTAAATAGTTTTAAAATAACTAAAAATCACCAAAAATCATATCATGACTTAAATATCATTATTAAATAATTTAAAATACAAAAGTTCAAAATTACCCTTATTTGGAAAATTGGGTGTTACACTAACCACCCCAAAACAACAAGAAAGAAGATAAAAGATGTCCACTACATAGTCTCAGAGAATAAACAATGAAAGCTAGGTATCGGCGGGAAATGCCTCGTCATCGACGTAAGAAGGATCCAACACTGCTCCGTACTCCTGTAGATAGTCCTGCTCGTCTAACCCTGGAGAGATCACCAGGTTCTCAGATGGACGTAACAAGATACAAAAAAATACCGAAATAACTGAATGTGAAAATTTGCAACTATGATACTACAGGTTTTCCTAACCGTCTTTGTGAGATGCACTTTGAGGACAACGTTCAACGCAGTGGCTGTATGATAAGCATAAAGTAAAGAATGGCCACAAGTAGCGCTCATCCGAGTCACTATCAGCCAAGTGTGACTTGGACGACATGAAAATAAGATATAAAATTATGAGAATGACTAAATCTAGTCGCTTGCACCCAAGTGTGGCTTGGACGCACGATATAAACAAAAGAAAAAATAAGACAAATAAATATGCAATAATAAAGTATACTGAAAATAAATGAGCACAATCAGAATTTATGGCAAGGTATACTTGCCTGTGGTGCGAGGAGGGCAATCCAATAGTCGCAAACGTCAGCACAAAAACTCACAAATCATAGATGACTCCAATTGCTGAAACAAACATCAAAAATATTTTTGGTGTAAAACATATATCTAGGAAATGCCTGTCCGAAATTTAGATTCCGAAACAGGGGCTAAATTATAATTTTGGGTCAAAACGATACCCGTCGTTGGACCCGTTTTGTACCAAAATGCGTGCCAGAACCTACGGCCTCTAAATTTATCAAACTACATGTCTACAAATTATGTTTTTCTAGACGAACTCAACGGTACGTCCAATTTAGGATTCCGATGAGCCGTGTACAATTTTGCCCGTTAGATTGGGTCGTGGGCCCGCCAAATAGGCGTTCCGGTTGACCTTCTCAGATTTTGACCAAACTTAGCACACATGACCAAAATTTTGATACGGTCCTGTTCGCGTAAGTTTCGTCTCGATTGGACGAATGTACACGAAGTTATGGTCATGTTTGCAAAAGGTCGATACGGGGGTATCTCGGCGGATACGCATTGATTTCGTCGCACACACGCAACGAAATCGGTTACGTCAGTTCCCATAAGTCGGCAACATTCATACGTGTCTTTCGATGCATATAGTGCGTGACCACGTCGCCCGATTTGTCGGAGTGCATGCCGTATCGTGAAAGATTTCTAGATTTTTAATGTTTATACAATAGTTTTTCGCCTAAATTTAATGTCAGATAAAATCCTGTAATATATAAAAGTAAAAGATACGTTTTGATCTTAGCTATATTGACTTCAACTGTGTTCAATTGATTTTCGAAAATACGGACTGGTTTCATCGATATCGGCCTTCCAAGTTAGGCTTTTGGCTGTCATTCACAGTTCTGTTGACATGGGTTTTTCTTCAATTTCTCGAGTATTTTTCTATCGATCCTAACTTGATTTGATTCGATACTTGATACAGGGATTAGTGATGGTTATATTATCTTTCAATAGGATTTAACAAATCGAAAAATGATCGAGTATTATTGAGGAAATCTTAGTTTGAATGTGGGTACCTTACAATCGACAACATGGGTTTTTCCCTATTCGCGGTCGGCCTGGAGGAAGATGGCGGGGGTTCCACGGCGGTGCGACGCTATCAGGCAGCGGGATGGCGACGCCGGGGCGTGAGGGTCATGCTGGAGTCTATCATCTGGGTCGAGGTTCGGGTTACGAGGAAGCTTGCTAGGGTTTTTCCTCAACACCGCGGGTGAGTCTTAGTTTTTATACTTGGGAACAAAATTCGATTCTCACTCGAATGAGTCTTAGTTTTTATACTTGGGAACAAAATTCGATTCTCACTCGAATTTTGATTGACATCGGTTGATTTCTAGGTTCTAATATGAGAGAAAATAGGTTAGGATAGCTCGGACATCTTGTAGGGGATTTAGCTAGCCAAATTTGAAAGATTTGAATCTCAAATCTCTACTAATCCTTTCCCTCATATTTGCGGATCACACAGGGAGGGGTCGGGAAAATTTTTCTATTGTAGCAAGTCTACAGTAGCCGCCTCTATGTAAAAATATATTTTGTAGCACAAGGATATACACCTATATATTATTTATGTACATACATTAACTATAACTAATAAATTAATAATAAAAATATATAACAAATAATAAAATAGTTATGAATTAAAATATGGGGGTTTACATCCTACCCAACTTAAAGAAATTTCGTCCTCAAAATTAAACTAAGGTAGGGGGTCAAATGCAATACAATATTAGGAATTTAATATGCAAAAATGGACCTTGGTCTTTGAACAAATACGGGTAACGATTTCGGATGTCGTCCTCGCGCTCCCAAGTAGACTCCTCTGGCGAGTGATGCTTCCATGCCACACAAACCAACGGTATAGATTGGTTCCGCAATACCTTCACTCGGAGATCAAGGATACATACCTGTTACTCTTCGTACGACAAGCTCGGTCCAATTGTGATCTCGGAGTGATCAAGCACATGATTGCTGTCTGCCACATACCTTCTCTGCTGAGAAACATGGAACATGTCATGTACTCCCTCTAGTGACGGAGGCAAGGCCAATCTATAAGCAACTTCCCCAACACGTTCGAAGATATTGAAAGAAACGATGTATCTTGGACTCTACTTTTTACGTCCTCCGAACCAAATCGTGCCTCTAGTGGGAGATATCTTTAAGAAAACATAGTCACATTCCTTAAACTCCAAAGGTCGACGACGATTATCTGCCCACTGCTTCTGTCGATCCTGCGCTGCTCGCAGATGGTCTTGTATCTATTTTACCTTCTCTATCGTGCTCAACAACAACTCGGGACCCAATATCTGTCGCTCTCCGATGTCGCTCCAATAAACAGGAGATCGGTACTTCCTACCATACAACGCTTCAAACGGAGCCATCTGAATGCTCACTTGACAGCTATTGTTGTTGAAAAACTCTACAAGATGGTGGTGGTCTTCCCATGATCCGCCAAAGTCAAGCATACACGCTCTCAACATATCCTTTAGCGTCTGAATCGTACGCTCTGACTGGCCGTCTGTCTATGGGTGGTACGACGTGCTAAACTTCAATTGCGTACCCAAACTTTCTTGTATACTCCTCCAAAAGTTTGAGGTAAACCTCGAGTCACGATCCGACACGATGCTAACTGGGACACCGTGTAGCTTCACTATTTGCTTCATATATATATCCGCCAAAACTTTTATGGACTGCCCCACTCTAAAAGGTAAGAAATGGGTTGACTTGGTAAGTCTATCAATAATCACCCATACCGCATCTCATCCACTAGGACTCCGAAGAAATCCTATGACGAAGTCTATCGTAATGTGCTCCCACATCCACTCGGGAATAGGTAGTGGCTGCAATAATCCGGCCGTCCTCTGGTGCTCGGCCTTAACTTGTTGGCATACTAAACACTTGGCCATGAAACAAGCTATCTTCCGCTTCATTCCGTGCCACCAATAATACTGCCGCAAGTCCCGGTACATCTTAGTTCCTCCAGGATGTATAGAGTACGTCGAACTGTGTGCTTCTGCCATCAACTCCTGCCGTAGCTCTCCATTAGGAACATAATTATGATCACCACATCGCAATGTCCCATCGGGATGAATCCTCAATCCCGTCAGCTCTCCTGCCTCAGTCCTCTCTCGAAGTCGTCGAAATCTAGCATTCGTAGGTAATACCGCCTTGACCCTCTCCACTAGCGATGATTGTACTTGGAGGTTGGATAACACGCCATCTGCTCTAGGCGATACTACGTCATTACCAAGCTGCTGCAAGTCTCTGATCAACTCCTTCTACGTAGTCAAGAAGTGTGCCATGGGCTTACCGCTTAATGCGTCTGCCACAACATTAGCCTTCCCCGGATGATAATGTAGCTCGATCTCGTAATCTTTCATCTACTCCAACCAACGTCGCTGTCGTATATTCAACTCTTTCTGTGTGAACACGTACTTGAGGCTCCTATTATTAGTGTAGATATCAACCTTCTCACCATACAAGTAGTGTCACTATAGCTTCAAAGCAAAGATAACCGGTACAAGCTCTAGATCGTGGCTTAGATAATTCTTCTCGTGCACCCTCAACTGTCTCGATGCATACGCTACTACATGACCATGCTGCATCAACACGCATCCTAATCTTTTCTCGGATGCATCGCTGTAGATCACGAATCCTCCCATGCCAGATGGTAGTATAAGGATAGGTACAGTGGTCAAGCGCTTCTTCAACTCGTCGAAAGCGGCTTGACATTCATCTGTCCATACAAACTTCTGATCCTTACAAGTTAGTCGAGTCATAGGCCCCGCTATTCAAGAGAAATCTTCATCGAACCTTCGGTAATATCTCGTAAGTCCAAGAAAACTTCCCACCTCAGAAGTCGATATGGGAGCGGGCCATGCCTTGACTGCTATGATCTTCTCAGGATCTAACGATATGCCGTCTCCAGTAGCAATATGCCCAAGAAATGAAACCTCCTTAAGAAAGAAGTCACGCTTGCTAAACTTTGCAAAAAGTTGCTCATTTATCAAGATTCCTAAAACTGTCCATAGATGCTGCTCATGATCCTCTTTTCTCTTCGAGTATATAAAGATATCATCTGTAAAGAAGACTACAAATTTTGTCCAAATACTGATGAAAGACCTTGTCCATTAAGTTCATGAAGACCGTGGAAGCATTGGTCAACCCGAAAGGCATGACCAAGAACTCGTAGTGTCCGTACCTCGATCAAAATGCCGTCTTCGAAATAACTTCCTTCCGAACCTTCAGTTGGTGATAGCCCGATCGCAAGTCGATCTTCGAGAATACCTTGGACCTACTCAGCTAGTCGAATAAATCGTCTATGCACGACAAGGGGTACTTGTTCTTCACCGTCACTGCATTCAGGGCTCTGTTGTTGATACACATACGCACTGTCCCGTATTTCTTTGGTATAAAAAGAACGGATGCCCCCCACGGTGATGCAATGGCACGAATAAAGCCTTTCTCCAACAAGTCATCAATCTGCGTCTTTATCTCCACCAATTCTTTGGGTGCTAGACGATATACTCGAGATGAAATAGGCTCGGCTCCGGGTATAAACTTAATAGAAAACTCAATATCTTGGTCAGGTGGTAGTCCTGGCAAGTCCTCGGGAACGCATCCCCGAACTCGACGATAACAGGGTGTTGAGGGGCGTCCTGCATCATCATGTGAGTCACTAATGCAGGTGCATCGCTTCTCAAGGCTTCTTCCTTGGTGAACTTGAACTCCGTCGCATTCGGTGGTCTTAAGACAATACTGCCCTTGTGGCAGTCTATATGAGCGAACTGCTGGCTCAACCAGTCCATCCCGAGAACTACGTCGAAGGTCGGCATGGGTAATACAAGTAGTCATGCTCTCATCTCCCTACCACATATTACTACAGAAAAATCTCTACAAACACTACTAACAGTTACAACTCCTCCTCCAATAAAGATTCTAATGTTTTTAGATAAGGTTGACATGGATATGCTATGTCTAGTGGCAAAGCTAGTGGATATGAATGAATGGGTGGCTCTAGTGTCAAATAATGTAATGGAAGAAAATGACGCAACTAAAACCATACCTACTATGACGTCCACCTCTGGCTTTGCCTCCTCGATAGCTAGTGAAAAAGCCTTTCCCACTCTCTGATAGCCCGTCTGAGCTCTAGCCTGCTGGAATTGGGCTGCCTGAGGGGATAAGGGTGTTCGTGGTGCTCCTGGTCCCACAATCGCTGGCCTCTGCTGCTGATTCTGTGGAGTGGGCCTCTGAAATAAGCAATCTTTAGCATGGTGTTGGCTCGATCCGCAAACTAAACAATATCCCAGCCGTCGTCTACAATCTCTCAAAATATGACCAACTTTGCCACAAAAATGGCAGTCGGCCTTCTCCTATGCCTGGTATGGCCCTGTCCTCTGGTGATGCTAGTGGGAGGGAGGACGTCTCACTGGCCCTCCTGTAGTGGTCTTAATTGGTCCTATGGTCGAAGTAGCTCGTCGGTGTGCCTTTTTGCCTATGGCCTCCTGAGTTCTAGCCTCTGCCAGAACAGCTGCTTGGGAGACCCTCGATTTGAAGCTGGTGTATCGCTGCAACTCTATACTCAAGCCTCTATGAAATCTTTTGGCCTTCTCCAGCTCCAACGTAACCAACCCTAATGCAAAATGACTCAATCGACTAAACTCGACGTTGTACTCATCGACTGTGATGCTCCCCTGTCCCATGTGTAGGAATTGGTCATAAAGCGCATCCTTGGCAATGTCGGAGAAAAACTTCTTATTGAATAGCTTTTTGAATTCCTTCCATGTTTGATCAACTCCTAGCCGTCTCTCCTCTGCGGTCCACCAATCCTAAGCATTTCCTTCCAACTGTAACTTAACTGCCGTCATCCATAGATCTGAGGATAACTATGAAGCCTTCAAGAGATTTTTTGTCTTAACCAGCCAATTGGTGATTTCGATGACTTCTTCAATGCCCTTAAAGTGTGGAGAATTTATGTTACGGAATCCCTCGATAGAACCGACCGAGGCTTGGAGTGCTCGGGTCAATGCTGTCTCCAAAATCCTTCTATTGGTCTCACTCTATTGCATCTGGGCCTGTACTAAGCCCTGGAGGATCTGGTCTGTAGAATTTCGACCGGCTTGAGGCATGGGCTGCTGTGGGGGCATACATGGCATCTCGAGCATAAACTGTGGGACACCCTGTGGCCCATACTATGGAGGATATGAAGGATATGGAAAGGGATATTGTGGTGGGTGTGATGGAGGATACTGAGGTAGATACTGTGGAGAATACTAGGGTGGATACTGTGGAGGATAATGGGGTGGATAAGGTGGTGGATACTGTGGAGGCTGCTATGGTGGATATGATGGTGGATATAGGGGCAGAATCTGTGGTAGAAACTGCGGTGGATTGGGTGGCGGAGGTGGTAGGTACTCTTCTTGAGCTATAGGGTTTTCAGGGCCTATCTATCCCACTTGGGGTGCCGGGGCTTGCTGTTGAGTAGTGGGTGGTGTCATCACAGGCTATAGTCCAGATGGTACTGGAGTGGTTGGGGACATTGGTGGCTGACCTACGGGTCCTGCTAGAGCAGTGGTGTTTCCATCAGTAATGGCGAGAGGAGTAGAGTGAACACTACGAAGATTCATCCTATATTGGCACGAAAATTAGAGTTTGGTTAGAACAAAATCAAACTGGATGTAATCAAGTAGTTAAACGAGAAGTTGAGAAGAGATCAAGGAAGGTATTAATAAGTGGATGAGATTCTATATCCTATTCCTATTAGCAGGCTTGTTGGGCACAGTTATGTAACCCAACAATCTTAGGGACCTGAATGGGCCACCACAAAAATATGTAACGCTCCAGTCCCAAAATACTTAGGACCAAGTACGTCGATATGCCAGCTACATAGATACAAAAAATACACCAATATATGGTATCCTCATATTTGTACATAAGCTGCAATAATATAACATTATAAGCCACGACATTAATAACTAAATCTCATGCACATCTCAACACAGAGAATATAATTAGTCTCAATAAATAAAATGAGTCAAAGGGATAGCCGGGTGGACATACCCACTCCAACCTCCTCAAAAACAACAGGAAAGAAAATAAAAGATGTCCACTACATAGTCTCAGAGAATAAAGAATGAAAGCTAGGTATCAGCAGAAAATGCCTCGTCATCGACGTAAGAAGGATCCAACGCTGCTCCGTACTCCTGTGGATAGTCCTGCTCGTCTAATCCTGGAGTGATCACCAAGTCCTCAGAGGAACGTAATAAGATACAAAAAAACATGTCAAAATAACTGAATATGAAAATATGCAACTATGACACTACATGTTTTCCTAACCGTCTATGTGAGATGCACTTTAAGGACAATGTTCTACGCAGGGGCTGTAGGATCAGCAGAGTAAATAAAGAATGGCCGCAAGTAGCGCTAATCCGAGTCACTATCGGCCAGGGGCAAAAAGTAGCGCTTATCACAGTCACTATCAGCCCATAAATGTGTTTAAAAAGTAAATGTAGCCCCTACGCTAGTATCTGTCCCCTCCTCCCAATGCTCATGTCCAAGATGTACCCGCAATCTGTCCAGTTGGTAACTGCTATGGCTTCTAACTCGACTCACTAATGGCAGTTACCTCATATCCGTCGTACGACCCATACGTATCGATGGCAAGTCGAGTACGCGGGTTCGTGTCCTATATGAACTCACTCATCACGTGATACACATGTGTCAAGGCCATAGGAGATATGAAAATATCCCACACTCATAAGGTGGCCAACTAACTCTAGGTCGACATGCAAAATAAGATATAAAATAATAAGAACGACTAAATCTAGTTGCTTGCACCCAAGTGTGACTTGGACGCACGATACAAACAAAAGAACAAATAAGAGAAATAAATATGCAATAATAAATTATACCAAAAATCAATGAGCACAATCAGAATCTATGGCAAGGTATACTTGCCTGCGGTACGAGGAGGACAGTTCAACTGTCGTAAACGTCAACACAAAAACTCATAAATCACAGATGACTCCGGATGTTGAAACAAACATCAAAACCGTTTTCGGTGTAAAACATATATCTAGGAAACGCTGGTCCGACAGTTAGATTTCGGAACATGGGCAAAATCATAATTTCGTATCAAAATAAGGTCCGCTGTTTGACCCGTTTTGCACCGAAACACGTCCCAGAACCTACGGTCTCTAAAGTCGTTAAACTACATGTCTACAGATTGGGTTTTTCGAGACGAACTCAATAGTACATGCAATTTTGGATTTTGATGAGCCGTGTACAATTTTGCCCGTTAGATTGGGTTGCGGGCTCGCCAAATAGGCATCCCGGTCGACCTTCTCAGATTTGGACTAAACATGGCACACAGGACCATAATTTCGATACAGTCCTGCTGGCACAAGTTTTGCCTCGATTCGACGAATGTACACGAAGTTATGGTCATGTTTACAAAAGGTCGATACGGGTGTATCTCGACGGATACGAATTGATTTCGTCGCACAAGCGCAACGAAATCGATTTTCGTCAGTTCCCATACATCGGCAACATCCATATGTGCCTTTTGATGCGTATAGTGTGCGATCACGTCGCCCGGTTTGTCGGGACGCACGCCGTATCGGAAAAGATTTCTAGATTTTTAATGTTATACAACAGTTTTTGTCTAAATTTAATGTCAGATAAAATCCTGCAATATATAAAGGTAAAAGCTACGTTTTGATCTTGGTTATGTTGACTTCAACTGTGTTTAATTGGTTTTTGAAAATACGTACTGGTTTCATCGATATCGGCCATCCAAGTTGGGTTTTTGGCTGCCAATCACAGTTCAGTTAATATGGGTTTTTCGTTAAATTCTCGAGTATTTTTTATCGATCCTAACCTGATCTGGTTCGATACTGGATACAAGGATTAGAGATGGTTATATTGTCTTTCAGTAGGATTTAACAAATCGAAAAATGACCGAATATTATTGAGTAAATCTTAGTTTGAATGTGGGTACCTTGCAGTCGGCAACATGGATTTGTCCCTGTTCGCGGTTGGCCTGGGGGAAGATGGTGGCGGTTTTGTGGCGGTGCGGCACGGTCTGGCGGCGGAATGGCTGCACCGGGGCGTGAGGGTCGTGCTAGAGTCGATCCTCTCGGTCAAGGTTCGGGTTACGAGGAAGCTTGCTAGGGTTTGTCCTCAACATCGCGGGTGAGTCTTAGTTTTTATACTCGGGAACAAAATTCGATTCTCACTCGAATTTCGATTGGCATCGGTTGATTTCTATGTTCTAATCCGAGAGAAAATAGGTTAGGATAGCTCGGACATCTTGTAGGGGATTTGGCTAGCCAAATTTGAAAGATTTGAAGCTCAAACCTCTACTAATCTTTTCCCTCCTATTCGTGGATCACGCAGGGAGGGGTCGGGAAAAATTTGCTACTGTAGCAAGGCTACAGTAGCCGCCTCTATGTAAAAATATATTTTATAGCACAAGCATATACACTTATATATTATTTATATACATATATTAACTATAATAATGAATTAATAATAAAAATATATATAACAAATAATAAAATAATTATGAATAAAAATATGGGGGTTTATAATGACTGTTTGTCCTAGTCACACTTGAGTGCAAGCGACTGTATTAGTCATTTTTATTTGTTTTTATTCTATTCTTGTATTGGCTTAGTCCTAGTAACCACCCATCGATGTTGAGGTATTGGTATATCTTATATGGCCTTGACACATGATTCCGACGTGTTGTGAGCCACATGTTGGACACGTACTCGCGTAGTCGGCTGTCCACCGATACGTATGAGTCGTGCAACGGTTAGGAGTAACTGCCAATAGAAATGGATGTTAGTAGACTTGGCAATTACTAGAGGTTCATAGGAATCATGGAGATGATGATAGTCGGCATTGGGTGGGAAGAACAATACCTAACGTATGGGCTACTATTACGCTTTCCTTTGTGACCCGAAAGCTTTGCTGGAGATATGGGTATGATTATCCTATCATGTTGGCCACTGACGTTCTTGAACGTTATGTGCTTGATCACTGGTGCCCAAGAGGGGACTATACCGGATCCTATTATCAGCCAGGGCCCATGCGTCGAAGGATTGTTTCTCAACTATATGTTTCACAGTAGAACGGTTAGGCACCCGATTGCATGCATCACTCTTTTTACTTAATATATATCACAGGTAATATGGCATGTTCTTTATGTATCTTGTTACGTCCCTGTGAGGACCTAGTGATCTCTCCAGGTGTGTGCTTTCATGTCTTTTCGCAGGTACTCTAGCCAAGATTGTGGTCTTTCCTTTTTATCGAGGAGGCTTGCTCTTGGATCGTCCATTGCTATTTTTATCTATCATTTCCATGTATTATTCTTCTCATTTAAATGGTTGGTAGTAGATCTGTCTCTGTCCAAATTTTGTACAAATGAAAGTTGGTTTTTATTATACAGTTATTTTCTTATTGTGGATGAGATTAGTTATCATGGATTACTGTATTTTACAGCTTATGTATACATACAAGGATTCTATATATTGGAGTATTATAACCACAACTTTTCTAAAATAAGGGTAATTTTAAACTTTTGTAAAATTGATCGTTAAATAATAGGATTTAAATCATGTTAATGTTTTATTGGTGAATTTAGATTATTTTAATACCATTTAAATTGATGTATTGTGATTATGGTCTTTTGCTAGTGTAACCTTAGAGCTACTTAGCCCAGAGACTAACCATGACCATGGAGGCCTAACCATGTGATTAGATTATCTAAGTACCACTTTTTAGACTAAGGATATTTTGGTCATTTGTGACATTAGAATTATTTTCAATTATAATTAATTAATAATGTGCTAATTGAAATATTAGGCCTTATCCTTGAATTGTCCTAATCTAGATATTAATCATGAGCCTAGATATTTCATTAGTAGCTTCCAACTAAATGATAAGGTTTAGGAATATCTAGATATTAAGTTAGAATGGAGATATTTGTAGGAAACCCTAATTTACTTGGACCTTAAGTACTAGAAAGGCTTCAATTATGCATGTAGAGCCTATATTTAAACTGAATATATACCCAAACCCTAGTAGTCACCTTGTGACAGCCAAGGGCAGCCCCCTCCCTTATATTTTACATCACATTAGCCCCCTCCTGCCTCTTTCCTTACAAAGTTAAACCCTAATTTGTGTTATTCCCCAAATTCACCCCTTTTATCCAAATCAACTCCAAATTGAGTCTAACCAATTGCAATACACTCCCCTAGTATAGAGGAAGCCTCTAGAAGCTAGCTAGTAAGGATTTGGAGCTAATTGACTATTGGAGCTTGGTGGAGATCTAGATCTAGAAGGTTTCATTGAGATTCCAACTGTCAATAGGTAATAACCTCTAAACCTATTAATTTCCTAATTTCTCTCCATAAATGCATTCATTTAGGGTCCCCCTAGCCCTAGGCCAAGTTTGGTTTGAAATCGAATTCATTTAGGGTACGTATCGGAGGAGTATTAGAGTATTGTATAAAGTGTTTGGTGAAATGCCATATAGAAATGAATGTCAATAATTTTCTAAACAAATTAGATAGATTTGTAGCTTATTATGTGTAGGTTGATAGTCATTAGGACTGAGGTGATTTTAAATACGATTTGTGTCAGTATCTGGACCCGGGGACACGGTACGACACTGTCGTGCACTGTCCTGCTACCCGAGCCCCACAACTCATTGGACACGACACGATTCGACACAATTTTTGGTGGACACATAGGGGCTATATCTGATAGCATGTACCCAAAATTTGGGATGATTTGGTAGAGTGTTTGAGAGGAAATCGAGCTCACACTGTTCACACACACACGAAAAATCCTTACTGATACGGGTCTCGTATTTGGATACGACACATCGTGGACATGATACAATGACACTCACACACACCCCTATACCTAGGCTACCTACTAACACGGCCCCAAGACACTTGGTAGGACAAGTTGTGTCCTACAAGGCTCGACACATGTGCACGAGCACTACACATACACAGTTTCTGACACTTAGGTTTTACCCTATGTTTTGACACTTGGACACGACATTCATGGACACATTTTGGACACTGGGTTGACACTAATAGGTAGACACACTCACACCCCTTTCCTATTTTCCAATTTCACATTGGTATAGGTTTTCAATTGATGCATGTTATGTCTGAACAGTGTTCGGTTGCGATTGGATTGGATTGGGATTTTATGATGTATATTTTGGTTCCAGTTTGGTTGTTCAGTAGTTTAGTAGCTGAGTATATTATGTATTATACATATATATATATATATATATATATATATAGGAGTTTGTGATTTCAGTTAGAATATATATTGGAAATTAGGTTACATGTGTGGGTTTTCAAATGCAGGTGATAATTGATACTGTTTTCAGTTAGGTTTGATTTAAGTTGGTTCCTATAGCAGATTTAGAGATTAGAATGTGTGTATGTATGTTTGTATAGGCACAAAGGTATGTGAGGTTTAGGAGAGTGTCATGTAAGGTTTTCAATGTTTTAGCATGTTGGTAAACTCACAGTTCTGTCCAAATCTTAGTATAGCAGACCACCACATTCTATGTGGCCAATGTGTGTTTGATTAGTATACCAGTTAAGAGTTAAGATTAGAGAGGCTACTATATAGAGTTTCAGTGTGAGCAATGAAGTGGATCCTGTTTGGATGTTAGGCCATTTGGTTACCTTACCCTGTAGAGGAGTTACACTCCTTTTTCGAGCAGCAGGCCATGCCCTACCATGTTTGGCTTGGCCATTGGCAAGTGGGTTTTGGTCATAGTCCAGTGAGGTTAGGTAAGCCATAGGCATTTAGCTTTGTGTGTGAAGAGAGCCCATGATTCATGTTTTATTAGATAAGTGAGTATGAAAGGGGAAAAGTAGATTAGTTAAATAGTAAAGGTTAGAGTGCATGTGTCTTTCCATGAGCAGGGGATTGCCTTAGTTTTGGTTTAGCCCATCATTCAATTACCTATTTGACTTTGTATTAGTTATAAGTGGTTTTTACTTTTTCCTTGAGTATCATTCAAGGAGAGTGAAGGGGCTAACATTAGTCCTACTCATGTATCAGAAGAGGGAAGCCTATGTTGTGTGTTGGCTCTTGGCCATTTGTCCACTGTTGCAGGTAGCAGACCATCTTGGTTACTGCCACAAGTAACAGAGCCACTATTAGCCTTGATTAGGCCATGGTTTGCATTGGTGTTTGTAGCCTTAGAATATATACATGTATACTGTGGGTTTTGTAGTGAGAGTATTTGAGTTGAGTGTATGTGTTAGTGAGTTATAGAGTTAGAACTAGTTGGTGTTTTATGTGGGATTCAGTTGGGGATATGTTAGTTCAATCCCTGAGTTTGTGATTAGGTATGTGGGTGTTAGATGAGTAGCAAGTAGTAGCAGCAATGCAGCAGTAGCATGAGCAGTAGTAGAGTAGCAGCAGTAGGTGAGGAGGGGCAGGTATGTAAGGTTTTCTGCAGTATTATGAGTATCAGAGTCTAGGTAGATATATCAGAGGTCAGGGGTTCTCATGAGTATACCTTATACTCAGTTTTAGACTGTCATAAAGTATCACATAGCCTTTAGTTTGTGAGTTAGAGTTGAATCCAGAGAAGGGTGAGGTTAGTAGAACATTTCTATATGGGATTTGGCCATCTACTTATCATTGGCTATATGCCACATAAATTATGGATGTGTGGTTATTTTAGTTAAGTGTAAGATGGAATTTAGGATACATTGGTTAGGATATTGATGGCTTGGTTGGGGATTTTGAGGTGAATGAGGATATGAGTTTAGAATATAGTTGAGGGCTAAGAATAATATATAGTATAATATATATATATATATATATATATATATATATATATATATATTTTTTTTTTATATATATATATATGATATATAGTGTATATATAGTAGAGGTAGGATATTATGTATGTATTAGTTATGTGTTATACCTTTATATGGTTATGGTTTGATTTAGGATGGTTGAGTTATGATATGTATTGTACTCATAGGTTATAGGACTTGAGTTATACAGTAGAAGTAGAGTCGGTTCTAGGTGGTTTAGCCTACTTTGGTTTTGACCCTTTCACCTAGAACTTCATGGCCCAATTATCAAACCATAGAATTAGCCTAGTTGATCAAACTCTAGATATTGACGAATATTTACTTTGGTTGACCAGAATTGACCAAGAGTTGACTATGACCTAGAATGACCTACAATCATGTATATTGCATTATAAACTTCAATTATTACCTTTTGAATACTTTATAACCTGTGTTGCTCTAAATAGGACTCCATAGCTCCAATTTGGACATCTATACATATCAGTTGTTTAGTTTATCAGGCGAGTACATTCTCTGATCATTTTCATTCATGATAGTATCTATATTCTTGCTTTAGACTACTTTATTAATGCTGTCACATTGTTATCATGATTTGGTACTATATGGATCTTTTTATGAGATGTTATCCCCTTAACGGGTGCATCGGGTTCTTCATGTCTTATGTTATTCTTGTGCATCCTGTACTACTTGCTCTCGTGTTATTCGTGTACTCACGTGTGCTCTCATGTTCACATGTGCTTCGGGTATAACCAACAAACCGTGTACGTAACTTCACTTGAATGGATCCTCATATATTGATTGGGATAGGGGTGAGTAGAAGTGGTTATGTGATCTATCCCATCCTGTGCAACCCTGTTACTTCGTGTGCTACTCGGTTACTTTTCATGTGCTACCCAAGCCGACTACATAACCATCATGTGCTCTAAATCACTTATATTTCACTTATAGTTTTTATTTTCTATAAAATTGTTTCATGTACTCAGATTTGTCTATTTTAACTGTTATTCATGTACATCCCTCTCTACGGAGTTTCATGTATTTTATGTTCTTCATGTACATTTCTTTACAGTTCATGTATTCTATTATGTCACTCCCGTTTCCCGTTATACGTATTTTTTAGGATACGTATACGGATTTCTGACAATTGTCAGGTGGCCCGTGTTTTGACTTATCTTGTTTAGCTTAGACTTGGTTTAATCTTGACTTGATTTGGTTCAACTTGGTTCAACATGACTTGGCTTGGTCTTGGCACTCTTAACTTGGTCTTGGCTTATCTTGGATCATCTTGGTTTATTTTTATTCATTTTGGCTTACTTGGTTTATTCTTAGCTTGGCTTGGTTTGTCTTGGTTTGAGATGAGGAGGGCTTGTATAAAAAAACTAACTCCTCTCTCTCTCCTCCATAACTCTTTCATTTACTCCTTCGTCTTCTCCATTACTCCTCCCACCCACCAAAGAAACCCTAGGCAAGTACAATCATGCTTCATAATAAATCTCCCATTTTATTTTTCCATTCTCTTCTCCACTTGATTCTAAGCCTCTTTAGAACTTGGCATTTTCGGTTTTGATGGATGGATTTTTGTAGATCTAAGTTTTGATTTTTTTCTTGTTTTTCTTGGTTTTGATCTATTTAATCTTGGTATTTCCTAAAACTAATCATCCTAGGCTGTAGGAAATCTCGTTCTATGCAGTTTAAACCTTGGAAGTCTCAATTCAGAATTGTTTTGAGCAACTTATGGCATTTTGAAGTTTTCGGGTTCCATGGGTTCTTCTTTGCTGTTTGGAGAAGAAGAGCAGAGCCTGGCGCAACCAAGCCAAGGTGTCCTTTGGCCCTGGCGTACCCCAGTGCCCGGCGCACCCTAGTGCCTAGCGCAACCTGACCCGGCGCACCCCAGTGCTCGGCGTACCCCAGTGCCTGACGCAACCTAACCCGGCACACCCCGGTACCCGACGGACCCTAGTGCCTGGCGTAACCTGACCCGACGCACCCCAGTGCCCGGCGCACCCAAGTGCCTGGCGTAACCTTACCCGGCGCACCCCAGTGACTGACGCACCCCAGCCTGGCGCAACCCCGCTCAGGCGCTACCTGTCTCTCTTGGTGCCACCTGTCATTTTCCTGGCGTTACTTGACCAGCGCCACTTGTTGCCATGATACCCCTTGCCCCCTCCATGCATGTTCTCCTAGTTCTTGTAGTATATGCCTGTGATCTTGCATGTTACTTGTACTTGACCAATCTTATGATGACCCGGCTCGATAACTTGTTGAGCATAACATGACTTGCAGTATTGATCATGACCTGAACACGACTTGACATGAACACGGCATGATAATCTTGATGGTGGCCCGTCGATGCACACTTTTGACAAGCACTCTTGACATGATAAGTAACTTGACATTAACACGGCATGGTAATCTTGATAGTGGTGACCCGTGGAGGCGTACTCCTGACAAGTAATCTTGATAAGTAACAAGTAACCCGACATGACATGATAATCTTGAAAGACAGTTACGACTGCTACCCTAACTTGCTAACTAACACTTTTCTTGACACCATGGTTGATTTTCCTGATTGTGATTATACAAGCTACCTGTCTCGCCCTGCATCATGTCTAGGACATAGATTCCTGGTTACCACGGTCAGGGATTCACAATGAATCTGACTATATTAATGACTAGATTGATCAAGTAGTTCATATAGAGAGGTTTTTCGAGTTACAGGCGATCTCGTTATCCCAGCCATACATTAGTGGATTTGTAGCCTGTCGACGAGTAGGGCACATTTCCAGCACACCGTTATGTGGGGCACTTCTTGAAATCATAAGTACTAAAGCACACTGCCATGTGTTGCACTCCAAGTCACCTAATGATTCTCTAAGCTCTTGATAAATCTATGCAACATCGCCTGGATAACCTGGATAGCTGCAGGGCTTGTGACTTGAGAATATCTCAAATGCATCTCATTAGTAACTAGGCCCGTGATAACCCTAGTTTAGCTAACGATAGCAAGCCGTAAGACTTGATTGGCCGTGCCTGAATGCTTGCCTTATGGTTAACATGAGAATTATATTCTGCCTCTTGTTTTCATAATACAAGCTATTGTTTTATTCTAGCACTGCCTTCTTGTTACTTAATCATGTTCACAATTTTATATCTTCTGTTTATTAACCTGCTGGTTTTAGTTCCTTAATGAAGACTCCCTTGTGGCACTCGCTCTTCTGGGTTCTGACCTAGCTGGTTTTGTATGGCCAGATTTCGGAGTAGCACCCGAGGATCTACCTGTCTTCCAGCCATATGGTGAACACCAGACATATCCTGGCAATGAGTGGGTTCCTATTTGCTCTCCTACTCTATTACAATTTATTCTTTTGAGGCGTTTAGCTACCGAGCAAGTGTTAGCTCGTGTTGAAACCAATATTCTATCTGCTTAAAAGCTGTAGCATGATTGACAAATCCTAGGGTTGATCATGTACGACTTTAACTCTTGCTAGTCTTCGTATTTTGTATGACTAGCTTCATGATCATCTGAATATGTAATGTTTGGGACGCCTTACTTTATATGTCTGATGATCTAATGCCTTGTAACATTTATTTGCTTGCTTGGGATTGAGTCACTAGGCTTATTCTTGACTATAAGAGACTGATGGATTGTAGTTAAACCCCCATGCATCTAGACAGCCATTATCGTATCGCGAGGTGGGTTGCACTTAAAGGTACGTAGCTGGCTGTGTCTGCCCTCCGCTCTCCAGTATTCTGGTTCTGGGGTATGACACGGTTTAAGTGGTGGCCCACGCAGGTCCTGTAAAATCAAGGATGGGGGTTTTTACTAAATAGTTGTCTCAATCAGTACTTGTCCTTGATCTCTACTCGTGCCTTCTAATCTTCCTGAATCTTGACCTGATCACATGCTGGTATCCTCGATCTATCTTGGTCCTTCCTTATTGTTCCTCATGTCATTTCTCCAGTGGCATTGGTCCTGGTCCTGCCGATCAGCCCGCCGGAGCACCTCCAGTGAACCAACAACAACTTGGGGACCAAGCCCAGCACTCAGGGGTAGCCTCCAGAGTCATGCCTTCCGGGGGTCAAGAGCCACCGATTCAGCCAGTCCAGCCTACAGAGCCTGACCAGGGAGCCCTGATTGGACTCATCCAAGAATTGATTGTATCCCAAGATCGACGGGGCGATGCCCTGCACCAGAGAATACAAGATGCTATGGGTAGAGTTGGTTATCAAGGAAACAATGCGGCTAAGAGTTTCAAGTGCCTAAACCCTTCATTCTTTGACGGCAGTGAAGATGCGATTGCTGCTGATGCTTGGCTTCAGGATATAGAGGTTATCCTGGAGGTCGCTAGAATTTAAGAGGATAAGAAGGTGGTCGTAGTGCACCTGTAGTTATTGGACTTAGCCCACAGCTGGTGGACGATACAAGTAGTTGGTTTGGTGACGCCTGTCTTATGGGCAGTATTCAGCAAAAAGTTCTAGACAAAATATTTTGATGCAGTAGCTCGATATGATCTGCAAACTAGATTCAGCAATCTCAAGCAGATATGAAGGACGGTCGATGGATATGCAGCCGAGTTTTCAAGGCTTATTCGGTTTGCTCCTACCTTGGTGGCGACCGAATTAGACCGAGCCCAGCGGTTCCAGCAGGGGCTCCACCTAGAGATCATTCTAGCGGTGGAGCAGTTTAAGCATCAGACCTTTGATGCTATTTTACGAGCAGCTAGGAGACATGAGTGCACCTCCAAGAGGATAGTAGACCGAGTAGGGGCCGAAAGAGGTCTCATGGTCAGTTATCTCAGTCGTCAACACCAGCCCCGACAGTTAGGGCTTTGACTATTGGTTCGCCTAGGAGGGCACTACAGTTTCGTCGGTTCAGCACTCGACACCGACGTACCCTCGGCAATAGAAGCAGAAGCATTCTTTCACAATGGGCTGCTCTCATTATGGGAAGCCTGGACACGTGGTTTCAGAGTGTCGTAGGGCACATGGATTATGCTTGGCTTGTGGGCCACCAGACCATATGATTGGGTCCTGTCCTCATAGAGCCAGTTCATTATCATCAACCCTAACCAGTCCATCGGTTAGGGGACCAGCACAAGTGCAGCAGCAGTACCAGCCTTCGAGGCCCTTTTCGCCTCAGGCTCAGGCATTCCAGCAGCAGAGGCCTCAACAATATGCTCAGGCCCAGTACCAAGAGGACAGGTTCAAGCTATGGCCTTGTTGGAAGAAGAAGAATTGGCATCAGGTGAGGTGGTGGCAGGTACCATTCTCGTCAACTCTTTTCTAGCATCAGTATTATTTGATTCGGGTGCATCACATTCATTTATGTCTGCACGATTCGCTACACAATTAGGACTGGAGCTCGATTCATTATTAGTAAGGCTTAATATACTTACTGGTGACGGTCTTGTGGGAGTAGATATAGTCTATTCCTCGTGTCGAATTGTAGTTAGCGGTAGAGAGTTTTTCACTAGATTGATAGAATTCCCAATGGCCGATTATGATGTGGTCCAAGGAATGTATTGGTTGAAGGATCAATATGCAAGAATAGACTGGCATGCTGGCATGATTATTTTTGGTATTCCCGATAAAGAGGAATTTTTATTTTCGAAAGATGAAGTAGAACCTTTTCGACCAGTCTTGCGGATGGCAGTAGCAGTTAAGTTTCCCAGAGTAGTAACAGAGTTCCCTGATGTATTTCCCGAAGAGCTTCCAGGTATGCCCCCAGAGAGAGAGAGATAGTATTCACCATTGATTTGATTCCAGGGGAGGCACCAGTATCAGATAGAGTCTACAGAATGGCACCATCAGATTTGGAGATCATGTACAAGATGATTGAAGAACTTAGGATCAAGGGATTCATTCGTGCTAGTGGATCGTCTTGGAGAGCCCCGATGCTTCTTGTGAAGAAGAAGGATGGTACCTCAAGATTATGTGTTGATAATCGTACCTTAAATTTCGTAACAATCAAGAACTGATATCCCTTGCCTAGGATAGATGACTTGTTCGATCAATTCAGTGGGGCAACAGTATTTTAGAAGATTAACTTGTGGTCGTGGTACCATCAGATCAAAGTCAAAGAGCAAGACATCCCGAAGACAACATTCAGATCGAGGTATGGACATTGGAAGTTCTTCTTTATGCCATTCGGAGCGACCAATACACCAGCGGTATTCATGGATCTCATGAATCGCATATTCATGTCCTATTTGGATCAGTTTGGTTCATAGACGATATCTTAGTCTATAGCAAGAGTAAAGCCGAGCATGAGTAACATCTCCGAGTAGTTCTTCAGATTCTCAGAGAGCATCAGTTGTACGCGAAGTTCAACAAGTGCGAGTTTTGGCTTGATTGCATTTCGTACTTAGGTCATATCATCACTAGAGGTGGAGTAGAAGTTGACCCCCAGAAGATAGCAACCATAGAGACATGGCCAGTACCCAGTACCATAGCAGAGGTTTGCGGTTTCCTAGGATTGGCAGGCTATTACCACCGATTTGTGTTTGACTTTACTCGGATTTCAGCACCATTGACGCTGTTGACCTATAAGGATGTGCAGTTTGCTTGGAAAGTAGAATATCATAGTTCATTCGAGAAGTTGAAGCAAGGATTGATGACAGCACTCATTCTTACGGTTCCGGATGGGACTGGAGGATTTTCAGTGTATTCTGACGCTTCTGGTAAGGGATTAGGATGTGTCCTAATGTACCATGGTAAGGTAGTATCTTACGTATCACGTCAGCTTCGTGATCACGAGAAGAATTATCCAACACATGACTTAGAGTTAGCAGCGGTAATTTTTGCCCTCAAACTTTGGAGGCATTATTTGTATGAAGATAGGGTAAAAACTTTTACCGACCACAAGAGTCTTAAGTATGTGTTTACTCAGAAGGATCTTAATATGCGTCAGAGAAGATGGTTAAAGTTACTTGTGGATTATGACATCAACCTACATTATTATCTTGGAAAGGCCAACGTAGTTGTAGATGCATTGAGCAGAAGAACATGAGCTTATTTTCTAACAGCACAGCCAGAGTTATTAGCAGATCTTCAGAAGATGGGTACCGAGGTAGTTCTCCCTACCAGTACCGCATTGATGGCCAGTATGCAAGTTCAGTCCAGTATAGTTGAGAGGATTAAGGCAGCCCATTCAACAGATTCTAAGCATCAGCGGCTTAGGGCAGAATGTGAAGCAGGAAGGAGAGCAGAGTTATGTATTCACGAAGATGGTACTCTTCGGTATAGAAGGCGGTTTGTGTACCAAGCGATGATATCAAACAGGAGATTATGGCAGAGGCTCAGCGTTCGCAATATTCAATTCATCCCAGTAGTACGAAGATGTATCGTAATATTCGCCAGCACTTTGGGTGGAATGGCATGAAGAGGGAGATAGTCCAATTTGTTACTCGTTGTTTGGTTTGTCAACAGGTTAAGGCTGAACATCAAAGGCCAGCTGGACTTCTTCGACCTTTACCGATCCCAGAATGGAAGTGAAAGCACATTACTATGGATTTTGTAACTAGATTACCTAAATCTCCAGCTGGAAGAGATGCTATATGGGTTATAGTTGATCGACTCACGAAGGTAACTCATTTTCTTCTTTTAAGAATTAGCTAGTCAATGGATCAGCTTGCAGAGATGTATCTCAGACAGACAGTCAAATTGCATGGAGTGCCAGTCAGTATCGTGTCGGATAGAGATTCAAGATTTATATCACACTTTTGGCAAAGTCTTGAAAAGAGTTTGGAGACTCGTCTCAATTTTAGTTCAACTTATCATCCGCAAATAGATGGCCAGTCTGAGCGCATGATTCAAACTCTGGAGGATATGTTGCGATCATATACACTTGACTTTGGTAGTTTATGGGAAGATCACCTGCACCTAGTGGAGTTCTCTTAGAATAACAGTTTCCAGGCCAGTATCAAGATGGCAACATTCGAGGCACTATTTGCAGAAAGTGCAGATCACCTTTAGCCCGGGATGATGTAGGCGAGAGGCAGATGCTTAGTCCAAAAATGGTTACTCGGACTATCAAGGTGGTCAGACAAGTTAGAGATCATCTTCGAGTTGTGCAAGATCGTCAGCGTCAATGGGCCGATTCTCATCTGTGTCCTCTTGAGTTTTCTATCGGCGACCACGTATTCCTTAGGATCTCACCTACCCATGGTGTCATTCGATTTGACGTACGAGGAAAGCTTAGTCCTAGGTATATAGGGTCGTTTGATATTCTCGAGCGAGTAAGCGATGTGTCCTATCGTCTCGCCCTTCTACCATTGTTACATGTGGTACATGACGTATTCCATGTATCCCAATTGTGATGGTATATCCTAGATTTGAGTCATATCCTTGATCATTCAGAATTGGTTGTTGGTACCAACCTTTCGTATGATGAAAGGCCTGTATCCATATTGGACCAAAGAGAGAAGGTACTCAAGAACAAGACTATTAATTTAGTCCGTGTTGCTTGGGGTCATCACTCTTTGGGTGAGTCAACCTGGGAATGTGAGGATGATATTCGGTCACGATATCCACATCTGTTTGACTCATATTGTATAATGACTTCCTTATGCCTTATGCTTTTACTTGCTTGCTTGCAAGAATGATTGCTTGATTGAATGCTAGTTGTAGATTGCCAGTATTAGTATAGCTTGCCCCGACACCTCTAGCCTCTTAATTACATTTCGAGGACAAAATTCTTTTAAGGTGGGTAGAGTTGTCACTCCCGTTTTTCGTTATACGTATTTTTTAGGATACGTATACAGATTTCTGACAATTATCAGGTGGCCCGTGTTTTAACTTTTCTTGCTTAGCTTAGACTTGGTTTAATCTTGAATTGATTTGGTTCGACTTGGTTTAACATGACTTGGCTTGGTCTTGGCACTCTTGACTTGTTCTTGGTTTATCTTGGATCACCTTGGTTTATTTTCGTTCATGTTGGCTTACTTGGTTTATTCTTGGCTTGGTTTGGTTTATCTTAGTTTGAGATGAGGAGGGTTTGTATATAAAACCAACTCCTCTCTCTCTCTCCTCCATAACTCTTTTATTTACTCCTTCGTCTTCTCCATTACTCCTCCCACCTACCAAAGAAATCCTAGGCAAGTGCAATCTTGCTTCATGATGGATCTCTCATTTTATTTTTCCATTCTCTTCTCCACTTGATTCTAAGCCTCTTTAGAATTTGGCATTTTCGGTTTTGATAGATGAATTTTTGTAGATCTAAGTTTTGATCTTTTTTGTTTTTCTTTTTTTTGATCTATTAAAGCTTGGTATTTCCTAAAACCAATCGTCCCAGGCTGTAGGAAATCTTGTTCTATGTAGTTTAGACCCTTGCAAGTCTCAATTCGGACTTGTTTTGAGCAAGTTATGGCATTTTGAAGTTTTTGGGTTCCATGGGTTCTTCTTTGCTGTTTGGAGAAGAAGAACAGAGCCTGGCGCAGCCTAGCCCAGGTGCCCTTTGGCCCTGGCGCAACATAGCCCAGGTGCCCTTGTCCCTGGCGCAATCTGACCCATCGCACCCTAGTACCCGCGTACCCAAGTGCCTGGCGCAACCTGACCCGGCGCACCACAGTGCCTAGCGCAACCTGACCTGACGCACCCAGTGCCCGGCGACCCCAGTGCCTGGCGCAACCTGACCCGGTGCACCCAGTACCCTGCACACTGTAGTGCCTGGCGCAATGCAGTGCCTGGTGCAACCTGACCCATCGTGCCACAGTGCCTGGCTCACCCCAGCCTGGCGCAACCCCCCTCAGGCGCCAAATGTCTCCTTGGGCGCTACCTGTCTTTTCTTTGGCGCTACTTGACCAGTGCCACTTGTTTCTAGGAACCCGTTGCTCCCCCCATGCATGTTCTCCTAATTCTTGTTGTATATGCCTATGATCTTGTATGTAACTTGTACTTGACCTATCTTGCGATGACCCGGCTCGATAACTTGTTGAGCATAACATGACTTGCCAGTATTGGTCATGACATGAATACGACTTAACATGAATAAGACATGATAATCTTGATGGTGGCCCGTCGAGGCGCACTTTTGACAAGCACTTTTGACATGATAAGTAACTTGACATTAACACGGCATGCTAATCTTGATTGTGGCCCGTCGAGGCGTACTCCTGACAAGTAACCTTGACAAGTAACAATTGTAGAAGCATGGAAAAGAACAAGAAATGCTCATGCGGCTCAGACAGAAAGAGCCTCATGCGGCTCAGGAATCCATTAAGAATTCATGCGGTTCAAAAGCCCTTTAGAGTCTCATGCGGCTCGGATAGCTCCATGCGGCTCAGGAAGGAGCCATGTGGCCCTGAGCAGTTCGTCTCTACAGCTGGCCATAAAGCAATTGCCTCATTAAATGCCCTGACGGCAACTCTAACAGAAAGACGAAGTGACAACTCTGACATAAAGCTAAAATAATGGCTCCGACATGATGGCGTGCTCCTAGGGAAAAGAAGAAAATCTTTTATATAGCTGGTGTGATCCGTCAAGTCCCAAGCTCCCTATGTGGCTGCCATCTTCATGCGGCTGTCTCCTTCATGTGGCTGCCTCCTTCATGCGGCTGCCTCCTTCATGCGGCTGCCATCATCATGCGACTGCCTCCTTCATGCGGCTGCCACCTTCATGCGGCTGCCTCCTTCATGCGGCTATCTCCTTCATGCGGCTGCCTCCTTCATGCGGCTGCCACCTTCATGCGGCCGCCTCCTTCATGCGGTTGCCTCCTTCATGAGGCCGCCACCCTCATGCGGCTGCTACCTTCGTGCGGCTAGGATTGTGGGGGGTCACCCGTATGCGGTTCACTTAGAGACCGCACTCATGCGGCTCCGTCAGGACGTCCCATTCATGACAGATTGAGACACGTGGCGGTCCTCATGACAGTTAAGACACGTGGCGGTCTTATCCTCTCAGAGTTATGGCTGGTAGCAAATCATAACAACCCAGATTTGTTACAATCATCATAATTACCCGAATCAAATCAGATTAATTGCAATCAAGCAGAATGAACATGTGGCAGGAGATCCGAGTTTATCACAAAGATTTGTGGCAATCTGCATTAATTGCCCATACGAATTTGGCACAATCAAAATTAACTACCTAGATGTGATGCAATCAAGATTAATGGTCCAGATTATTGGTCGCCGACTTTTCAAGAGGCAATCATTACAAACTCTAATGATCACACCCCACTCCTATAAATAACAAGGTGCCATTCCCTTGCAAAAGGGACTCTCTCCACCCGTCTGGACACAAAAAAAGACAAAGGCACGCACAAAAGAGTCTTCCCACATATTCCAAGAGCATTTCTTCATCAGAGCCAAGGCTACGTCCGATCGTCCAAGGAGTAAGGCAGAGCTGCCGTCGCTTTCCCGAGCCTCTATCGTCACCCCCCAGAATGAAAAATAAACAATCGTACTTAGATTGCTGTACCTAGGTTTTCATTCCTAGGCTTTCTTTGTACGAGCGAGTTTGTATTGTGAGTCTAAGTTCAGTCCTCCTATAAAATTGTTCTGTACTTTTACAATCAATGACAAACACGATGGCGACTCTGCTGGGGACTAACTTCTCTACGGCTGAGGAGTTGGTGACGCAATCGGACGCAGCCAAACTTGGCTCCACTCAATAAATGCTGGTCGCCTGGTTCGACCAGCAGACGTTTGAAGAAATGCTCTCCGACGGGAGCGCTGGCCCGGTCCAGCGGTGAGCCCGCACGAAGAAGGCCTGTAGAGAATGGAGGCCCAAATCATTCGCTCCTCCCCAAGCTCTCGAAGAAATACTCTATATTACTCAAGATGGCGTAGAAGTCTTGCACGCGACCCCACTTCAGACTAAAGAGGGCCCTGCTGTCCCCAAGTCCGGCAGAAGAAAATACTATGATGCTGGACTTGCAGGGGCAAAGAGGAACTCTATGCGACCCAAGCCGCATAAGGGTGCCAGCCGCATGAAGAAGGCTCATGCGGCCACAACTGCCAGCCGCATGGAGAAGGCTCATGCGACCGCAACCGCCAGCCGCATGGAGAGGACTCGTGCGGCCACAGAAGTCAGATGCATATAGAAAGACCATGCGGCCAAAACTGCCAGCCGCATGGAGGCAGCCTGTACGGTCCCGACTTCCAGCCGCATCCCGAAAGTTCATGCGGCTACCGCTTCTAGCCTCATACAGAAGGTTCATACGACCATAAAAGACAGCCGCATACAGACAGCCTGCACGGCCACCGGTCCCAGCCGCATACCATTTGTTCCATGCGGCACACGATCAGTCTTCGACCGCCTCTTAGGAGATCCTGACCCCAGATGCTCTCACTTGCCAGTCTCTGTGGACTCTTCCTACTACGCACTCTCAGGTGTTAGAGAAAAGAAGTCTCGGGCAGCACGGGCTCGTCGAGCTCAGACAGCTGTCCCAACTTCTGACTATCAGGGCGTCCCGCTGACTATTACGCGGGCCCCTGATGGAAAGCTGTACAGAACTATCCATGTCCAGCCTCCGGCAGCCAACGGACAGGATAGTTATCAAGGATCTCCCAACAACGATCAGGGGAAAGTAATCGTACTACCCCCACATCAGGGAGCAGTCAGGATGCCAACACAACCATGTGCTCAGAACTCCCGGGCCCACAAAATGGGTGACTTGAGCAACGTGATTCTTCACAAACACAAGGAAAGAGACGAAGATTTGGTATGCAGAAAGTCCTTTCGGGGACATCACTGCACCCAAGTCATTGTCAACTGCTGCTGCAACAAGGCGGCAGTACAAGAAGATCGGCGGTCCGTCTTTCAACGACTGCAACACCCAAGCTCAAAAGACGAGGGCTTCTCGTCGCCTCCTGCAATTATGCTCTGAAGATTTCTGGCAGGAGGAAAGGGAAGAAAACAAATGTCTCCAGTCCAAAAATCTCAACCGTCGTAACCAAGAAACTCTTTTCTAAGCGGTTGTCTACCACCGTTATAGGAGGCATTTACCAAGGTACCCGCTCAAAGATGAAATTTGCCACTTCCTTAGGAGATGTTGGAGCCGGGGGTAGCACTTCTCCAAATATCCATAACATTTCGGTGTTCCAAGAAGATATCAGAGGAAACGGTTCACCCAACAGATGCAGCAGATCCCGACGTCCCCGAGGACGTCCACAACTCTCAAGACGAGACAAGCTCTGAAGCTGGGGTTTCCACTCCTTCTGAGTCCTAACCAGAGGAGAACATTCCCACATACCCTGACGACTTCTCTGTACAAGGGTATGACTCAGAGGGTACGTCCTCCACCGTTCCTTCCATCTCTCCTCATGTGAGGACGGTATTCATGACGGACAGCAACCAAGAGGGTCCCAGTGACCGCCAACACATCGACACCCTGGAGGCCATACTGTATGCCTTGGTCAAGTCCGTGGATGAGATTAAAGCGGCCTTTCCAACTCTACAAGGAAGGATGCCTGGACAAACAAGCTTGGGTTCCACGGTCAACGCGTACTCGAACTCAGCTGCACCAAACCCGGGTGATAATCCTCCTGAAATATCGGCCCCTACCGCTGCAGACGAGGCCAGGAAGGCAAGACGAGAGGTCCAGGAGCTCCGGGCCATATTCCACGCCCGAGAAACCTGCCAGGACCTCAGGATACGACAACCGTATCCTGCTGCGTGGAGAGATGTGCCCTTCCCACCAAAATATAAACCATTCTACATCAATCCATATGATAGGAAGACATCTGCAAGCAGGTACATCACCTACTTCGAAGTCACGACCGACCATCTGCCTCATGACGACGCCATCCTCACGCGGTTGTTCATCGGAGCATTGGAAGGGGTTACCTTCGACTGGTACCGCAATATGCCGGACAACTGCATTCATTCCTTTGCTGGATTTAAACGTATGTTCCTGGAGAGGTTCTACGAAGTAGGACAAGACGTGACAATGTCCACCTTTATGGACGTTGTTCAGGAAGAAAAGGAGCTGACAAGGAACTATATCGTGCGGTTTCGCCAAACCGCAATGAAGTTGCCTTCCGGTAACCCTGATTCCTTCTTAATTGAAATTTGCCAAAAGAGGCTGCTTTCCACAATCAGCCTCTGGATGGGCGAAAGTCAGTTTAAGGATTGGAAAACGTTCATCATCAGTGCCACTAGCACAGAAGACAAGTTGAAGAAAACTCACCAACTGGGAATGCACGTCTCGGAAGGAGAGGACAAGGGTAAACGTCCTAACACCAATAGCAACAATGGTGGTAACCCCTTCAATAATCAAGACAACAAAGGCAAACAGGCTATGGTGGCCGACACAGCGCCGAAGCCTGAACCAAAGCCAGCAGAGAAGCAGTGGCCTTAGATGACCTATTCCTTCGAGGACGGCCATGTCAAGCCCATCTTGGACATGCTCATACAAGGAGGTCGAATTCAGCTCCCTCCTCCAAGGCGTGAACCTCGACCTGCAGAAATGGAGAACCCCATGTACTGCCACTACCATCGATATGTCCACCATGCTACACATGACTGCTACCAACTGAAGCGATACATCACATCCAGTATCTCATCGATTCTAAGGACCTGGCCATTGATTTCGAAGAGGTGACCATAGTAGCCAATATGGTGTCAGTACAATTCGGCAACTTCCTACCGATAAAGACTCAAGATGGAGTAGTGCCTGTCCCCAGAGCAAAGATGGAGGTCGCTAACCTTCCACCTCCCTGAGACCAAGCTGCTAGTTTAGATCCCCTTACCACATCACGGGGGAAAATCATGTGGGTCCATCAGGACCTAGTACCCGAAGTGACTCAGTCCGCACCTTCCTCCACCGACAAGAAGAAGAATAGGAAAGTCAAATCAAGCCGCACAATCTCGGCAGAGGTCGAAGAAGCTACTGCTGTTGTTACCCGCTCCGGCGCACACACCCAACCTCCATCGGGTAACTCGGCTGAAGATCATCAGCCGACAGCTGCTGATGCTCCAGGACCTTCACAGCCTTCGACGACCGACAAGCCTAGGCCGAAGGAGACTCCCTTCGACAAACCGCTCCGAAGAGAGACACCTCATGGGCAGGAGAGGCCATACAACATTGATATCTTGACACAATTGGCCAACACACCGGCCAAATTGTCGCTATACGAGCTCCTAAGGCTCTCCAAGGATGTTCGCGTCGCACTGAGCGAGGCACTCCAGAATGCCGACGCTTATCTGGCTCAGTCAAATCTCACTGGGGAAAGCTCGCCTGCAGATCTCCAGGACAGCTCTTGCACAAGTTCAATACCGAACATTGTCTTCACTCCGCAGGATATGCTTATCAAGACCAACCTGCACGATCGCCCTCTGTATTATACTGGGTACATTGGCGATATCAAGGTGGATCGGATGCATATCGATCCCGGTTCTTCCTTAAGCATCATCCCAAAGAGCTTACTACACCATCTCTGTATCCCAATGCATCACCTGACGCCGACAAGCACCGCCATCAGCGGTTTCAATTCAGACAGAAGCTATCCGATCGAGAAGATTCACTTGAAGTGCCAGATCAGCGACCTTCAGTCAGAAGTGACCTGTTATATCATAGATGTGGACACTTCCTACAACATTCTCCTGGGGTATCCTTGGATACACGATTACATGATCGTGCCTTCCACACTGTACCAGTGCTTCAAGTACGTCGACAAGCACAGCTTTGTGAGAACAGAATTTGTCGACATCGATCCCTTTAAGGGGGTCGAATCCTACTACTCAGATTCATGCTTGTACGAGAAGTTGAAAAAGCACCTGGCCAAAGGAGATACTCAAGCTCAAACTGAGGCAGCAACTGGATCAAAAGAAACTCTGACGATCCACCTCCAAGCCCGTAAACCTGGCATAACTGCGCCCCTTACAGCCACTCTGCATAAGGACCCAATCAGCCTCTCTGCACAGGAGGAGCAGATGATAATCCGACTACCAAGGTCTGGCCAAGCGCTAAGACCCACGACAGAGCCACTGACAATCAGCCTGCTTAGAGCTAGCCAGCAATAAATAGAGGAGCTCAATCCCTCTGTCAAGCCGATGACGATTCATCTTCCCAGAATGAATCGGCACTGAGCGCTAAGTCGGGGACTGCTAGCCAGCCAACAAATCCCTGCCCAGCACAGAGTACCAAACTGGGGGTGGCTAGTATGCCAACGACTCTATGTTCTGCTCCACCCGTGGAGCCCCTGATGATTAATCTGCCCAAGTCATCCTCCCATTCTTTATTGACACAGGGGGTGGTTGAAGAAGAGCCGGAGCTGGCCAAGTATATGGCTGCTCACACTGATGTTCCATCCGCAGATGATGTAATCCTACTAGAAAAGATACCTTACTTCATCAATAAAGGGTTATCTTTGAACTACCTAGAGCTTAATAAGCTTTATACAATGTATGCTATGAAACACGGTATAGGCACCCACCTACATATACAAGTGACAAATATCTATACCGCAAATCAACTTACTCCAGTAGAAGACGCTTACCGCATAATCGAGGGAGAGGATCATCCAATCATCTTCGACCGAAAGAATGATCCACAACCCTTCAGGATAGAAGAAGCTGATCTCGAACCCGACGCAGGGAGACTACCTCTCTATCTGTATAGTTCTCGATCCAAATACCTCATGCAAAAACAGGGATATGATCTGGAAACTACACCAGGCTTGAACTATGGCACTGGGCGACGGTTACCCTTACAATTGCCGGTCCCGGCTGGGAAACCACGAGACTATTACAATAAAACCAGATGTGGGCTAGGTTATGTTACACCGGCAACGACACCTGAAAGCTCAGACGAGGAATACGACTGGCATTCACACTCAACCGAATCACCAACTTCTGATTCAGATGGCAGCATCGGGAACGTATTCAGGCAAGTCTTGTCCGTCAATATGGCATTCGTCGATGCCTACGAAGAAGATGAAGACATTCCTGAACTCCTTGAGTTAGAGCCGTGGGCACAACAACTAGATGCACAATGGGAGAAGCGGTTCGAACAAAGAGAGCCTCCCACCGAGGATGAGGTTGTGCAAATTGATCTCGGTGATGAGTCCTCTCCAAAGCCCATCTTCGTCAGCAAGAATCTGACAGACGAAGAGCGAGAATCGCTACTACAACTCGTCAGAGAATACATCGACGTATTCGCCTGGGGCTAAGAAGATATGCCAGGACTGAACCCCGAGGTTGCACTTTACAAACTCAACATCCTTCCGGACGCAAAACCAATCAAGCAATAGCAACGACGGTTCCGTCCCGATATCATGAATGCCATTGAAGCCGAGGTAAATAAACTGATAACCGGTGGCTTCATCCGCGAGGAACAACATCCAGACTGGGTCGCCAACATAGTACCAGTCCTCAAGAAGAATTGAAAGATTTGAATATGCATCGACTTTTGCAATCTGAATGAGGCATGCCCTAAGGATGAGTTCCCCCTCCCTATCACAGATATCATGATTGACAACACCTGCGACTTTGAGCGTATGTCATTCATGGACGGTTTCTCAGGGTACAACCAAATCAAGATGTTCCCTGATGATGAAAAGCATACATCATTCCGAACACCAATTGGCATATACTGCTACACAGTCATATATTTCGGTTTAAAGAACGCTGGTGCCACCTATCAAAGAGCTTCATCATCTTTAGAGACCACCTGCATAAGACAGTGCAATGGTACATCGATGACATCGCCGTCAAAAGTCGTTCTAAGGAAGATCATCTGCATGATCTGAGGACAGTGTTCGACCTGATACGAGCGCACAATTTGAAAATAAACCCCACAAAATCCTTCTTGGGCGTATCCAGCGGAAAGTTATTGGGTTTCATCATTACTTCCCAGGGTATCCATATAGACCCTGAGAAGACGAAGGCAATCATGGAGATGGGTCCCCCGAGAAATCTTCGTAAACTCCGAGGCCTTCAAGGGAGGCTGGCCTATATTTGGAGGTTTATCTCTAACCTCTCCAGACGATGTCAGCCATTCACCCACCTCATGAAGAAGGGCATTTCATTCGTATGGGATGAAGAATGCCAACGCGCCTATGACAACATCAAAGAATATCTGACGAACCCTCCAGTCCTGGTAGCCCCGGTTGCTGGAAGACCATTCCCAATCTATGTACGAGCAATGGAACATTCTCTCGGTGCTCTGCTAGTATAAAACAACGATGCAGGCCATGAGCAAACTATATATTACCTCAGCCGAATGATGATGGGGCCGGAGCATCGATACACTGTTGTGGAGAAAGAGTGCCTTGCTCTGGTCTTCGCCATTCAGAAGATGCGACACTACGTAACGGGACAAACCATCCATGTCGTATCAAGAGTTAACCCCCTCAGGGTCCTCATGACCAAGCCAGGTGCACTCAGCTCTCGCCTCGCTACCTGGACAATTTTATTATCTCCCTACCACATGATCTTTATCCCGTAGAAGGCTGTTAAAGGTCAAGCTCAGGCAGACTTTTTAGCAGCCCATCCAGGTTCGGAGTCAACCAGAATAGACGAAGAGGTTCCAGATGAGGTCGCCAATTCAAATGTGGCCTCTTATGATACCGTATGGCGAATGTTCTTCGACGACACTTCTAGAACTGGGCCCAAGGGCAACATCGTCGCTGGGGTCGGATTGGTGCTAATTTCTTCCATCGTACTAGTGATCAATCGGACTAATTCCCTAAGGGAGCCCTGTTCAAACAACGTGGCCGAGTATAATGCTTTGGTCATTGGCCTCCGACTTTCGAAGGAGCTGGGGGTAGAGTATCTTGAAGCATACGGCGATTCGCAGCTAATCGTTAACCAGATCCGGGGCTCATACGAAGTTCGTCATGAAGACATGATCCCCTATCACCAAATAGCGATTAACATCATCTCGTCCTTGGAAGGGTTCTTTATAGAAAATGTTCCCAGGCTCCAGAACATTGAAGCCGATGCCCTAGCAGGCCTTGCCGCTTCCTTAGCAGTTCCAAATCATGCTCACCACTTGGTTGACATAATAGGCCGTAAATTGGTCTGTCCCAAGAATAATGTTCAATGTGTGGAGAGTTACTCCGCTCTGACAGTCGACGAAGCACCAGACTGGAGACAACCATTCATCGACTTCGTAGTCTATGACATCCTACCAGAGAATCCAAAGGAAGCCACTTCCATCGGAAGACGTTCCCTCAGATTCTTTTACGATACAGAGACAAAAATGCTGTATCGACGATCATATGATGGATTACTGCTTTGGTGTTTGTCAAATACAGAAGCCAAAGAAGCTGTACGTGAAGCACATGACGACGTATGCGGGGCCCATCAGCCTGGCCCAAAACTACAAGATCGCCTTCGTCGAATGGGCTACTACTGGCCTACGATGGTTGCCAATGTGATCGACTATACAAGAAAGTACAAAGCTTGCCAAGTCCACGCAGATTTCATACACCAGCCATCCGAGTTTCTACATCCGACGGTGGCATCCTGGCCATTCGAAGCATGGGGAATGGACATCATTGGTCCGATCACTCCGCCTTCGACCAGAGGACATCGCTTCAAACTCGTAATCACAGATTACTTCTCCAAATGGTGGAGGCTGTTCCGCTGGCAGAAGTGAAGACTTCAAACGTAATCAGCTTCATCAAGCATCACATCATCTATCGCTTTGAACTGCCCCGAGGGATCATCTATGACAACGGTCCGCAGTTCGCAAGCTATGCCTTCTATCGGTTCTGCGACAAACACCGGATCCAGAATGTTGCCTCAACACCATACAACCCGGCAGCTAATGGCCTGGCTGAAGCATTCAATAAAATAACCATCAAGCTTCTCAAGAAGATCGTGTCATCAAACAAACGCGACTGGAATAAAAAGCTCGACGAATGCTTTTGGGCGTACCGTACCACAGTACAGTTTGCCATCGGGAATACACCATTCTCTTTGGTATATGGAAGTGAGGCAGTTCTCCCACTGGAGACTCAAATCCCCTACCTTCGCGTCGCTCTCACCTATCGATTGACGATAGATGATAATCACCATCACCGACTACAAGAGTTGGAAGCCCTAGATGAGAAATGCCTGTTGGCTCAACAGCGAATCAAGCTATACCAAGCACATATCTCAGGAGCCTTCAACAAGAAGGTTAAAATCAGAACATTCCAAGTGGGCGATCTTGTTCTGGCAGTTCGGAGGCCGATGGTTATGACTCACAAAACTGCCGGTAAGTTACAGCCAAAGTGGGAAGGCCCGTTCATCGTCGACGCTGTATTCTCCAATGGAGCTTACCGCCTCGCAAAACAAAATGGAGACTTGTTCATGTTGTCCATCAACGATAAGTTCCTAAAGAAGTATTAAGTCTGAAACGACATCTGCCAAAGTGATGAGTTACATACCCTTTGGTACCGCTGAACTCACATCCCGACTTCAAATCTGCCAAAGTGATGGGTTATGTACCCTCTGGTACCGCTGAACTCATATTCCGACTCCAAATTTTCCAGAATGACAAGTTACGTACCCTCTAGTACTGCTGAACTTACATTCTAATCCCAAATCTTCTAGATTATCGAGTTATGTACCCGCAGGTACCACTGAACTTACACTCTAGTCACTACAGATGAATCTATATCGCATCTTTTAGGTAGTAAGTCATGTATGATCATACCTCTAAACTTCTCTCCTAAAAAGAGCTCCTACCTCACGATCCAATACCCGCACTCTCAGTACACAAAAAGGGTAACAGATCCACAAATTCTCTGAAACTTCCACGTCGATGTTACCTCTGAGTTATTTCCCTTCAATCAAAAACAAACCGTCCCTCACATAGAACTTCCACGTCGATGTTACCTCTGAGTTGTTCTATGTTTCCTTCATGGAGCCCACTCCTACCATGTCCTCATTACCTCTGAGTGGGAAGGCTCCATCGAAGAAAACCTCATATTTACCATGTCCTCATTACCTCTTAGTAAGTATGTTGGTTCTCTCACGACTTATTATCCGTACCCAAAAAAAATCCCAGGGTACGCCAAGGATAATAAGCCCACAAATGTCCTCAGTTGACCAAAAATGTCCTTTGTTGACCACAAATACTGTACTAAGTTTCCTAGTACATGCCCCTCATTCCTCATCATGCCCCGGGGGCCCAGCTGCTCCATGGCATTCTTTCTCCCGATACCAGGAACGTCCTAAGCCACCTTACTGTGGAATTGTTCCAAGTATCCCCATCAACTTGTTATCTGTACCTAAAACCAAGGTATACCCAGGATAACAAGTCAACAAACAGTCCTCCAGTAGAGCAAATACCACAACACCACAAACATAATAAGCAGTACAAATGAAGGGTAGAATAAAACATACTCTTTATTTGAAAGTCAAAAGTACTACATGTTCTGGGGAGTACGTCCCCTCAAGGAAGGAAAAGAACGAAAATGAAAGAAGGAAAAAAGCCAACTATGGTTCGGCAATACACAATTCTATGAGACGGTCCCTCAGTAAGACAGTCGACCGCTCGAACCGCTGCTTGGCCTAACGCACGGCCTCCTGAGCCAGCCGCTTTGCGTCTTCTAGGTATGCATGAGCCCGCCAACCATCCTCGAGCTTCTTCAAAGCACGCTCCAGGCTAGCAGAAGCTCAGGAGACCTTGTCGGCCTTCTGAACAATCAGCTCTTTGTCCGTACGGGAAACTTCAAGCTTAGACTCCAAGAAGGCCAACTTCCTCTGGAGTTCGAAGATCTGCTCCCTTGTATCAATTATTCCACGAGAGGCGGTCGCTTTCCGAGCTATGCAATCCTCGCTCCTGTGGCTCAGTCGATCATATTGAAGAGATAGGTCACCGAGGTCCTTCATTATAACCGGCTTGGACTTATCTCGTGTAGCTCTTACCTTCTCCAGGATAGTGGTAAGGAAGCTCCGCTCCTGATCTATTGCGGTAGATAGATCAGCTTGCCTCAGCACTTGAAACTGGGCCACGAGCTGATCAGCCTCTAACAATTTGGGCTCCAGAAGCGCAGCTATCCCTGCCCTACCAGGAAGGGTTTTAAGAATATCAATTTAGCCTCGGACACATTATCGGGCCAAGACAAAGGGGGTCCCTCGCTCCACAGCAGCTTCGACCCCTCTCTTCAAGTGGCAGAAGAAACTGTCAACTATATCCTGCGATGCCTCATCCAGAACTTCCTTAGAGGACGGCGTCAGAGGAAGTGTAGCTGGCAGTGTCGAAGGAGATGCGCCAGAACTTGCCACCCCTGCCACCAGGGAAACAAATCCCGAGAGAAAGACGCATGGATAGCAGATAACTCCGTCTCCGCGGCTTGGAGAACCTGGATACTCGACAAGGCGGAGAGGTCGACACCCGAAGCCACATGAGCAGAGGAGGACGCATGGACCATTGCTCCCTGCCCCGGTTGCGTCGTCGTCCGATCTCCCGAACTCGATCCAGCGGAAGGCCCTTCAATAGTCGAAAAAGTAGGGGGCACACTCCCTCCCGCCAGATCCCCGCTGGTAGAGCCTTCCCTGACAACATCCGTCATTGGCAGTGAAGAGGCAGGACCTGTATGTCCAGAGCAACCATCAATCAGCATAACCCGAAGGATGTGATGATAGAGTAAATGGGCCTCCTCACTAGTCAAAATTTGGCTTATCTTACCAGGAGAGGGTTGTGGAGGCTGAGGTTCGCTCACAGCCGCCATAGTCCCCACACCAGTGACCTCCAAACCAAATTCAGCTGGCTCTTCTGCCCCAGCCGCCCCGAAAGGAGATACGACTGGATCAGCGTCACCCTGCTAAAATTCAGCAGTTTCGGGGACAGATTTATCGGAGCCCCGTCGTCTTGGGTCGAGACCTCATCAACATGAGATCCCTTAGCCACCGCCGAGAGAACCCCGGCAGAAATAATCTCGACATACATGTCACTGGTCAAAGTATTCAGGGCCGAATTGACTTCAGAAACAGTGGCCGGTTCTCGAGATTCCTCTTCTTCTGACGCCTACAAGAGGAAAGGAAAATGATTAAGATCAAAGTTCAGGAAAAAGGAAGAACTAAAAAAAGATGGTAGTAGCTCGATTTACCTCTGAGATAGGGTCGACGTCCTCGCTTCTCTCCTTGATAGTTAGCTTGCGACGTCTGACCGCAGCCCATTTCCGGGAGTAAGGAATACCGCCAACATGGGAGATTTGTCTGCTACGTTTTCGTGAAGGGCCAGGGCCGCCATATACAAAATCTTCCCTGGCGCCTCACCATCAGGAACCAAAAAGGTAGTTCGGGTATGAACCGTGTCATAATAATGCCATGCCCTGATACCATCCAGGACGCTACCTTCAAAGCCCAGGCAAGAGCTAGGATTGTCAAAAAACAGCTGGCTATACCCGAACTAGCGGGAGAACTTGCTGGGCAAGTAGGGCTCCAGGTAGACGTTGTTGAGGTTACAATATACTAGGTTCGTTGGATGGATATTACGCAGCCAAAGAGCATTTTTTTTAGGTAAAAGGAGAGGAGGTTCTGTACCATCAACATGTACGCTCCTCACTTCTTCAGCGGTAAAATAAGGAACAGACACAAAAAAGGTCGTATCCATCCACTCTCGCCAGCACCCTCCGACAGGCTGGCATGGTGCTGCACTCTCAGGGCTGATGGAATCGGAAAATAAAAGCGTCATCAGCCGTAACGCCGTCTTCTGCTCCAAGCCTCATCAAAGACCGAATTTGCATTAACAGCCACCCCATCAGATAATGGTACTGCAGCTCTATGCGCCCAAAATCTATCGCTGAATCACAGGCGATGACCCTGGAAGAAAAGGTGCCAAGGCCATAGTGTATGATGCACACCATGGCCGGAAGAATAGCCAGCTTAGGCTCGAAGACAAGCTTTACGACAGGGAGGATAAAGTGGCGACTGATCTTCTCCGACAGTCGCTGAGTACCATGATAAAAATAACTAAAGGAGTCAGTCTTTCCCAAATGTGTCGCCCGTGGACCTCGATCTCTTGGCAGTCGACGCCAGGTTTTGTACCTCCTCATGAGTTTGAGGATCTCGAGAAGAAACCCGGCCTGAGGTGCCTAGTGTGAAAAGGTATGAGACCCAGGACGCGGTGTGAGCAATGCTCCCTTCTGAACTACCATCCTTCTTGATAGCCGTCTGGTGACAAGTACTGTAGTAACATAATAATTCCCGATATACGGCAACAAAGTCGGGGAACTGCCGATCCAAATCCTCGATCTCTTCGCTCGTAGGGGTGTGCACTTCAAAGACTTCTTCCCCCGAGGCAGCTTAGAGATAACGTACATCTCATGGAGAGCAAGTCCCAACTCCCCTCCAGGCGTGAAGAAGGTTTCCGTCCGCCAATTGTACATCTCCAGGAGAGCCATAAACAACGGCTTATTTATAGGCAGACCATGACAGGTGCCCCGAATGGCATGGTAAAGGCCGATCTCATGCAGAGGAGTCGCATACTTCCGCAAAATCCACGTGGTCAACTTGGCCCATGCAGGGATAGGGTTTATCAAGTTCAGCAATGCCAACCGGCCGACGGGATAGGACCCTTTGCGAGCAAGCTGGTTCAAGAAGGTATCAGCCTGAGAGAATGTGAAATTGGGACCCGTTATGTTTATAAAGGTACCCGGAGCCAGTCCCATCACGTACCGACTGACCGGTTCCCTTTCCGCATACGCTGACCCCAAATTCCTATTGTAATGGATGTTTCCCACAAACATCCCCGACTTACTTGGAGTCAAGGAGTCTACCATCTTTCTGTCCAGCGGTAACATGTTGAACCATGACAGAGGAAAATGACGCTCTATCAGAGGGATATGGATCTCCACCCCGTCAAGAGTAAAGTCCCAGCTCTCGGATATATCCAGCACTCGGGTGTTCTTTACAGACAAAGCATCCCCAAAGAGGAACGCTGGCTTCAGGTATTTTCCCTCCAATTGCCCGAGTTCATCATGGCACAGAGAAAGTAGAAGGGTCGTTTCTTGATAGCATTCAACCTCTCCAAAGGCTCTTTTGGAAGCTGGTTCGTCACATACTCGACTATGTGATCATACCTATAGCCCACAGCAGATTGGGCACGCCCCACCAGAGGTTCTCCAGTAGCATTAACTGGCAGATTTACTAAAGAAGGACAAAAGAAACAAATTAAAAGGTGGCTAAAACAAAACCACCGAGTATTTTGGCTTATGCGGCCCAGTCCACATGAGCTCATGCGGCTCTATTTAAAGACGAGCTTATGCGGTTCTGTTTTAAAAGAGCTCATGCGGCTCTGCTCGAACATGAGCTTATGCAGCACTAATTAGCGTGAGCTTATGCGGTTCTGCTTAGCGGAGCGTTATGCGGCTCAATTCAGAGGGGCTTATGCGGCTCGGTTTAGCACAGTCTCATGCGGCCCAGTCCAGACAAGCTTATGCGGTCCTGTTTTGAGGGGGCTTCATGCGGTTCGATTCAGAGGGACTTATACGGCTCTGTTCGAAAGGTCATTATGCGGTTCAGTTTGTGAAGTGTTTATGCGGCCACTAGACAACTTCCATACAGCTCGGGCATGGGGCAAACCCCCATGCGGCTCGAACATGGGATGCACATGCAGCCCATACAATTTGAATAGTTTGATGAAAACAAGGGACGCATTAAAGCCTTGTACATAAAGCATGCAACAGAGCCGTCTTTGTTAGGGTTTCGAAGTATGCGATCTTCCCAAAATCCTTACCAGCAATGGTGGGGTGAACATCGGGGTAAACTTCAGGCGTCGTGGCTGACGAAGAAGCTACTCCCTTATCCTTCGCCACATCTTTGGAAGACTTAGAGGCCATTGTTGATTGATGAGCGGAGAAGGAAGACGAAGACAGCAACTTAGGGCAAGAAGAGTTGAAGACAGAAGAAAGTAAAAAAGTCACTCTGTCCAAAAATGCTCCTATTTATAGGCTGAAGGAGGGGGGACGCTTCGATCCGCGTGCTGCATAAAAATAAAATTGACTCCGGCTATTTAAAACCGACCCTTGGGATCCTGCCCCAAAAGGCGGCTTTAAATCCGAAGCAAATCAAGAGTAATTAGTGAGACGCACACGTGGCAGGAGACGCACACGTGGCAGGAGACGCACACGTGGCAGGGAGTCTATGCGGCCAAACATTCTATATGGCGAGGACATCCATGCAGCTAAGAAGTCTATGCAGCTAGGAAGTCCATGCGGCTAGAACATCCTATGAGGCCAAAAGAGTTTACATAGCCATGCTTCTTTTTCAAAGTATTTCAATTTTGCAAATTGAAAACTTTGAAGGTGGTCTTGTAGAAGCATGGAAAAGAACAAGAAATGCCTATATGGCTCTGACAGAAAGAGCCTCATGCGGCTCAGGAATCCATTAAGAATTCATGCGGCTCAGGAATCCATTAAGAATTCATGCGGTTCAAAAGCCCTTTAGAGTCTCATGCGGCTCGGATAGCTCCATGCGGCTCAGGAAGGAGCCATGTGGCCCTGAGCAGTTCGCCTCTACAGATGGCCATAAAGAAACTACCTCATTAAATGCCCTGACGGCAACTCTGACAGAAAGACGAAGTGACAACTCCGACATAAAGCTAAAATGATGGCTCTGACATGATGGCGTGCTCCTAGGAAAAAGAAGAAAATCTTTTATATAGCTGGCGTGATCCGTCAAGTCCCAAGCTCCCTATGCGGCTGCGATCTTCATACGGCTGCCTCCTTCATGCGGCTGCCTCCTTCATACGGCTTCCATCTTCATGCGGCTGCCTCCTTCATGCGGCTGCCACCTCCATGTGGCTGCCTCTTTCATGCGGCTGCTACCTTCATACGGCCGCCTCATTCATGTGGTTGCCTCCTTCACGAGGCCGCCACCCTCATGCGGCTGCTACCTTCATGCGGCTAGGATTGTGGGGGGTCATCCGTATATGGTTCACTTAGAGAACGCACTCATGCGGCTCCGTCAGGATATCCTATTCATGACAGATTGAGATACGAGGCGGTCCTCGTGATAGTTGAGACACGTGGCGGTCTTATCACCTCGAAGTTATGGCTACTAGCAAATCATAACAACCCAGATTTGTTATAATCATCATAATTACCCGAATCAAATCAGATTAATTGCAATCAAGTAGAATTAACACGTGGCAGGAGATCCGAGTTTATCACAAAGATTTGTGGCAATCAGCATTAATTGCCCATACGGATTTGGCACAATCAAAATTAACTACCCAGATGTGATGCAATCAAGATTAATGGTCAAGATTATTGGACGTCGACTTTTCAAGAGGCAATCAATGCAAACCCTAATAATCACACCCCACTCCTATAAATAGCAAGGTGCCATTCCCTTGCAAAAGGGACTCTCTCCACCCGACTGGACATAAAAAAAGACAAAGGCACACACAGAAGAGTCTTCCCACATATTCTAAGAGCATTTCTTCATCAGAGCCAAGGCTACGTTCGATCGTCCAAGGAGTAAGGCAGAGCTGCCGTCGCTTTCCCGAACCTCTATCGTCACCCCCCCAGAATCAAAAATAAACAATCGTACTTAGATTGTTGTACCTAGGTTTTCATTCCTAGGCTTTCTTTGTACGAGCGAGTTTGTATTGTGAGTCTAAGTTCAGTCCTCCGATAAAATTGTTCTGTACTTTTACAATCAATGGCAAACAACAAGTAATCCGATATGACATGATAATCTTGAAAGGCTGTTGCGACAGCTACCCTGACTTGCTAAGTAACAATTTTCTTGACACCGTAGTTGATTTTCCTGATTGTGATTGTATAAGCTACCTGTCTCGCCCTGCATCATGTCTAGGTCATGGATTTCTGGTTACCACGGTCAGGGATTCGTAATGAATCTGACTAGGTTAATGACTAGATTGATCAAGTAGTTCATATAGAAAAGTTTTCCCACTTATAGGCGATCCCGTTATTTCGGCCACACCTGAGTGGACTTGTAACCTGCCGACGAGTAGGGCATATTTCCAGCCCATTTTTATGTAGGGCACTTCTTAAATCATATATACTAAAGCACACTGCCATGTGTTGCACTCCATGTCACCTAATGATTCTCTAAACTCTTGATAACTCTAAGCAACCTCGTCTGGATAACCTGGATTGCTGCAGGGCTAGTGACTCGAGAATATCTCAAATGCATCTTATTAGTAACTAGGCCTGTGATAACCCTAGTTTAGCTAACGATAGCAAGCCGTAAGACTTGATTGGCCGTACTTGAATGCTTGCCTTGTGGTTAACATGGGAATTATATTCCGCCTCTTGTTTTCATAATGCATGCTATTATTTTATTCTAACCCTGTCTTCTTGTTACTTAATCATGTTTACTATTTATATCTTCTGTTTATTAACCTACTGGTTTTAGTTCCTTAATGAAACCTTCCTTGAAGCACTCGCTCTTCTGGGTTCTGACCCAGCTGGTTTTGTATGGCCAGATTTTGGAGTAGCACCCGAGGATCTACCTGTCTTCCAGCAAGATGGTGAACACCAGACGTATCCTGACAACGAGTGGGTTCCTATTCGCTCTTCTACTCTATTGTAATTTATTCTTTTGAGGCGTTTAGCTGTCAAGCAAGTGTTAGCTCGTGTTGAAACCAATATTCTGTCTGCCTAAGGGCTGTAGAATGATTGACAAATCTTAGGGTTAATCATGTATGACTTTAACTCTTGCTATTGTTCTTATTTTGTATGACTAGCTTCATGATCATCTGAATATGTAATGTTTGGGATGCCTTACTTTGTATGTCTGATGATCTAATATCTTGTAACATTTATTTGCTTGCTTGGGATTGAGACGCTAGGCTTGTTCTTGACCATAAGAGACCGATGGATTATAGTTAAACCTTCATACATCTAGACAGTCGTGATCGTATTGCAAGGTGGGTTTCACTTCAAGGTACATAGCTGGCTGCGTTTGTCCTCCGCTTTCCCATATTTTGGTTCTAGGGCATGACATATTCTATTGCTTGTTCTATATTTCCTGCCATGTTTTGGATATGTTTTGAAGATTTGTGCTCGTTCTTGTCCTGATTGGACCTATTGATAAATTTTATAGATAACTCGGAGGTTCCAGGCTAGCCTAGAGGAGTCACAGTAGAGCTTGGATTAGATGGCTAGAGTTTGCTTATCTTTTGTTAGTTGTCTTGTGATGTATTTATTTTATACCTTGTTTGTGGTGGAGTTGATAACACTGAGACTTAATTCACTTCTGATTGTATCTCTTTGTGGATTTTATATCTATCTTATCATGCCTTTTATCTACCTCTAGTTTATGTGATTGAGTTGTATCCTTCTGTGATTTTTCTTCGTTTGGAGAGTATATCATATTGTGTTTAGTTGTGATTGTGACCTAGAACAGCGTTCTACCACCGACACTGTGGCGTAGACTGGACGTATCCACGATCACGTACCCGTAAACCGGGTACGGGTCGTGCCATGTTTTACGTACTAAGTCCTAAGTATTTTGGGACAGGGCGTTACATAGCATACAAATGGTTTTACAGTCTCCACAACAACTGCATCTCGTTATTTGACAATCTGAAGCGTCTCTTCCTCTATCGATTCTACAGAGGTGGAATGGATATGACGATGTCCTCTCTCATGGACATTGTCCAGAAGGAGAAGAAGCCTGTACGCACTTACATCGAGCGCTTCTGCCAGGCGGCCCTGAGGCTACCGTCGGGTGTCTTCGAGCCTATACTTATGGATTTGTGCCACAAGAATATGCTCCCTGCAATCAAACTCTAACACAATGCTCCATGCATAAAATGGATGCCTTTTATTATCGGTACGGATATGGCCGAAATAAAGCCCGGTACGCACAATTGCTGGGACTAAATTTCCCTACACACAAAGAAAAAAGGAAATGCTCGTCCAGCAATAACCCTACCAAAAAAGACGGGAATGGCAAACAAGCCCTGACTATCAATATATCCAAAGTTTCAGCGTCTGTGAACCAGAAGCCGGCAGAAGCGCCGAAACTGAAGGAAATCTATTCCTTCAACAATGAAGATGTGCTGGAGCTTTTCAATGTATTGATGAAGTGCGAGAAGATACAACTCCCGCCTCCCAAGCGTCCTGACGAAGTAGGGAAGGTGGATAATCCAAACTACTGTCACTATCATCAGTACTCCACCATTTAACATGTGATTGCTACATTTTAAAGAAGCAGATTCAACGGCTCATTGACTCCAAGGTCCTTTTGCTTGACTACGAGTACAAGACGGTCACTGCCAACATGGTGACCCTCCAATTCGACAACTTCTCGAAGACAGAAGCCAAAGACTGTGTCATCTCCATCCCTAAGATGATGATGGAAGTGGTCAACCTTCCACCGGCATGCGACAATGCTCAGGGCCTCATCCCACTGATGATGCCACGAAGCAAAGTTGTGTGGGTCCATCCTGATCTCGTTCGAGACATGATGCAGCCCAACGCGTGCTTTATTAAGGGGAAAAAACTAAGTCATATCGTACGGTTTTTGCTATGACTGATAATGCCTAGGTTACCACTCGCTTGGCTCATCAGCTAGAGAACAACCAGGCTCTGGAAAAAGAGGTATCTCCGCCTACTGCTATCATCGCACTCGATGCTTCAGAAATAGGTCTATCTCAACCTCCTACAACAGACAAATAGAAGCAGAAAGAGGTTCGCTATGACAAATCACTGAGGAAAGACTCAGCGGTGGGGCCAATTAAGACCTACAACTTTGACATATTGGCATAACTTTCCAATACTCCAGTTCGGCTGTCATTCTTCGAGCTCCTCCGTATCTCCAAAGAGACTCGGGATGCCCTCAGCGAGGTATTACAGAATGCTGATTCGTTCCTCAGCCAAGTCCAACCGCCCAAGGAGGATCCTTCCACTTGGCTACATTGTCATAATGTGGTTCAGACGATCCCAAACATCACTTTCACTTAGCAAGATATGTTATTGAAGAATAATCGGCTTAATAGACCCCTGTAATATACATGCTATACTAGTGCCATTAAGGACGATCGCATTCACATCGACCATGGCTCTTTCCTCAGCATAATACCCCAAAGTTTACTTTAGACCGTGGGGATACCGATGCACCGGCTGATCGCATCCTATACTACGATCAGTGATTTCAACGCTAGAAAGAGCGAGCCTTCGGACAAGATCCACCTAAAATGCCATATAGGTGATCTCCAAACAGATGTGACTTGTTATGTCATTGATACAGAAATAAACTATAACATGCTGTTGGGTCGACCATAGATGCATGAATACATGAATACATGATCGTAGCTTCTACCCTCCATCAATGCATGAAGTATGTGGCCAGTAAGGGGACTATCAAGACCGAGTTTGTTGACATCGATCTGTTCCGAGGACTCGAAGCATACTACACTGATGCTGACTTAAACAAGTCGGCCCCCTGGGAGGACGATGCCAATGATGCAGATGATGAGGCAGAGACTGCATCAGAAAGCACAACAGTCGCCAAAGATCCGCTGAGAATTTGACTGAAAAGGAAGCCTCCCTAAATATTAGCGCCTTTTGTCATCTAGCTTCAGAGAAAAGCTTCCGTCCCCTCGTCTTCGACACCATCCACAACAACACAGGAACCTATCTGGGTCAAGCTGCCTCAAAAGGCCCCGAAAATAGTCCTGAGGTCACAAGAATCTCCTGCTCCAGCTCCCTTGGTGGTTATGTAGAAGCGTAGGTCTCCATCACCTTCACCCATGGCGACCCCGGTTCTCACCGATAAAGAGTTAGGGGACTACATATACGCCAATGATGAGGCGTGTTCTTTAGATGATGTAATCCTTCGGGATAAAATTGACCATTTTATTAATAGAAAGTTATCTTTGAATTACTCTTATTCACACTAGAATGCTATGTATTTCTTAGATAATTCTCCATACATGCTACAAACATAAGTGACAACCGCTAATCTCGCAAGTTGAGTTCTCCCATTCTGAGACGCCTACTTCGTGGTTCCAAGAAGAAATAAAGATGAGGAACCCATCGTCTTCGGTCGGGTAGAATGTCCCCAAAGGCTAACTCCCGCTGAACTAGAACCAGATAATGGCAAGAGGCAGATCTACCGTTACACTAGTCAAGCCAAACGCCTCATCCCGAAGATTGGATATGACTTGACAAGTGGCAAAGGTCTGAACTATGGCAAAGGCCGACGCCTCCCTTTGCGACTTCAAGTTCTAAAGAGAAAGTCCCAGAACTACTACCAACGTACTTACCAGGGTTGGGTTATTTTACACCCACTACAACTCCGAAGAGTTCAGTACCGAAGGTCATGATGCATTTTCACTGCTCTGATTCATCGACCTGGGACTTTGAAACCAATATCAGCCTGGCCTTCAAGAAGGTATTTTCAGTCAATATGGTCTCGCGAACCCCCCAGTAGAGGAGGACCAGATGCTGGAATTCTTCAAGGAAGAACCCTGGGATCAACGTCTAGGATCCTAATAGGAATGGTGCTTTGAATAACGAGAACCTCCTACCGAAGACGTAGACGTTCAAATCGACCTATGAGATAAGGCTTTACTGAAACTCATCTTCATTAGCAAAAGTATCATGGGAGAAGACAAAGAATCTCTGATACAGCTCATCCAAGAGTATATCAATGTTTTTGCCTGGAGTTACGAAGATATGTCGGGTTTAGACCCATAAGTCACAATGCCCCAGCTTAACATTCTGCCCAACGCTATACTTTTCAAATAGCAACAGCGTCGCTTTCGTCCTGACATCATGGATGCTATCGAGAAATTAGTGGACAAACTCATAGACAATGGCTTCATTCGTAAGGAGCAACATCCAGATTGGGTGGCCAATATCGTTTTGGTCACCAAAAAGAATAGAAAGATTTAAGTCTGCATAGACATCAGGGATATTAACTTGGCCTGTCGAAAAGATAAGTTTCCCCTTCCGATCACTGAAGTAATGATCGATAATACTTGTGGCTTTGAACGCATGTCCTTCATAGACAGGTTTTCGGGCTACAACCAGATTAAGACGTTCCTTGACGATGAAAAATATACTTTATTTCGGGCTCCAAAAGGAATCTACTGTTACACAGTGATGCCTTTCGGTTTGAAGAACATCGGGGCAACATATCAGCGGGCTATGAGCACCATATTTCGTAAACATCTTCAAAAAATGCTGACAATGTCGTTAAAAGTCGGAGGAAAGCCAACCATCTGGATGACTTAAGGACGGTGTTTGACTTAATGCAGACACATCGATTAAAGATGAACCCAACCAAGTCTTTCCTGGGGATTTTTAGTGGCAAGTTTCTAGGCTTCATCGTCACAGCCAAGGGTATTCACATTTACCCTAAAAAGTCTAAGGTATCATGGACATGGGTCCTCCGAAGAACCTTTTTGAGCTTTGAGGCCTACAAGGATGCCTGGCATATATTCGAAGGTTTATAGCAAATCATTCAGGATGGTGCCAGCCCATCACTAAGCTAATAAAGAAAGTGGTTTCTTATGTCTGGACTGAAGAATGCCAGTGGACATTCGATGACATTAAAAAATATCTCACCAGTCCTCGAATCCTGGTAGCACCAGTTGTTGAGAGGCCCTTTCTACTATACGTTCGAGCCATGGACCATTCGCTTGGTGCTTTGTTATCCCAGAAAAGCAACGAAGGCCACGAATAGGTAATCAACTATCTGAACAGGACCATGATTGGTGCCGAACATCGGTACAATCCTGTTGAGAAGTAGTGTCTCACTTTAGTCTTTTCCATTCAAAAGATGCGTCGTTATATGGCCGGATGGGCGATTCACGTCATCTCAAGTGTTAATCCCCTTAGTGTCCTTATGACTAAGCCAGGGACACTAAACTCATTATTAGCCACATGGGCGATCTTACTAATGCCTTACGATATGGTATTCGTTCCACAGAAAGTCGTTAAGGGGCAAGCACTGGCTAACTCCTTGGCGGCACATCCGGTCCCAGAAACTTTCAAACTTTATGACGGCATACCCGACGAAGTTTTGGAGTCCAACGTAATCACAGACAATCCCGTCTGGTGAATGTTCTTTGACGGTACTTCAAGAACAGGCCCCAAAGGCAAAATTATTGCAGGAGTAGGAGTAATCCTCGTCACTCCTAATGGTCTGGTCATTCACCGTGTATATTTCCTCATAGAATCATGTACTGATAATGTCGCCAAGTACAATGCTCTTATCATCGGTCTCCATCTCGCCAAGCAGTTAGGGGCCGACTACCTTGTTGGCATAGTTTATTTTGATAACATTAACAGCATCTTCGTAGTCTAGTTTTCTCTATCTTCAGATTGATATTAATTCAGAAGCTCTACTACATAAAGTCTGTCCATTCAAGACAAGTCATCAAAGCGTTGAAGACTGAAGCAAAGACCGGCGATCCTTGAAAGATGGCTCTCTACACTTCAAGATTTTGAGTCTGTACAAAGTCTAGGTCTTTCTGTAAAACACTTAAGGTTGGATGACAAAACTAAAAGCCTTCTATTCTTTCAGTCAAAAATCAATGTGTTAGAGAATGGCATACCGACGGTATACTACAGCATACCGACGGTATACCATTTTTATTGGCCACAAAATATTCTGTGACAAATATCGACATACCGACGGTATACTCCGGCATACCAACAATATACCGTTTCGTTTGACACAAAAATGTTCTGTGACAAATATCGGAATACCGACGGTATACTGCGGCATACCAACGGTATACCGTTTTATGATCCATAAAACGTTCTATGACAAACATCGGCATACCGACGGTATACTATGGCATACCGACGGTATACCATTTTGTTTAGTCACAAAATGTTCTGTGACAAACATCGGTATACCGACGGCATACCGCGGCATACCGACGGTATACTAATTTACGAAATTTGATTTTTGAATGTATGAATACTAGCATTAAATGCTATTATTAAATGCTCGTAACGGATATAATTATGACCGTTACTGTTCAGAACGGCATACCGACGGCATCCTGGTCCATACCGACGGTATGCCGTCTAGGTTGTATCCAGAGCATTAAATGCTACCTACTCTTGGTTTCTTTATAAAAGGAAGTCTTCTCTCTCTTGAAGACTCATCCCCTATTTGCCATAAATTTTCTAACAACCAAGAGCTCCACCATTAATCTCTACACAAGCTTTTAATTGTCATCCATTCCCAAAGTGCTCAAGTATTTAAGAGTTGTACCTTTCGATCTTCAAGTGTTAGAAGATCAAAAAGTTCTCTTCCTTTCTTTTTGAAGTTGACGAGCCTTCGTAAGAAAACTTGTGTGTAAGAAGTTGGCGAGTTCTTCGGATCCAAACTCATGTTGAAGTTGGTGAGTTCTTCGGATCCAAACTCGTGTGTATTATTTTACTAAATAGTGGATTTAAGACGGAGAGAGTTCCTGGACTGGATTACCTCTAGAGAGGATACCAGGATACATCGTGCGTTTGATTTTCTCTCTCTCTTTTTTTAATTGAACAATATTACTTGTTGTATTTAAATTATTTTATTTCCCTATTCATCCCCCCTCTAGGGTTCTACAATTGGTATCAGAGCTTTATTCTCTTGATTTGGATTTATACCCTTAGAGTGATCCATGGCCACTAACCCTAGTATCAACTCTTTCTATAATGAGGGACACTCCATAAATAGGCCTCCCCTATTTGATGGAACCAACTATAAGTACTGAAAGATTAGAATGAGCATTTATCTGAAGTCCATACATTTCGACTTATGGGATTGTATGATAAATGGTCTTCCTACTCCTTCCGGAGTTATTGAGGATGTAGTTTCTGACACCCTTAGAGATAAACTCACTGAGAATATCAAGAAGCTTGCTAGTCGAGATGCCAAAGCTATGAACGCTCTTTATTGTGCTCTAGATAGCAGTTAATTCAATAGAATATCTACTTGCAAGACTTCAAATGAAATTTGAAAGTTGCTTGAAATCACACACGAGGGTACATCACAAGTAAAAGAATCAAAGATTAGTAAACTCACGCAAGAATATGAATCTTTTAATATGAAACAAGATGAGTCTATTACTTGCATGTTCACTCATTTTGGTGATATCATTAATCCTCTTTCTTCTCTTGGTAAGGAATATCCTGCTCATAAAAATATCAGAAAGATTACTCAAAGGATTGAACAAAGGATGGAGTCCTAAATCTTCCGCCATCATTGAAGGGAATGACTTGACAGTCATGAACCTTGAGACCCTCATGGGGAAGCTTATGACTCATGAACTTGACATGAAAGATCAAGAAGAATCGTCCATGCAAGAGAAGGAGAAGGAGAAGGCCAAAGATAAAGAGAAGTCTCTAGCTCTCAAGGCTACAAAGTCTTACTCAAAGGATAGCTCCGACGACAACGAGTCGGATGACGATAAAGAAATAGCTCTCACAGCTAAGCACTTCCGAAAGTTCCTCAAATTCAACAAAGCCAACCGCTTTAGACGGGACAACGATGAAGATCCGGCATGCTACCAATACAGAAGAACCGGTCAAATCAAGAGAGATTGTCCAATGACAAGAAAAGACTCAAGCAAGTACGTGAAGCCTAGCAAAGGAAGCTCATCCTCCAGGAAATTTGCCAACACAAGCATTTGGTGTAAGAGTGACGCAAGCGACTCCGACAACGACAAAGATTGCAAACACAATGCAAACGTTTGTCTCATGGCAACCGATGAGGTACTCAGTGATCTCTCTCTAAATATTCTTACTTATGATGACTTGGAAAATGCTATTCTTGAATTACCCGAAGAACACAAAGGTGTTAGAAATAAGTACAAGAAATCTCTAAAAGAGGTTGATGCACTTCAACTTGAAGTAGAAAGACTCTCCAGCATCATTGTTGATGCAAAAGAGAAATCTCCTGCTTCTGACACGGATGAGATAGAGTCTTTGTGACTCAAGTTTCAAGAATCCCTTGTCACCATAAAGAAAAAGTATTATGAGATTCAATCCCTTAGAGAGGCTTATGTTTTTGCTATACATAAAGTTCAAGATGCGAATAAAAGAGAATATGATACTTCTATTAAGTATGATGATCTTCTTGTACAGAGTAAGAGATTAGGTAATAAGAACACTACTCACACACATGCTCCAAGATACCCTCACACCCATCACAATATTAGTCATACTTCTTTCATGAACAAGAACACTACACAAAAGTTCTTTTCTGACACAAGAAAAGGACCATTTGTTAAGAAGAACACCTCACACCATGCATTCTATTATCATCATCATAACACTCATGATAGAACTCCTCGTACTAGAGCTTCACATGTGCATAACATTCACTCATTTTATTCTAAATCTTCTATAATGTGCAACTATTGTGGCTTGATTGGACATACTTCTAATTATTGTCATGCAAGGAAACAAGTTGATATGAAAGTTTATAAATGGGTTCCTAAGACTAACAATCATGGACCCAAATGATCATGGGTACCAAAATATTCATCATCAACTTATATTGTAGGTGAAGAATCCTTCTCATGCTAGAAGCAAGTGGATTCTCGATAGCGGTTGTTCACGGCACATGATCGGTGATGCTTCACTATTTACAACGCTATCGATGAAGAAGGAAGGACACATCTCCTTTGGTAACAATCTTAAAGCTCATATTATAGGAAACGATAATATCGGTTTCCCTCCTTATCCTTGTATTAAGAATGTGTGTCTTGTTACAAATCTCAAATGCTATCTTCTTAGTATTAGTCATCTCACCGATAATAGTTACGATATTAAGTTTGTTAAACTCAAATGCTTCATTACCGATAGCTCTAGCGGATCTATTGTTTAGGAAGGTATTAGAGAGAACAATATATATGTTCTACATCTTGTTAAAGGTACTAACAATGACAGATGCCTAGTTGCAAAGAACGATGAAAGTTGGCTTTGGCACATGAGGCTCGGACATGCCAACATGGATACCATCTCTCGTCTTGCAACCAAGAAGCTTGTGAGAGGACTTCCAAGTATTCCTTTCAAAAAGGATATGGTGTGTGAAGAATACGAGAAAAGTAAGTTGATCAAGTCATCTTTCAAATCCATCAACTCTGTGAGTACCACTAGACCACTTCAACTTATTCATATGGATCTATTTGGTCCTAGTTGAGTAGCTAGTCTTGGAGGCAAGCTTTATGTTTTTGTTTTGGTTGATGATTTTTCGAGATTTACTTGAGTTATTTTTCTTGCTTGTAAAAGTGATACTTTTTGTGAATTTGCTGCTTTTTGTAAACGTATTCAAAATGAGAAAGGCATTTCTATTAACAAGATTAGAAGTGATCATGGAGGAGAGTTTGACAATGCCGATTTTAAAAGATTTTGTAAAAAGAATGGTTTTGGTCATGATTTTGCTTGCCATCGAACTCCTCAACAAAATGGAGTTGTGGAGAGAAAGAATAGAACCCTTGGCGATATGGCACGGATTATATTAAACCAATATAAGCTCCCCCAATATTTTTGGGCGAAAGCCGTTAACACGGCATGTCATGTTATAAATAGGGTCTTGATTAAACCTATTTCTAAAAAGACTCCTTATAAGCTTTGGTTTGATAAAATTCCCTCTATTGAATATTTTAAAGTTTTTGGATGCAAATGTTTTATTTTGAATACCAAGGACAATCTAGGCAAGTTTGAAGAAAAAGCATATGAAGGAATTTTCCTTGGCTACTCAATACATAGCAAAGGTTTTCGTGTTTTTAATAAAAGAAGTCTTGTTGTCGATGAGTCAATTAATGTCTCTTTTGATGAACTTAACTCTTCTACATCCTCCTCATCCGATGATGTTGATGACATCTCGTTTGGTTTGGAGAACTCTTCTATTGGAGATCCTCGTCCTTCTTCATCTAACAATGAAATTGTGACTCCTCCAACAAAAGATTCTCTGCCACTAGAGCCTCCTCAAGAGGATCTCCCAAAGTAATGGAGATTTGTCCCTAATCATCCTAAGGAGCTTATCATTGGGGATCCTTCTTCCCGTGTTAGTACTAGATCCTCCACTCGTGATCTTTATGCAAATGTGGCATTTATTTCTCAAATAGAGCCTAAAAATATTTAGCTTTTCATGATGACTTTTGGATGATAGCGATGCATGAAGAGCTAAATCAATTTGAGCAAAACAAAGTTTGGAAACTTGTCCCTAAACCTAGCAACCAACCCATTATTGGCACTAAATGGGTGTTTTGAAATAAACTTAATAAAGATGGGTTAGTGACTCATAACAAGGCCCGATTGGTTGCTCAAGGCTATAACCAAGAGGAAGGCATTGACTACGATGAAACCTATGCTCCGGTTGCTCGTCTTGAATCGATTCGTATGCTATGTTCTTTTGCTTGATTTAATGATTTCAAACTTTTTCAAATGGATGTAAAAAGTGCATTTCTAAATGGTATTATTAAAGAGGAAGTTTATGTTAAACAACCTCTTGGCTTTGAAGATTTTCAATTTCCTAATCACGTGTTCAAACTCCACAAATCCTTTTATGGCCTCAAACAAGCTCCCCGTGCTTGGTATGAGCGCCTTAGCTCCTTTCTTGTTTCACATAATTTTTCTAAGGCAAAGTCTACACGACACTTTTTATCAAATCCCATAATGACACTCTTTTATTAGTTCAAATTTATGTCGATGACATTATTTTTAGTTCTACTAACAATGCACTTTGTGTAGAATTTGCTAAAATAATGCATGATGAATTTGAAATAAGCATGATGGGTGAACTATCATTCTTTTTGGGCTTGCAAATCAAACAAGGACCCAAAGGAACCTTCATCAATCAAGCAAAATAGATAAAGGATCTCCTCAAGCGTTTTGAACTTGACTCATCCAAATCAATGAGGACTCCTATGGCAACAACGACAAAGCTTGACAATGATGAAGACGACACTTCGGTCGACATTCGTAAGTATCGAGGTATGATCGGTAGTTTACTTTATCTCACTGCTAGCCGTCCTGATATCATGTTTAGTGTATGTCTTTGTGCACGATATCAAGCAAATCCAATGGAATCGTACTTATGTGCTGCCAAGCGTATTTTTTGATATCTCAAGGGCACCGTTAATATGGGCCTTTGGTATCCGAAATCTTCATCCTTTGAGCTTCATGGCTTCTCGGATGCAGATTTTGTCGGATGCAAGATTGACCAAAAAAGCACTAGCGGCACATGTCAATTCCTTGGAAAATCCTTAGTATCATGGTTTAGTAAGAAACAAAATTATGTTGCTCTTTCAACCACTGAGGCCGAGTACATAGCGGCCGGTTGCTGTTGTGCACAAATTCTTTGGATGTCACAAACACTTGTAGACTATGGCATTTCTAATACTTGCACCCCTATAAAATGTGATAACACTAGCTCGATAAATCTCACGAAAAATCCAATTTGTCACTCACGTACGAAGCATATTGAAATTAGACACCATTTTCTTCGTGACCATCAACAAAATGGGGATATCCGCCTTGACTTTATTGACACTAGTTATCAGTTAGCCGATATTTTCACCAAACCCCTCCCGAAGGATCGTTTTGGTTTTCTTTGCCAAGAATTGGGCATCATTAATTTCGACACTTGGCTCATCTCCAACGGCACACCGACGGTATACGGCGGTATACCGACGGCATGCCGATTTTGATTCAGAATTCTATTCTGTGTCAAAAATCGGTAATACCATCGGCATACTCCGGTATACCGATGGCATGCCGATTAGGATTCAGAATTCTATTCTGTGTCAAAAATCGGCATTCGTCGGTATACCGACGGCATGCCGTTTGGAGGCGGACTGCTGGTGTCACATCTGTTCGTGCTCCACCACTCTTCCACTTTCTCCTGATTTCCTTCTTTCCTCTTAACTACCCATCACATCATCCATCTCTTCATTTATTACCCATCCCATCTTCTCCACATCCTAATACCCTAACATTCCACCCCTTCCTCTCCCCCATTAACTACCTCCATTATTTCTTTTCAAACAACCACACTTCCCCATTTTTCTCTCTAACCGTTCAAAACCCTTCCTCTTCTCCACACTTCTTTAAAAACCCCATTTTCTTCTTCATCCTCTTCCATGTTTCAAAATCCACTTTTCTTCTTCAAACTCCTTCTATTCTTCTATGGCCACCCACAAGCGCCCTCGCCCCTCCTCCACCGTTGCCAATCCTTTCACTCCTGTACCTCTCTCCCATGGTTATGACCAGCGGATCTTCACATCTTCTTTGGCTGCCGACGCGTGGTTCCAGCATTTCGTGTACCACAATATCTACAAGGGGCGCGCCATCAACTGGAACCTCTTCTTTAGCCATCTTTCTCCCTTCGAGGAGGCCAATCTCTCTTCTCTCCTTCGGCGTCAGGTGACTGTCTACCCCACCGCGGTGCGCTTGTTCTACTGCAACATGGTTTCTGACATCGAAAATGACACTATTGAGATGATGGTGAACGAACGCCACTTCCGCCTGACGGCTCGGGACATCGTTGGCATTCTCTGCGTCCCTGACCGAGGAGAGGCTCTGCCGGCCTTGGCTGCTCTTTATCCTTCGGCCGAGGTCTCCTTCGACGATTTTTGCAGAATCATCTGCAAGGGACCCAATCATCCGGCCATCCCGGCCCTTTCCTCCTAGTTGGAGCCGTTCTATTACGAGCTCCACCGGATCGTCTGCCACACCATCTATCCCAAGGGCGACAACTATGATGCCATCACCGCTGATGCCCTGGTTTGCATGTACTTTCTCTATTCGAAGAAGTCTTGGTCCTTCCCCAAGACTCTTCTCAATGCCATCTTCGGCGTCCTGTCCGCGGAAAAGCAGTCTCTTTACTATGGATCCTTCATCACCCTCATCTTGGAAGCGAAGGGCGTCGATCTCTCCCTCTGCCAGTCGGACGACGTCCCATCTTTTCTTGATCTTTCTCGTTCATTCGGTGGTGCCTCCTCATCTCGTGCCTCCTTCTCCCAAGAGCCGCCTGCCACTGCTCCTGTTGTACCCACCTTTACTCCTCCTGCTTTCGGCCGCTAAATGCCTCTGTTCCAGCAGCATTTTGACATGCGCATGGCTAAGGCGAAGGAGCAGATACGGGTCAACACTTGTGGCCTTGGAACCCTCATCCAAAGCTGCTTCCATGACCAGGCCTACTTCATTCAGCGCACCCTCCAGGACCGGGATGCATTTTTTGATCTCAATCTTCAGGATCCTATGTACCAGGCCTCCGGCTTCTCTGATCCCAACGCCTACAAATTTATGTACCCGGACGGTATTGATCCTTTCGGTGCTTTTCGCCGGGCTCAGGATGGGGATGATGATCCGGCCGATGAGTAGGCTACGGCTTCCAGTTGTTGGTAGTGTCGAATAATTGGCTGTCTTATATTTTGTGTGTCTTTTGAGGTCCTTCGGGGACCAGTGTTTTGTTGGTTGTTGTGTGCAGTCCTACGGGGACTCTTATGTGTTTTCATCTTGTCTTTCCCAACTCTCATGGAGGAGAGTTTTTATCTTTGTCATGTTTTATGAAGTGTCCTGCATGTACCCAATTTACTACTTTTAATATATATGCATGCTTTTGTCTATCTTACTGTTTAGGCTTCTTCATGCTCTATTTCAGTATTTCCCATCTTTGACTAAGTGACAAAGGGGGAGAAAACGTATTGAGGGGGAGTTATCAACCTACGGGGGAGTCACTTCTTGAAGATGCTATCTCTCTATTTTGTCAATTATTAAAATGGGGGAGATTGTTGGCACAGTTTATTTTGATAATATTAACAACATCTTCGTAGTCTAGTTTTCTCTGTCTTCAGATTGATATTAATTTAGAAGCTCTACTACATAAAGTCTGTCCATTCAAGACAAGTCATCAAAGCCTTGAAGACTGAAGCAAAGACTGGCGATCCTTGAAAGACGGCTCTCAACACTTCAAGATTTTGAGTCTGTACAAGGTCTAGATCTTTCTGTAAAACACTTAAGGTTGGATGACAAAACTAAAAGCCTTCTATTCTTTCAGTCAAAAATTAATGTGTTAGAGAACGGCATACCGACGGCATACTACGACATACCGACGGTATACCGTTTTCATTGGCCACAAAACGTTCTGTGACAAGTATCGGCATACCGACTGTATACTCCTGCATACCGATGGTATACCGTTTTGCCAGACACAAAAATGTTATGTGACAAATATCGGAATACCGACGGTATATTGCGGCATACCGACGTTATACCGTTTTGTGAGCCATAAAACGTTCTGTGACAAACAACGGCATACCGACGGTATACTACGGCATACCGACAATATACCATTTTATTTAGTCACAAAATATTCTGTGACAAACATCGGTATACCGACGGCATACCGCGACATACCGACAATATACCGATTTACAAAATTTGATTTTTGAATGTATGAATACTAGCATTAAATGCTAGCATTAAATGCTCGTAACGGATATCATTATCACAGTTACTGTTCAGAACTGCATACCGACGGCATGCCGGTCCATACCGATGGTATGCCGTCTGGGCTGTATTTTTTTGTACTGTACTTCGTATTTTCTTGGTTTTCGAAATATTTAAATTTTTTCCAACTTATATATTTCTCCTTGATCGGCATACCTCTAGTATACCAGTGTATACCGACGGCATGCCTGTCACTCCCACTTTTTGTTATACATATTTTTAGTATACGTATACGGATTCTGACATTTATCACGTGACCCGTGTTTTGACTTGTCTTTCTTAGCGTTGCGTTGGTTTAATCTTAACTTGATTTAGTTTGGTCTGGTTCAACTTGGCTTGGGCTTAGTTTGGTTTAGTTTGGTTTGAGATGAGAGGGTTTTGTATAAAACCCAATTCCTCTCTCTCCTCCATTATTTTATTTTCTTTCATCTTCTTCCTCTTCATTTTCTCCTCCAACCCTAGTCAAATACATCTTGCTAAATCTTGAATGATGTTACTTTTGTTTGTCCTATTCTATTCCTTTCATGATTCTAAGCATCTTTAGAATTTGGAGTTTTTGGTTTTGACGGTTATATTTTTGTAGATCTAAGTTTTAAGCTTTTCTTGTTTTTATGGGTTTTGATCTCCAAAAACTTGGTATTTTCGAAAACTAGTAGTTACATGTTATAGAGAATTTGATTTCATACAATTTTAGCCTTTATTTTGCTTGGTTTCTAGTTCGGGTGAGGAAGTTATGGCTATGGCAAGTATTTAGAACTCCCATGGCTGAACTTGCTGTTTGGGGACGACGAACCCCATGCACAAAAACCCCTATGCGGACGGGAGGCCATGCACCGAGAGACCATGCGTCGTGAAGTCCCGACAATGCTTCCTTTGACTCCGAGCATGTCATGCGCATAGGTTCCCTATACGCATGTACTGAAGACGCAACGTGAGTATTCCCATGCACGGATGTGCAGGAATTCCCATACACGGATGTGCAGGCATTTTTCATGTACGGATGTGCAGGAATTCTCATGCGCGAATGTGCAGGAATTCTCGTACGCAGATGTGCAGGAATTCTCATGCGCCGATGTACAGGAATTTCCATGTACGAATGTGCAGGAATTTCCATACGTGGAGGTACAGGAATTCCCATGCGCCGGATTTGCCTAGAATTGTCTATGCGTCGGAATTGCTGTTTTTTGCTGTTTTTGAATGTTTATGCTGTTTTGTAGCTAGAATCTTAAAAAAATCAAACATGAAAGTTGTAGATCTTTGTCTTGGCTTCAAGAATCTTCATGTTTCACCTTAATTAGAGTTCATTTGTGACTAGTGATTTCAATCATAGTTGATCTTTTTGCATATTTTCTGTACTTGGCAATATTTGATGTTTATTAAACAAAAATGAATTTCTGAAAATGATTAGATGATTTTGTACAGTTAGAGAATAATTGTACCCCCTTATATTCTTAATACTAGCACAGATTCAATTGTTGTTTTATGTCAAGTAGTTACTTTTATTTATTCCTTCTCCCATGCCATGGTATATCTTTTCTATAATTGTTTCTACATGTGATCCTTACTGTCATGTTTGCTTATTCTTAGATAGTGGTCCGTCGGGGTGCACTCATGATTTATGTCTTTTTTTTGCTTAATCTAGATAGTGGCCCGTCGTGGCACACTCATGCTACATGTCTTCTTTGCTTAGTAGATAGAGGCCCGTCGTGGCGCACTCATGCTACATGTCTTCTTTGCTTAGTAGATAGTGGCCCATTGTGGTACACTCATGTTACATGTCTTCTTTGCTTACTAGATAGTGACCCGTCGTGGTACACTCATGTACATGTCTTTTCTTGCTTACATGATAGTGGCCTCTCATAGTGCACTCCCTATTTTCTCTGTAGTGGCTCGTCGTAGCGCACTCCTAGCTTCCAGCTTATTATATTTTCTTATTGTGGCTTTTTATAGTACCCTTTCTTGTATTGTCCAATCTTACATATCATGTCTAGGATGGATGCTACGGAATGCCACATCCAGAATCCAACAAGAAAGTGTTAAGGACTAAATAACTAGCTTGATTATCTAGATCATTGAGAGAGAAGAATTTCCAAGTTACCTACAAGCCCTTTATCCCGGTCCCAACCTGGATGGATTTGGGGCTATCTGTCATGATGAGCACACTTCCAGCACACCGTCGAGTGTTGCAGGGTATATTTGTCTCCTGGGCGATGTACCCACCATTATATGTCTATAGGATATACTTGTCTCCTGGGCGATGTACCCACTATTATATCTTGGATATATTTGTCTCCTGTGCAATGTACCCACTATTATATCTTGGATACATTTATCTCCTGGGCAATGTATCTACCTTTACTTTTCTTTTTAGCATGGATAATTCGAGCAGTCTGCAGGGCAGGTAATAGGATTAGATTTCTCAAAAGTGCGTCTTGTTAGTAACTAGGCTTGTGATAACCCTAGTTAGCTAATGTATTAAGCCGTACTCATTACCCAGCCGTGATTGTTGTATGGAGTCCAGTCTAGTCTAGTTTCGTCTAAGTGGTGTCCGAATTGTTTAATCACTACATTGTTGTATATTCTTTTTTTTGCCGATAAATGATTAGAGACTAAGTTCTATTCAAGAGGAGGGATACAACCCGGTCCTTATTTTGTTTATGGGTTGTAACTTGGATTCTAAAATAGTTCCTAAGTTATCTTATCATTGGTCGTTCTATATACTTCTTATATGCCCACACGTACCATTTCTCTAATATGCCAACATGTCCCAGTTACCCAACATGTTACATGTCCTATTTGTCTCACATGCTCACATGTTCAGTTATCTCATACGCTCACATGTCCAGTTATCTCACAAGCTATACATGATCCCCATGCTAAGTCACCATGCTCTCATGACCCGGCTATCTCACATGCTTTCATGACCAATTGATTTCACATATTCTTGAGCTTCTATTTACTTAACCTGGATACACTTTACATTATGTCACATATTGGTTACCCTACGTTTCCATGTTGTTTTGCTTATTGTCTTTTTTATTATCGGGATAAGTGCATTGGTAGTGCACGAGTCTCGATCCGCATTTACTTATTTCTGTCTCTATCTGTTGTTATGATAGTTATTACTGGTTTTTGTTCATATATTTATCTTCCTTTGTGGTACTTGCTATTGGGGGTCTGACCCTACTGCTTTTGTTTGGCCAGATCTGATAGAGGGGCCCGAAGGATTTTTCGTGCCATCTACTCGGCGATAATTACCCGGAGCACCAGAGTACCTTAGTGTGCTTCTTATATCATTCTTCCACTAGTTATGTATATTATTCTTTTATGGCGTTTAGCATCCGAGCACGTATTTAGCTCATGTTTTGGGATCTTGACATGTAGCCTACGGGCCTAAACATGATTTGATTATTCTAGACTATAGCTAGAGCTTATCATGTATGACTATTACTCTTGCTAGTTCTCACTTTGTATTACTAGCTTCATGATCATCAATGTATACATAGTTTGGAATGCTTTACTATTTTATGTCTGATGATCATACTTCTTGCACTTTGTATATTTGCCTGTGATTGAGATACCTAGGATCGTTTGACCTAGGATTGACTGATGGCTTGTAGTAGTAACCCCTATGTCTTGATAGCTTATACGTTATCGTAGAGTGCTGGAGTACTTTGGTATTATGTAGTTGGCCTGGTCCGTCCCCACTTGTCAGTATTCTGGTTCTGGGGCGTAACATAGGTTATAGTGGTGGCCCATGCAAGTCTGATTTATCAAATATTTGGAGGATACTAATGTATAGATATCTCAGTCACAATTCTCCTTTATTGATATCCTTCGTATTATACTATATTTCTGATCCTTTGACCTGTTATATGCCTTGATCGTTGATCTTTCATGTTCCCTCGATTTGATCCTTGTGACCTTTAACTTTCAGGGGCATTGTTCTTAGATCCTTTTGAATCAACTTGTTTGGGTTCTGCCGATGGCAGGTCAACAATCTTCTGTTAGGCCAGTTATGGAGGATTAGTCTCAGCATTCAGATACAGAGTCGAGAGTTGACTCGAGGGCAGAGATGCCAGTCTATCCCGGTCAGCCAGTTGTGTTTGTGCAGTCAGCAGTCCGAGCAGAGGTAGTTCCAGATCAGCCTGATGTACCTGTACTCATAAGGATCATCAAGGAAATGATGGAGTCACAGCAACGATGAGATCTTATTCTCCAGCAGAGTATCCAGATGTTGATAGATCATAGTAGGCAAAGAATGCCATAAATATTTCAAGCCGAGGACCTACAGCCAGAGAAAGTACAGATTGGAGTCAGGCAGTACCAGTCATCTAGTCGATCAACATATCAAGCCCGACCTACTGTAGGGGCAATATGAGAGCACGAGCATATAGCTAGGATGACCACATCCAGAACTGAGGGTCATAAGAGGTACTATTCACCCGTATCAGGCTTTTTACCCTGACATCCGTCACCAGTACCAGCAGACCAAGGACCATATCAGCCCCAGGAGTTGCCAGCTGTATGTTCCTTCTATAAAAGGGAATGACACACTCTTCTTACTTGTCAAAGGGCTAACTTTCTATGTTTGTTGTGCGGATCACCAGACCACATGATCAGAGTTTGACCCTGGAGGAGTCCAGCTGGATCGTCATCCTTCCAGCCTTCCAACCAGCAGGCACCAGTACCGGTTCAGCAGCAGCAGGGACCTCAGCAATATGTACAAACCCAAGCTCAGAAGTAGTAAAACCAACAGCCGTATCAGGCAGAACAAGTAGGATGTACCTATTGTGGGAAGATAGGACATCACAGATCAGTTTGTTAGAAAGCCAATAAGCGATTCTTCTGCTGTGGAGTAGAGGACCATTCAGTTAGCACTTGTCCCAATCTGACATCTTGAGGACGACCATCTACAACAGATATACCACCGCCATCCTTTCAGTCACCTCTGTCATCACCCCAGCAGTGGATGAGCAATTAGGGCAAATACTAGATGTTCAACCATTGGGGTCAGGAAGCTCAGAGCGTGATTGAATGCGCAGTACCAGGAGCAACTATAGTATCAGCATGATGATAATACATTGAGAGTCTCAGGTACCATCTTTATGGTCTTCTTGCAGTTATGTCCTTTTGGTTTATCATTCAGTAGCCGGCCAGGTAGTAGCAGTATATCTTAGGTTCTTGTCAACGACCTTGTAATCTAACTATATCAGGGGTACAACGGTCGGCTTGACTTATTCGGTGAGTGAATACGAGTTTCTCGTCTCACTCTTTTATCTTCGTATCTTGGGATATACGATATCTATCACCTGTCTCGACTACGAAGATACGTCCTAGGTAGAGTCATGTCTTAGACTGAGTCATTGGTACCGACTTACTTTGAGACTTGACCCCTATCTATTTTGGGAGTCAGCGTAGGCCTGCTCCTACTCAACTGACTCATGAGACATATTTATTCATATGCCTCCAGCCCTTCTTGATTGTGGATGTGTTATTGCTTATGCATTTATTTACATTACAGTCGCCTTTATTTATTGCTTACGTATTTATTTGTATTACTATTGTCTTCAATTACTTATATGTCATGCTTCGTTTTATTGAGATAGTTGTATTTTCTTGAGCTATTGTTTGATTATCATGCTCGACTAACTTTAGGAAATTCAGAGGACATAATTTTTCTAAGGATGGAAGAGTTGTGAGACTCGTCTCCCAGTATCTGTACTTATATACGGATATATATTTTTTTGTACAGTATTTCGTATTTTCTTGGTTTTTGGAATGTTTTAAAATTTTCCAAGTAATAGATTTTCTCCTTGATCGGCATACCACTAGTATACCAGTGTATAGCGACGACATGCCTGTCACTCCCATTTTTTGTTATACATATTTTCAGTGTACGTATACGGATTCTGATATTTGTCAGGTGATCCGTGTTTTGACTTGTCTTTCTTAGCCTTGCCTTGGTTTAATCTAAACTTGGTTTAGTTTGGTTTGGTTAAACTTGGCTTTGGCTTGGTTTTGTTTAGTTTGGTTTGAGATGAGAGGGTTTTGTATAAAACCCAACTCCTCTCCCCCCTCCATTATTTCATTTTCTTTCATCTTCATCCTCTTCAATTTCTCCTCTAACCTTAGGCAAGTACATCTTGCCAAATCTTGAATGATGTTATTTTTGTTTGTTCTATTCTCTTTCTTTTATGATTCTAAGTATCTTTAGAACTTGGAATTTTCAGTTTTGATGGTTATATTTTCGTAGATCTAAGTTTTAAGTTTTTCTTGTTTTCATGGGTTTTGATCTCTAAAAACTTGGTATTTTCAAAAACTAGTGGTTACATGTTGTAGAGAATTTGATTTCATGCAGTTTTGGCCTTTATTTTGCTTGATTTCGAGTTCGGGTGAGGAAGTTATGGCCATGGCAAGTTTCTAGAACTCCCATGGCTGAACTTGGGGTTTGGCGACGACGAACCCCTTGCGCCAAAACCCCCATGCACCCGAGAGGCCATGCACCGAGAGGCCATGCGCCGTGAAGTCCCGACAACGCATCCTTTGACTCCGAGCATGTCATGCGCGTAGTTTCCCTATGCGCATTTACTGAAGACGCAACATGAGTATTCCCATACGCGGATATGCAGGAATTCTCATGCACGGATGTGCAGGAATTTCCATACACGGATGTGCAGGAATTTCTCACGCACGGATGTGCAGGAATTCTTATGCGCAGATGTGCAGAAATTCCCATACGCGGATGTGCAGGAATTTCTCATGCATAGATGTACAGGAATTCCCATACGCGGATGTGTAAGAATTCCCATGCACAGATGTGCAGGAATTTCCATGCACGGATGTGCAGGAATTCTCATGTACGGATGTTCAGCAATTCCCATGCGCCAGATTTGCCCAAAATTGTCCATGCACCGGAATTGCTATTTTTTGTTGTTTTTGCATGTTTATGTTGTTTTGTAGCTAGAATCTTGAAAAACTCAAAACATGAAAGTTGTAGATCTTTGTCTTGGCTTCATGAATCTTCACGTTTCACCTTAATTAGAGTTCACTTGTAACTGATGATTTCAATCATAGTTCATCTTTTGGCATGTTTTCTGTACTTGGCAATATTTGATGTTTCTTAAACAAAAATGAATTTCTTAACGTGATTAGATGATTTTGTACAGTAAGAGAATAATTGTACCCCCTTATATTCTTAACACTAGCACAGATTCAATTATTATTTTATGCCAAGTAGTTACTTTTATTTATTCCTTCTTCTATGCCATGATATGTCTATTATCTAATTCTTTCTACATGCGATCCTTATTGTCATGTTTGCTTATTCTTAGATAGTGGCCCGTCGGGGTGCACTCATGATTTGTCTTTTCTTTGCTTAATCTAGATAGTGGCCCGTCGTGGCGCACTCATGCTACATGTCTTCTTTGCTTACTAGATAGTGACCCGTTGTGGCGCACTCATGCTACATGTCTTTTTTGCTTACTAGATAGTGGTCCATTGTGGCGCACACATGTTACATGTCTTCTTTGCTTACTAGATAGTGATCCGTCGTGGTGCACTCTTGTACATGTCTTTCCTTGCTTACATGATAGTAGCCTGTCATGGTGCACTCCCTATTTTCCCTGTAGTGGCTCGTCGTAGCGCATTCCTAGCTTCCAACTTATTATATTTTCTTGTTGTGGCTTGTTATAGTTCACTTTCTTGTATTGTCTAGTCATGCATATCATGTCTATGATGGATTCTGCGGAATGCCACACCCAAAATCCAACAAGAAAGTGTTAAGGACTAAACAACTAGCTTGATTATCTAGATCATTGGGATAGGAGAATTTCCCAGTTACCTACAAGCCTTTTATCCAGGACCCAACCTGGATGGATTTGGGGCTATCTGTTCTGATGAGCACACATCCAGCGCACCGTCGAGTGTTGCAGGGTACATTTGTCTCTTGGGCGATGTAACCACCATTATATGTCTATAGGGTACATTTATCTCATGGACGATGTACCCACTATTATATCTTGGATACATTTGTCTCCTGGGCGATGTACCCACTATTATATCATGGATACATTTGTCTCCTAGGCGATATACCCGCTATTATATCTTAGATACATTTGTCTCTTGGGCGATGTATCTACCTTTATTTTTTTTGTCTTGGATAATTCAGGCAGTCTGCAGGGTAGGTAACTGGATTAGATTTCTTAAAAGTGTATCTTATTAGTAACTAGGCTTGTGATAACCCATGTTAGCTAATGTATAAAGCCATACTCATTACCTGGACGTGATCGTTGTATGGAGTCCAGTTTAGTCTAGTTTTGTCTATACAGTGTCCGGATTGTTTAATTCAGTACATTGTTGTCTATGCTTTACTTTTGGTGATAAGTGATTAGAGACTAAGTTCTGTTCAGGAGAAGGGATACAACCAGTCCTTGTTTAGTTTACGGATTGTAACTTGGATTTCGGAATAGTTCCTAAGTCATCTTATCATTGGTCGTTCTATATAGTTCTTACATGCCCACACGTACCATTTATCTAACATGCCAACATGTCCCATTTACCCTACATGTTACATGTCCCAGTTGTCTCCCATGCTCACATGTCTACTTATCTCACACGCTCACATGTTCAGTTATCTCACAAGCTATACATGATCCCCATGCTAAGTCACCATGCCCTCATCACCCGACTATCTCACATGCTTTCATGACCAATTGATTTCACATATTCTCGAGCTTCCGTTTACTTAACATGGCTACACTTTGCATTATGTCACATGTTATTTACCCTATGTTTTCATGTTGTTTTACTTATTGTCTTTTCTATTATCGGGATAAGTGCATTGGTAGTGCACCAGTCTCGATCCACATTTACTTATTTCTGTCTCTATCTGTTGTTATGATAGTTATTGCTGGTTTTGTTTGGACAGATCTGATAGAGGGGCACGAAGGATCTTTCGTACCATCTACTCGGCGATAACTACCCGGAGCACCAGAGTACCTTATTAGGTTTCTTGTATCATTCTTCTACTAGTTATGTACATTATTCTTTTATGGCGTTTAGCCTCTGAGCACGTGTTTAGCTCGTGTTTTGGGATCTTGACATGTAGCCTACGGGCCTAAACATGATTTGTGTATTCTAGACTATAGCAAGAGCTTATCAAGTATGACTATTACTCTTGCTAGTTCTTACTTTGTATTACTAGCTACATGATATTCCATGTATATATAGTTTGGGACGCTTTACTATTTTATGTCTGATGATCATAATTCTTACACTTTGTATATTTGCTTGTGATTGAGATACCTAGGATCGTTTGACCTAGGATTGACTGATGGCTTGTAGTAGTGTAGTGTCTCGCTCCGCTATGCCACTAGATAGACAGAAAGATCGGATTGTTAGCTCTGCAACAGAAGACGATTTATCTGGGTGAGTGGACGAAGTCTCATTTGCTGATTCGCTTACGCCTAATAAGAATCTGAGGTTTTGATTGAATGCTATTGTTAATAACAAGATAGTAAATCATGGAGTATGCTTTAAGAGAATCCACATGTTGCTATGATAAGAACAAGAAAAGAGATAACATGTATGCTAAGAAGAATTGTTGCCTGTTAATAAAGAAATGAATGTTTGCTTTGTTAAATTAAACAAGATATTGTCATGCTAATATAGGTCTTTGTTCTGAATATGACTCATCATCATGCTTGATAAGAAAATAGAGAAGTTGTTGGCTATATGATCCGAAAAGAAGAAAGGTACGAAATGAACGTGTCATACATCTGCAAAGGCATGAAAAGAACACGTCGTATATTTGAAAAGGCATGGAAAGAACATGTTGTATATCTAAAAAGGCATGAAAAGTACATGTCGTCCATCTGATCATAAATTTGTCTCATCTGATAGAACTGCTAGAGCATGTATATGGTCTCGGACAAATTGTTAACAAGTAAAAATTTGTCTCTCGGGTGGAATATGGGGGCGCCTGGACCACTCGGCCTAGGAGAGATTAGGGCCTCCATGTGAAAATGGGAGTCGATATCTGAGTCCTTAGCGACGAGCTGAACCGGAGAGTCACAGCGGCTAATCATGGGATTTCTTATGGACTATCATATAGATAGGTATTAGTTGGTGCAGAGCTGAACCGGAGAGTCACAGCTGCGAATCGAGTCTGCATGTGTCAAGAATGTTTTGCTAAAAGATAACGATGTAGAGACGAACAGTGTACAATGTTGGTATTATCATGTTTATGCTAATCCTTGTCTTATACAGGGATGGATGGTCGGCTCTGGTAAGAATCATTGAAAAAGTGATATATATAAATATTGCTTGAGTTTTCTATACGAATTGCTTGTAGAGATTAATCTGTTGCGAAGAAATGCTATATTCTACTGAAGAAAAGATATGATATCATGCTTATGATTGTCCATAATAGTTGATTGAACAGATAAATGAATATGCTCATGAAACACGCTGCGCACTCCACAGAAATGAATAGTCATCGTGCTTGAAATGATTAGTCCCTTGTATGCTTGAGATGAAATGAAATAAAATAAACCGTAGCTTTTCAAAGATGTTTTCTAAGAATTTAAACTGACTCAGTATGCTTGAAATGAATATAGGTAAAGATTAGCAAGATCACATCACAAGAAATATTTTCTCACTAAATGAATAGTGATCGTTTCAGACAAATGTAGCTCTTTGTTCACAATCACCAGTATGTTGATATACTTACCCACTACCAGTCTGCATGCAGGTGCAATACTGCAAGAGTTGGTTTTGTATATAAAGGGATATAATGTATGGGAACGGAATCACTATAATCTGTAAAATTCAGAGAGAATGTAACATTGTATCTGAGAGAATCAAGAGCTTGTAATCTGTTCAAATGAAATCAATAAAGAGAATTGTTCTTGTTACCATTGTGTTCAATGCATGTACTCTGAAATAAGTCCGCTGATGCTTCAAATATCTGTAATATGTTCTGCTGCGTATTGTCAATCTTGTCTTGCTTCATGTCTTGGCCTTGTGCAAGCACAACTTAGGCTTGCACGGCATCACGCCTTAGCGAGGACGATCGGTCTCAAAGAGTCTGAAGCGAGGACAAAAGGACTTTGCAGGATCGGGGCGTGACAAGTAGTAACCACCATGTCTTGACAGCTTATACGTTATCTCAAAGTACTGGAGTACTTTGGTATTACGTAGCTGGCATGGTTCGTCTCTACTTGCCAGTATTCTGGTTCTGGGATGTGACACTTCTAATAAGCGCGACTGGAATGAGAAACTCGACGAATGTCTATGGGCATATCGTACGACTGTTCGGACACCCACCGGATATATGCCATCATCTTATGTCTACGAAAGTGAGGGGGTAAACCCACTGGAAATCAAGATTATGTCTCTATGGGTGGCCGTCACTAACCAACTAACAGACGAAGACAATCAATGCCGTCAGCTACAGGAGTTGGAAGCGTTGCATGAAAAACGTCTGCTAGCTCAGCAACGTATCCAGCTATATCGAGCTCAGATCTTCGGGGCCTTCAACAAAAATCTTAAGGAAAGAACATTTCAAGTGGGTGACTTGGTCTTATCAGTTCGAAGACCTATGGTCATGACTCACAAAATGCCAGGCAAGTTCGAGCCCAAGTGGGAAGGACCATTTGTCATAGAAGCGGTCTATTCTAATGGTGCGTACCGGTTGGCCAAACCCAACAGCGATTTATGGATGATGCCAGTCAATGGCAAATTTTTAAAGAACTAATATATCTGAAATATGTCAACATGTATTTCTACAACCCCAGCAAGTGTCTATGAATTTGGGAAATGAGTTCACTTTCCATTGTCACCTCAGAAAACAACCATGTTCATATTACCTCTGAGCTATTTTCTACACCCGACAAGGTTGAATCTAACCATTAAAGTAAGATTTCATTTAAAAAGTTTACCATGTTCATATTACCTCTGAGTAAACCTTTTCATATAACAGACCCTGGGTTGTTATATTTTTATCTTTAGAACAACTGCGTCCATATTACCTCTACGTTGTTCTCTTCCCACATAATGTCCTCTTACCATGTTCGTATAACCTTTGAGTAAGAGAATTTTACCACAAATTTTTTATTTACTATGTTTATATTACCTTTGAGTAAATACACCATAAACACCACCAGCAAAAGTTTATAGCATATGGACAAATAAAGAAGTAAAAGACTTTTTATTCTTTCACAAGGAAAAAAGTGTTGCCACATCAAAATAGAAAGACCTCACAAAGGAGGGGACAAAAAGAAAATAACAGAGCGGTTGTCTAAGTGGGTCGGCGAGCCAGCTCACTAATTCGACCCCACAAGAAGGCAATCCTGGGTCCGATAGACTTTTTTGCTCTGCGCTCTACTACTTGACGTCTAGCAGCCTCATCCCTAAGCTGGGACATGCCTTGGTATACAATCTCCAGCTCTGTCTAACGTGCACCAGCACTCTTCTTCCCCTGAGCTAAGGCCTCGGATCGCTGGCGGAGGGTCCCCTGCTAGTCCTTCGACTCTCCAGCTCACTTTTTACGGAGGCTAATGTCTCTTCCAAGTACCAAATTTGTTCACAGAGGTCTTTGTACTTCCCCTTCAGGGTTGCTTGGCGATAGACTTGGACTTCCTCGACGGTAATCACTTCGCCAATTTTTAACTCGATCTCAGCGATTCTGCGGGCAATAGCTTCTCGCTCCAGTTCGTGAAAGGAGAACTCAACAACCATTTTCCCTATCTCTGCGTCCGCTATTACAGAAATGTTATGCTCAAGACCTTGAAGCTCCAGGACAGCAACTTCCAACTCCGCCAGAGAGTCCTCCAGGGCATCAGCTTTCGTCTCATATCTAAGATATTCGCACAATACCACCAACTGAGTCCTTATTTTAGACCGGGCCTGCATAAACATTCAGTTTTGCTCCAAGACAACCTTTACACCACACTTTAAAACATTGTTAATGGTATTAAGGATTAGGTTAGTGAAATAGTCATTATCAGCCATGGTAATTGGGGTCTTGGAGGTGCCACGATAAAAGGCTTCGGAATAGCCGTGACAGGAGTAACAGCAGCCGCAGTCACTACACGACTAGAGGGTGTTGTCGAGGAAGGAACAGCCATCATCGAGGCAAAGGCCACCAGTGGAATGGCAATACTAGATCCAGATATTGTTTAATCCCTCTCAGGCACCATTGTTTCAGATATAGCCCCGTGTGTGGCTCCCCATGGGACATATGTTGGATCGGGAGCTCCCAAAGAAGAAAATACCTCCATTTCAGAGCCAACCTCTATTTCCCTAGCGGGCGAAGGTGCTCCGACTACTTCAGCGGCTAATTTATCAGCCTGGTCTTCAATGGCCTCTTCAGCCAACTTATTAACAGCTCCTCTTGCCGATTCGCCAGTGTGATTGTCCGCGGCCTCCTTGACCGACTTCTTAACAGCCTCCTCGGTCGATATTTTAATGGCCGTACCGGACAACTTTTTAAAGACTTCCTCAACCGACGTTTCAATGGCCACATCGGCCAACTCTTCAACGGTCTCCTCGGCTGCCGTTTCAATGACCGCACCGGCCAACTTTTTAATGGCCTCCTCGGTAGCCGTCATAAGATCCTCTAGGGCCAACTTTTCGATGGCCTTCTCGACTGTCGTCACAAGGGCCACTTGGGCCAACTCTTCAATGGCCTCCTCAACCGGAGTTTTAAGGGCCTCTGGGGCCAACTCTTCAATGGCCTCCTCAGCTGGAGTTTCGAGGACCTCTGGAGCCAACTCTTCAATGTCCTCCTCAACCGGCGTTTCAAGGGCCTCTTGGGCCAACTCTTCAATGGCCTCCTCGACCGACATTTCAAGGGCCTCTTCGGCCACCTCTTTAACAACCTCCATGGCTGATTCTTGGGTCGGATCCTCAACATCTTCCCAAGATGATTCATCAGTTACCTCACCCTTCTTATCACCTTGATCTTCGATGGCCTCAGTAGCTACTTCATCAGCATGGAGAGAAGGTTTAGTAGAGGCATCATGGATAGCATCTATGTCGTCCTCAGTTGTTTTATCCATCTTATACACGGGTTCTTGGACTGCGCCTTCAGCCGATGTAAGACCGACCCCGGGTATCACGACAGGCTCGCTTGCAGTCTTTTCTGTAAGAGTACCTCCGTGATACACTACCATCAACTCCAAAAAATCCTGAGTCTCATAATTAAAAGGGGCGGGTGGAGAAGCCTCATTCGACTCGATAGCCTCAGCAGCGTTAGTCGATAGAATCCCCCGCCAGGGCAGTTTTCTCTGCTTCCCTGGACGAAGGGCCTTCAGCTAGCACAGGAGTCACAACCCAAACCTTTGAACATACCTGAGGAGGTACTGTGGCAACAGGTTCATCGGGAAGCTCTCCGAAGAATTCAAACTCACGATCGGTCATATTCTTCCTCGACCGTCTCGACTTCTTCTTCGTCGGCTACATAAATAAAACAGCAATAAACAGGAGTGTCAAAATTCGACAAATTAAAAAACATGTACCACACACCTGTGAAGGCGATCTAGAGGACGGGTCATTACCCTGCTGCACGCAAGGCGAAGACTGCCGCTTGCGAGCCATCCACTTACATCTCGGGGAGGGCGGAGAACCCACCTTCGTAGGGTCCTGGCGCTTTGAAGGGGAACTCAGAGGCACATCATTTTCCCTCTCCTCTGGGAGTCACTAGACCCCCCCAAAGTTCGACCTCCTAATGATGTAAGCTTTCGGAGGCACGTAAGCGCAGACTGAGAGGCCTCAAATTTTGTCCAAACAATGAAACTCTATTTCCGATCATAGCCTTAGGAGAAGTTGTTCGCTATACAGTGAAACTTTATGTCATAGTACATGTTATGGGTTGCATACTGAACTATGGGGATCTTAAAACTTGCCCCAGTACACCCGACAATGTAAAAGTACCATGCACGTGCGCCATCTAGCAAACTCCCCTCATAGCGCAGGCAAGGGCTTGGATTATCTATCATCAGTTGGCTATAGCCAAATTGTTGCACAAATTGGCTCGGCAGATAAGGCTCTACGTATACTCGGTTCTGATTCTGGTATACCAAGTGCGATGGCCAGATTGAATGCAGCCAATGAAAAGTACCGTGAGTCAGATCGCACCTATCTCTACCTCGGACTATTAGCTCATCTTCTGCAAGTGAATTCTTATTGAAATCGTAACTATCCAAGCGGCCCAACACCCACTTACAAATGGGGATGCCTTGATAAAGCCACTTGCCCCGGCGATAGTTGCGCAAGGATGCATCTCCATCCTCATAACCTTTGATTGTGCCAGGGTCTATCAAGCCTGGCCGGTACAACGCCAACCAAGCCATCAAGTAATGATACAGGATTTTGGCTCGAGAAAATTTACTGGTTTCCCGCCATGCTATATAATTATTCTCGAGAGCTCATGGAAGCCTCGAAGGGTATTGCACACCATGGCTGGGAGCAAGGCTAGCCTAAATCCAAAGACCAGTCTCACAGCCAGCATGATAAGGTCCCGATGCACTCACCCCACAGCATCGGAACCTCCAGGCACCAGAGCCTTGTGTGGCCATAACATCAAGAAAGAAGCTAGCACCGTTTTCGGACTGTTGGCAGTCGAGTTCCTGTAGAAGAAATTATAAACTGTGGAGATAGGGTTTCCCTCAGGATCAACTGAAGGGGCAGGCTCCCCTACCTCGGATATCATATCTGCAATCTTGTCAGTAGTATACTCCCCACGAGTGAAAAAATGGACCTGGTCTGGTCCTGCCGGATGCTGCGTTAAGATGTAATCCCTCCAAGCAGAAAAGTGAGGATGATTCTTCTGCGAATCCTAGCGTGTGCACACCCAATGATGGAAAAGCAACTCCTTGTACTCCTCCATCATTTCAGGGTACTTACCCTTTAGCCCGGTAAACTCCTTGTTGTAAGGAGTATATTCTTCGTAGGGTACTTCACCCCAAGGCAGCTTTGAGATGGCGAACATCTCATGAAGGGCCAACCCCATCTCTCCTCCTGGGGTATAGAAAGTTTCAGTGTGGTAATTATACATCTCCAACAGCACTAAAAACTAATATTGGTTGATGTCTATGCCAAATTCAGTAGCTCTCACGGTACGGCACATGCCAATCTCCTTGAGATCCGTCTTAAACTTGCCTAATATCCACAAAGTTAGGCTATGCCATTTAGTGTCAAATAGATCAAGCCTTCGATTTGGAAAGCTCCTTTCGGATATGAGACCCCTGCCGTGAGAAGCCAGTTGGCAAACAAAGAAGCCCCAAACGGATGTATACCTGATCTTTAAGCATATGGCCAGGATGCAGCACCCGCAGAATATATGACAAATCATCACGAATATACTTAAAGGAGTCCTTCCTCCAGGAGTGAGTGTCCAACTTAAAGTGGCCTGCGATCAGACCCCTCTGGGACGGGGTCAAGTTCCATCCCATTCGCCGCTTGTCGGCAAAATAGAAGAAAATCGAAAGCAGGAGATGGCGGTTGATCGTAGGAACACACAAATTGAGGTTGTAATTCTCAACATAACAATCCTCCTTGAGCTTCAAGAGGTCGGTCTCCTTGAAAATTAATTTATCACCGAAGAGGAACTGAGGCTTTAGCATCACAACCCCGGATCATCTGAGGCTGACAACTTGCCTCGATCCATCATGCGACAGAAGTAGGAGAATTATTGTTCGTCTATTTTAGCCAAACGTTGCTACGGTTGGCCTCGAGCTATCAGTCACTTGGCAGGGTTAACCACTGTATCATCAAAACTTATGCCAAGTTCGCAGACCGATGAGTCAAAGAGGATCTCATTAAAAATAGGGACGGTCACAGAGACTACATATAAAGCAAAAAGCAAAAGAATAAAAAATATACTAAAGTATTTTTTGCAAAAAAACAAACTGTGCAGGCACTATTCAGTGATAATGTGCATCAGCAGACAAGCTTCTACGCAAGCACTATTTTAATGTTATTGTGTATCTGCCGGCAAGCATTTGCGTAGACACTATTCAGTGATACTGTGTCCCAACCATCAAGCACCTGCACAAACGTTGTTCAACGATACTGCGCATCCGCAAGCGAGCATCTATGCATGCACTGTTCAGTGACATTGTGCATCAGCTTGAGCTTTAGTACATCTTCAAGACGCTACTCTGAAAAGTAGTGCTCGAGTGCATCAGCGGAGGGAGCATTAGCACATCTTCGAGACGCTACTCTGAATAGTAGCGCTCATGCGCATCAGCAAAATGAGGAGACGATATGTCAAATTGAACACCTACTCGTAACAGCCGGCCGCACATCTCCGTGCGTGCCAGCATCAACGATCGGAGAGCCAGCGACGTCAACGGCCTCGGTTGTTGGCCGCTTCCCTTTAGCCTTGCTCGTACTCGCCGCACCTGTCATGCACCAATTTGGAGAATCTTTCGTCCTCGCTTCGATTCGCACCGAATCGTTCATCCTTGCTAAGGCGTGATTCCGTACAAGTCTGGTGTTACACTTATACAAGGCGACGTGCACTATTTTGTCATTCAAAAACATTTGTAAACCCAGCCACATTTCATAAATATTGAGGACGCAATATAGGAAGAAATAAGACTCATTTTATTGATAATTCTAGCCATGATTACAACTTTTTTTGGTACTATTTGGAATGCCTTTTTTGCCTACATTGGTTCATGAAAAGAGTACAACTGATAGGCTGCCATGAAATAACTTCTCGTTCCATACATCATGCCCCTTTAGTACTTTGAAATATAAGCAACAATCTTTGAAAACACTGCAATACTTTGTGCGTCTTTAGGAAAAACAACTTAAAAGTATTAGAAATACAGAAATACTTAATTCAATCGTGTGCCCGAGCCTTCTCCAGTACTTGTGGAGGAGGGGTCAGCACATTATAACAATACGCTGGTGAGCCGTTGGCCCACTCAGCTAAACCAAAATTTTATTAATGACAAGCATTTTAAATTATGAGCTTATTAGGAACATACAACATTCAGAGTAAATCACAATTAAAACCACATAGTATTTCATGTAACCATGTTTATTTTACCATCGGCCGAATCCAGCTTTCATGCATAAGATACAGGATAATAATAATAATACTTACCGTCCCTGCATAAAATAATCATTAGCTTGCATCCTGACTACATGTCCATTAGTGCTGTTAAACCATACGAACATTTTTTCCATATAGGACTTCAAGGTAATGCGATGACTCCAAAGTAGCTAGCTAGCCCCTAAGGGTGCCTCGCAAGACCCGTGCTTCCATTAGCACGCCAATGTTTCCTCCTAGGCTGAATCAGTCCCGGCGCCCCGGTACCGATTCGAGGAAACATACCACCAAACCTTGTGCACAAGTTGTTCATGACCATGCGAATGTGTATCCGAATCGATAAGCATACAGTGCATGGTAGCATTGAAAGTAAATAGATAACTTGTTGATTTTCCAGCAGTTCATATTCATCAACTCAAGCATCAATTCATTCCATTTCAATGTTCATAGGGACAAGTATCATTCATTGTAGTTAACAGTGTAATCGATTCATTCAATGTTCATTCTCTAGCTTCTTAGTGGTATTGACTTGTGGCATTAACATCAAATTATCGATCAACGGATGTTGCAAGCCAAATTATTTAGTTGGCAAGAAGAAGTAGCGAGAGGAATAAAACCACCACAGAGATCCACACTCACCAGCAAGAGAATTACCGAGAGGGAGAGGAACACTTGTACGCTTAGCCTTCCGTCACGCGTCCGTCTGCAATGGCACCAAAAGTTTGGTTAATACTCTGTCTCGTTATGTTCACTTCTCTCAGAATTCTCAAGAATGAATGCTATAAAAATCGATGAAAATAGGCAAGAATCAAATCATCGAAAACCATTCAGAAAAGCATCCATCAAAACCAAACGACAAAACCAGCAGCAAAACATCCAGAGAAAACTCTTGGACGCATTTCAAGAGAAACCAATCCATCAGTTGGAAAGGTTCTTATGCATTTGTCCGTGATCGATTTGATGACGACGGTAAGTTTCCCCAATACTCGGTTCTGACCGAGTTGATCAAGCCACAAGCCTTACATAGTGAACCGCTAGGAACGGGGCACTACATAATATACTACTAAGAAAAAGTTTCATCCTCGAAACTTAAAACAAAGTCCTACCTCAAAATTATCAAACAACGAGGGATATTTCACCCTCATCTCCTCTTCCAGTTCCCACGTCGACTCTTCAACAGCATGGATCCGCCGTAGTACATTGACTTAACATACTGTCTGATTCTGCAATACTTTCTCCTTCCTGTCCAAAATTTGGACAGGCTCCTCAGTATAGGATAGGCCAGTGCTCAGCTGCAACTGATCAAAGTTTACTACGTGACTTGGATCGTACACATACTTTCATAGTTGAGACACATGGAAGACATCGTGCACATCAGCCAGAGCCGGAGGTAGTGCAAGTTGATAAGCCACTGAGGCTACCTTCTCCAAAATCTCGAAGGGTCCAATGAATCTCGGGCTCAACTTTCCCTTTATCCCAAACTGCATCACACCTCGCATGGATATGACCTTCAAGAAGACATGATCGCCCGCAGTGAATTCCAAAGGTCGTCGATGCACATCCGCATAACTCTTATGTCGACTTTGAGCAACTCTAAGCCTTTCTCAAATTAAGCGGACTCTCTCGAAGGCCTGTTCCACAAGTTCTGGTCCGAGCACTTGCCGTTCGCCGACTTCATCCCAGTATATCGGTGACCGAGATTTCATCCGTACAACATTTTATATGGGGCCATCTGAATTCTTGCCTGATAACTGTTCTTATAGACAAATTCTGGCAATACGAGATGTGTATCCCAGTTTGTCTTCAAATCGAGCACGCACAATCTTAACATATCTTCAAGGATCTGATTTACTCTTTCCTTCTGTCCATAAGTCTGCGGATGGTATGCCAGACCAAAATTCAACTTTGTGCCTAATATTGAGTGCAGACTTATCCAAAATTACGACAAGAACCGTCCGTCTCTATCTGACACTATAAGAGCTGGCACCCAATGTAATCGAACAATTTCGTTTATGTAGATTTGAGCCAAGCGGTCTGCGCTCCATGTAACTTTTATTGGAATGAAATGAGCCAACTTGGTTAATCTATCCATGATCACCCAAATCGTATCATTCTCCTTCTAATTTCTTGGCAAGCCGACCATAAAGTCCAATACAGATATTATCTCATTTCTACTACAGGATAGCGGGATTCTGTAGTTCTCCACCAGGTCGTTGATGCTCTGCCTTCACAAGCTGACAAACTAAGTATTGTGACACAAATAGGGCCACATCCCTCTTCATGCCGTGCCACCAAAATGTTGAGCGTAGATCCTTGTACATTTTTGTGCTTCCCAGATGCAAGGAATACTTTACGAAATGAGCCTCGGTCAGTATTTCCTTCCTGAGTTCCTCATCCTTAGGAACGCACAATCTTCCCTTGACACGAATAGTGTCATATTCAACTATAAAGTCGGACGTCTTTCCTGCTAGAATAAACTCACGTATCTTCTGCACAAACGGATCGTCATTATGAGCAGTCTTAATCCTTTTCTGGAGGCTCGGCTCAAGCTGCAACTGAGCCAACTGTATATTCTATGTATTGATTCTGAATTCGATGCCCATCTCTTCAAGATCTCTAGTACCTCCTTTGATACTGCTAGTGTCCCAACGAATTTTCGACTCAAGGCATCAGCTACTACATTCCCTTTACCAGGCGTGTAAGAAATCATGAAGTCATAATCCTTGATCAGTTCTATCCAACCCCACTGCCTCAAATTCAATTCTTTTTATGTGAATATGTACTTCAGGCTTTTGTGATCCGTAAAGATCTCGCAGGACACACCATAGAGATAGTGTCGCCACAATTTCAATGCAAACACAATCACCGCCAGTTCTAAGTCATGAGTTGGATAATTCTTCTCATGCTGCTTGAGTTGTCTTAGCCCATATGATATCGTCTTCCCACGTTGCATGAGAACACATCCCAAACCAAGTCCCGATGCGTCACTTTGATCTAAAATCCCTCAGAGCCTTCTGAAAGTGCTAAAATTGGAACCGTGACGAGCCACTGCTTTACTTCCTGAAAACTACTCTCACAGTCGTCGGTCCACTTAAATACGACTCCCTTTTGAGTGAGGCGAGTCAGGGACGAAGCGATTCTTGAAAAGTCTTTCATAAACCTACGGTAGTACCCGGTAAACCAAGGAAACTCTATATTGTACTAGCTGATGTAGGTTGTTTCCAGTCTACCATGGCCTCAATCTTCTTTGGGTCAATGGCAACACCTTCTGCCGAGACAACGTGCCCTAGGAACGACACACTGTTCATCCAAAATTCGTATTTTCTCAATTTTGCATACAGCTGATTGTCTCACAGCGTCTGAAGTACCTCTAACAAGTGTTCGACATGAGTCTCCCTGACCTTTGAGTAAATCAAGATGTCATCGATGAATACAACAATGAACTTGTCTAAGAACAGTCGAAATACTCTATTCATTAGATCCAAAAAGGCTGCTGGAGCATTAGTCAAACCGAATGGCATGACCAAAAACTCATAGTGTCCGTATCTCGTAAGAAAAGCTGACTTAGGTACATCGTCGGGTCTGATCTTCAACTAGTGGTATCCTGAACGAAGATTGATTTTAGAAAACACGGTCGCCCCTTGTAGCTGATCGAACAGATCATCTATCCTTGGCAAGGGATACTTGTTATGGATGGTTGCCTTATTTAGTTCTCTGTAATCGAAGCATAGCCGCATCGTCCCATCCTTTTTCTTAACGAACAGCATCGGAGCTCCCCATGGTGACACACTTGGGCGAATGTATCCACGGTCTAGTAATTCTTATAGCTGTACCTTTAGTTCTTTTAATTCTGTCGGAGCCATCCTATACGACGCCTTAGATATCGGGCGAGTATCCGGGAAAGTATCAATTGTGAATTTAATTTTTCTATCCGATGGCATTCCAGGTATCTTGTCCGGGAACACGTTGTCATGACCCGCACCCAGTGTAAGGGCACAAGAAATGGGTCGTCCAGCCTACGCTGTAGTGTCGGCGGTAGAACGCTGTCCTATATCACGACATCTAATATAATATAGAATATGCTCCAAAAGGAGAACAACATATAAGGTACAACTTAATCACAATATCTAAGGTGGAATAGAAGATAAGATAATCTCAACAGAGAGTCACAAATATGAATAATAAGTCTCGGTGTAAACCACACCATAAATAATATCTCAATACAATATCAAATGTCTCATAATGCTAGAAAATAAGAAAAGTCTAGACTAAGCTAATGGCATGTCCTCAGCGACTACTGGATCCTCCTGAGGGTCCAGGTCACCTGTGTCAAATAGGCCTGCTCCATAGTAAGTATCGCAGCAATCCTCATCATCTGTAATATTTTTAACATGTCCAGTCAGGACATGAACTAATACATATCTCCCACGTAGTTCATAATATGAAAGGAAATATGAAACAAGCTATGGAATAATATACATGAAACGCTTTAAAGAAATAGTAAAGATACTGTAAAAGAGAACATGATATAATGAATAGATATACATGATATAGTTAAGAGAACAGAACTAACTACGTGATGTAGAGCACAATTTGGTTATGTAAAGTGTCTTAGGTTGTACATGACTTAAATCTAGGTTAGAGTTGCACATGAGATAGGTGTAAGTCACATAACCAAATAAATACTCCCCTACCCCTAATCAATACACAAGGATCTGTCAAAGTTATGTTATTGCATATGAAAGAGTAGTGACTCACATGGATAGCTAGTCCACATGAGTACCACTGGTTTATACATGAAGGCTCACATAATCATGAGTGTACATGAATATCACATGAGTATACATGAATAAATATGAATACAAGGAGTAGACGATGCACATGATAAAGTACATGAGCACAATATACCCGATGTATCCTAGGGGATAACATCGCATGAAGAGATCCATGTAGTACTAATCCATGATCACATCTTGACAGCATCAAGTAAACTAGCCTATAACAAGTGAATATTTCCAAACAAGTATGAAACGGTCAGAGAATGTACTCGCCTGGTAATCCAAGCTGCTGATGAGGAAGTGTAACAGAACTGGAGTGATAAAATCCTATTTAAAATAATCATAAGTCACAATATGGTCTAAATATCATAAGAAAGGTCTACAATGCAGTTCTACATGATTCTAGGTCCTTCTAGGTCAAAGTCAACTCTGGTCAAACCTGGTCAACTATAAGTCAACTAGTCCGTTTACTAATTTTTAGGTCAAACACAACTTATCGAGTCATTCTAAGTCCGTTTGAGTCGATTTGGATCAAGTTTGACTCAAAATTGACTTTTGTCAACTTGGTTAACTTGCCAATCAACTCGACTAATCTAAGCTCATTGGGACAATCCTAAACTGACTAGCTAGCCCTTAGACTATATCTCAAAGCAATCACAATATATACATATATATTCCACTCATTCACTACTTAATATATATATATATATATATATATATATAAAATATATATATATATTTTTAATATATATATATATATTTAAGAATACCCTATTTTATTCCAACAAGGCTCAAAATGTCAAAGCCTGTACAAGTATAACCCTAGGCACAAAATGCCGACGCCTATACAAGTATACCAACAAAACCTGAACACCGGAGGTTAGGAGAGGAGAAACCCAAAATCTGTCTGGCCATACGAACAGATGCCCCAGATCTTACGGCACTGCCTGATAACGTCCCTAATAATCTCGTCAGCGTTGTACTGGTAGTCCTCATATCTCGCCTTGTTACGATTCTTCCAAATGACCCATATAGCAGCAGCCACTATGATCCAGTGACCGTGGGAGGCGAAGGCCCAGCCAGCTAGGAGGTCATTGAAGCACCCATCTCCCTGAGGCCTTCTGTACCGCTGAGATAGCACTCTTCAGACCCTGGCAGATAATTCCCTCTGACAAAAGATGTGGTCGACGGTTTCCGTCTGACGCTCTGAACAGTAGTTGCAGGCAGATGCTAAGTTGAAACCTATAGTGTGCAGATTTTTGTCGGTGGGTAACTTCATACGAAAGGCTCTCCAAATAAGGATAGTCTACTTCTTTGGGATGCTTGTCTGCCAGAAAGCGACGTTGATCAGTGATGGCGTTCCACGACCATGGGTAACTTATCTGGCCGAGCTCAAAGAGAAGCCTCCCGAGGGGTCAGCCGACCACCGCAGCTCATCTGCTTCGTTGCCTATCTTCAGAACACGACTACGGGTGCATTATTCAGCCTCGTCGCCGGCCTAATTGCGGATCCTGTCCCAATCCTAATTGTTACCGGAGGAATCCCATAAATCATTGATCCTGTTGTTCCGTCAGCCCACCGCGAGATTGGGGAGCAAGGTTTCCCTGGCCCAACGTTCAAGAAAGGTCGATAATTCTCTATTGCCTAAATGTAGGCGTATCACCGGTTCAACCATACTGCGCCAGATTAGGATGCGCCACCATACCGCCGATGATCTGCTGTTGGGAATCGCCTGAGATGGTTGAATGTGCTTGAAGTGTCTGGGCTACATGAATCTAGCCCATAAATTCTGACTCGTCAGAAGCTTCCACCACAACTTCGTGGAGAAAGCATCAACAATGTGAGAGTCTGGAAAATCCCATGCCTCCTTCCTCGGTAGGCCTAGCCATGGTGTCCTAACTCGTCCAATGATGCTTTATGTGGCCGTCGATGTGTCCCCAAAAGAAGTCGCAGAGTATGCTTTCAATCAAGCGGATCACCTTTTTGGAGAGAGCATGCTGATAGGGTATATATAGGAATAGATGTGAGAACGTGGTTGATGAGGTTCATCTTACCGCCTGGGGATAAGGTAGCATTGTGCCACCCCTCCAGCTTTCTCCTGAGTTTGTTAATTAGCCCGTCAAAAATTCCTGCGTTAGATTTACCGTACACCAGGAGACATCCAAGGTATATGAATGGAGGGTGTTCATTGGAGAAAGAGGTGATATTGGAAATATTAGTCGTGCTCTTTCTCCTGATGTTGTGGTGTGCGTATATGACACTCTTGGCGGGGTTGACCTTCTGACCGGAGCACGATGAATATCTTTGGAGGGTGTTGTGGACCACATCAACCGACCCGACATACCCGGATGTGAATATGAGGATATCGTCAGCATATGCTAGGTGTGTGATGATTGGGCAGCCGCTGGTGGTATAAAAATGATGGAAGTTCGGGGTGCTAACCATCTTGTTCAGATTTTTGCTCAAAGCGTTCGTCGTGATGATGAAGATGGTGGGCGATAAGGGGTCACCTTGCCTGTCGCCCGGGCTCAATTTGAAGAAATCGTCGGCTTGACCGTTGATAACTGTGGAAAACCATGAGTTGCTGATCGATCTCCACCCAATATTGATCTAAGTTTCCGAAAAAGCAAAGGCCCTGAAAACCCAGATCATGATTTGCCAATCGAGTCTGTCATAAGCTTTCTCCATGTCCAATTTGATCGTGATGTTGCCACCTCTAGCAGGAAATTTCATGCAGGTGATCAGCTCCAATGCTAGCATATTGTTATCTTGGATATTTCTACCTCGGACGAAGCCACTTTGCTCCTCAGAGATGATATTGGGAAGCAAATCAGACATACGGGATCTTGGAGATGATCTTATTGGTGATGGTACACAGGATAATGGGGCAAAAATCATGAAAGTTCTCAGGATTATCTTTTTTGGGGATGAGGATCAGGTTGGCGGAGGATATGGCTCTGGGGTAAGTCGCCCCCTGAAAGAATGTGATGATCGCTTCATGGATGTCCTTCTTGATCATGTCCCAGCATTCTCCAAAAAAGACCCCCGAGAATCCGTCAGGTCCAGGCGCACTGTGGACGTCTAGGGCCCATACCGCGTCTTTAACCTCCTGCTCGGACGGAAGGAGTTCCAGCTGTATGTTGTCGTTGTCGTCAACGAGGCGGGGGATCTCAGACAGAAGGTTGTTGTCACTGTGAACCCTTTCTTTGGTGAACAGATGAGAGTAAAAAGTAGCGGCAGCCACTTGGATATTCCGCTGGTTACTGATGATGTTACCAGAATCATCGGTGATCTGGTGTAGGGTCAGTTTCTGTTTACGACCGTTGGCACAAACATGAAAGTAGGCCTTGTTTTTGTCTCCCACGTTGTCCCATTTTAGCCTCGTTTTCTGTTTCCAAAATTTGGTTTCCACTTTCAGCTGGAATTTGAGAATGGCTTTAGTGAGGTTAAGTACGGTCCTGGTTGCTGGCGATCGATCCATTGAGAAGAGTGCCTCTGCGCGAGTGATGTCATCTTCAGCTACGCGAACTGCCTGAAAATATCCCTCGTACACCTATTTACTCCAAACTGCAAGGGCTTTCCTCGTCGCCCTGAGCTTGCTGGCAACCCTGATCAGCGGGTTTCCGTCGTCCGCATGATTCTATGCTTTCGTAACGACATTCTTGAATTGAGGGTGTTCGCTCCAGAAGTCGAGAAAACGGAAGTTTTTTTAATCTGGTTGGAGGAGTTTTTTATTTCAACCAGCAGGGGAGCGTGATTGGACTCGCTAGCAATGAGATAAGAGAGTCTGGAGCTGATACCCATCCTATGCCAGAGGGTGTTTGTGAGAGCCCTATCAAAGCGGGAATATTGTCGACGATTGCCTTCCTGTATGTTACACCAGATGAACATATTTTTTCAGAATGGGAGCCAGGAGTGGTTGGCATTAAAAATGAAGTTGTTGAAGTCATGCATGGCCATGAGGGGAGACGGGCGACCACCAGACTTTTTCTCTCTACAAGTGATGGCATTAAAGTCTCCAATACAATGCCAAGGGAGGTTAATGTGGTTGAAGTGGGTGTCGAGGAGGTCGTTCCAAAGCTGTTTGCATTTATTAATGTCACAACTACCGTGAACTAAAGACAGAATGGTACATTTGGAAAGATAGGGATGCTCTATCCAGCACGAGAGAACTTGCCTGGAATCCTGGATAACTCCGATCTGAACATCCGACGAGATGAGGATCCAAATGTCGTGGTTGCCTGTCAAGGCATTGTGGAAACCTAATTGATGCTGGATGGATTTGATTTTCTTGGAGGGGATCTTGGGTTTGAGAATAATCAAAATGTCAATCTTGTGAAGTTTTTTGAGGGCAGTAAGCCGCCTCTTGGTGGGTTTATTTGCCAGACCACGAACATTCCAGGAAAGTATGTTAAGCATTAATGCTATAGTTAGGGGCATTTTTTTATCGACTTGGCTGCGAATCTTGTGCGTATAGTTGACGGCTCGATGGCTTCTATATTATCATTATTTTTGTGGTAGATGGGTGCCTTCGTGGCCAAGGACTTGTCACAGATTGGGTCCTCAACTTCGGTGCAGTGGTGTCCAGTATTTCTCCTGCGGAGTCCAGTATGGCCTCGCCGGTGGGTATAATGAGGGTGACTTCTATGCATCCCGATTGCTCTCCTGCTAACTAGAGGGAGAATCTTACGGCCATGACCTGTTGTCCTCTCAGGACCTGTTCTGGACCCAGGATTGCAAGAGCTTCATCTACGGTGATCTCATCGCTCGGTAGATGGCTGACAAGGGGCTCGGTAGGGACAGATATGAGGTCTTGGGAGGCTTCCGTACTAGCATCCAAGGGGATTTCACTGGGTGATGCCATCTCGGAGGTCAGTTCCTGGGGATTGTGAGGATCCTCAATGATGACAATTGCCTGCGAGGGCTCGGTGGCTTTCGAATCCAGGGCATTGAACTTATTGGAGAGGTGTAGGGATACAGAGGTGCTGTGAGCCGTATATGTGCCAGGGGACGTAACCTTGACTGGCGTGCCTTCGTGGTCGTCGAACCTAATGTAGGTGTTTGGGAGCAGAAGCAGCGGGGGGAGGGCTACGACTGTTCATTATTTCCGCCTTTGGATCATCCTTTCGGACGGTATTCCTTTTAAGCTCAGGGTGCTGACTTCAGTAGATGCTGCAGCAGGATTTATAATGCCATCTCCCACCCCTGTTTCTGAATCAGGGAATAAAATCCTTGAAGAGACTGAACAAAGGGGAGATCTTGACCCCAGAACTGAAGTTGAAATACTCAGAGAAAACATCACTGAAGAGGAGCTAAATATTACACGACCCCTTTCACCTGTCGTAGAGACGACTCAGCTTCCTCCTACCCCAAAGACTCTTCGTGAAGAAGAAGAGCATAAAATGATCGAAGCTTTAGAAGATTGTTATAGCCTGCAGGAGGATCTCACCGTAACTGACAGTGGGAATGTAGCCCAAAAAGAAGAAGAAGATAAGGATGAAAAAAGCTCTTCGTCTGGAAATATTGATAAGTATATACAGAATCCTGAAGGGGACAACGAAGAACACATATCTCTTGAAACCGCCGACGATGCTTCGGATCCTAAAAAGGATATTGAAGTAGAGGCGTTAGTAGAAAAGGTTGTTAACCCTGATGAAGACGTCGAGATAGAAGTATCCCCTGAAGAAGTGGCTGGTGAAGATGTTCAGCAAGAGAGTCCCGCTACCGAACCCCAAGGTATAAAATGATATTTAACAATCTTCTTTCTTTAAAATAGATTGATATCTAATATCTTCATTTGTAGTTCTTGCAGGTCTTGATACTCTACCAACACCTCCGAGGGACCTGGCTATGGTGCCTATTCCAATGGTAGTTGTTAGTAATAGCCATCACTTATCTTGCGGCTCTGAAGCGGGCAGCAGCCAAGCTGTCGCAATTGAAGCTACTTCCGTTCAACGGGAGTCTATTCCGGCAGAAGATGCAGTTGTTGTTAGATCAAATCAAGGTAAGACTGTTTTTATTTGATCTTTTTGTTTATTGGCAAATTAGTAAAATAATAATTTTACTTTTTGCAGAAGAACAAACAGGAGGCGCAACCAGCTCTACTTTGGCTCCTTTATTTAAAGAGCCCATCATTCAGCAGCAAAGGTTTGAGCAACCGAATACTCCATCCTCAACAGGGGTAGCTTCGACTCCTGGAACCATAGCCATCAATCAACAAGTTGTCCAATCTTTTACCAGATGTTTCTTTGAGTCATTGGGATCTCTTGTCCGTAAAATGATAGAGAAGGAAGGAGCTAACTTCATTATGGTTAGGGAGCCCACTTCTTTCCTGATAAAAGCCATAAGAGGCCAAGGAGACGAAGCCCAAGCCGTTCTTCTTGAACATATATTAGATGAGTTGGAAGTATCCATAAGGAAATATAAAGAGCTCAAGAAGAAGAATATAGACTCTCTGGTGCAAGCTGAATATGAACGACTAGCCCAAGAAGCTGATATAGAAAGGATAAACCTTCAGAACCTTTTAGAAGCTCATTCTGCAAAGTCAGCTGAATTCAACTCAAAGATAGAATCAGTTACTTTGGCAGCTGAGAACAAAGGACAGAGGCTTGCTGAATTGAAAGCGGAAATTATTCGCCTTCAGAAGGAATTTGAAGAAGAAACTGCCAATCAACGATTTATGATTGAACAACTCAATGCCCTAATTCAGGAGAAAAATGAGTATGACGAGACTCATAGTGCTGAAATTACCCGCAGGACAGTAGATATGCCCATCTTTGATGAAGAAAATGGGATGGAGGAAGCAAGAATGAGAGTAACAACTAGTCACGAAGAAGAGCTGCAGACCTTGAAGCAGCAAATTGACAATCTGATTGTCCCTCCTTCTTGATTTTGTATTTGTGTTTTATTGCTATAGCTACATTTTTGTAATGTCCCGTATTTTGATATAAAAGACTTTTTGTTGTGGCTCCATTATTTATTGTATATCTTATTTAGATATAAATAAATAGAGATAGAAAATATATTCAGAGGTGCAAGACATGATATATTTCTTGATAATTTTGTAGAAAATAATTATATTCATTATATCTGCTCAGAGGTAATATGGACATGGCAGAATATATTGAATATTATTATTTCGATTTTGACAACTTAATCGAAAACGACAAGTTGCTGATGTAGATAATGAACGATGATGAATCGTCAATATTTGTAAAAATGAATGAACGAGAAGACCATCAAATGATGGATGACAATGAACGGGTGAACCGTCAAATGAATATGATAAATGAACGGATGAACCGTCGGGCCTTTAATGAACGGATGAACCGTCTGATGAATGTGATAAATGAACGGATGAACCGTCAAATGAATATGATAAATGAACGGATGAACCATCGGGCTTTAATGAACGGATGAACCGTCTGATGAATGTGATAAATGAACGGATGAACCGTCTCTTCGTTATTTGAGGAACTTCTGCCTATAAATATAACAGAAGTCTGACAGGAATGAACACTTCTGCTTTTCAACATAAAAATGTCGTCCGGAGAAGCATCTAAGAAGGCCGAGATCGCCCCAAAGGTTGAGAAGGGCACTGAAGAACGCCCTGTCGATCCAATCCAGCCGAAGGAGGCAAAAGCGGGCGAAGGTCCGTCTGCACCCCAGCCGCCACGGGATATCTTGGACTTCCTGCTCGAACCAGGAAAGACTGAAGAAGAAGAAGCCATGAGGATGGCCGCCTGCAAATTCCTCGTGGGTTCCAGCAAGGAGGTTCTTAGCTCTTTTGCTGATCATGTCTTCGAGAAGGACGGCAGTGGCCTGCGTCCGAATATAGAAAAAGATGATAGTGACCTTTAATATTATGTACTATCATATGATGAAATAAAATTTGCATTTTATTTATGAACCTGATCCTGTTTGACGATTTTACAAGCATTTACATTTATACAAAATACTTCTTAAGAAATTTGCCATTGATAGGCATCATGGCAATTCGACCATCAAGCTCTGAAAGTTGATAAGCTCCATTTGAGAAGACTTTGCTTACAACATAGGGACCTTCCCATTTCGCATCGAATTTCCCTTTGCTCATATGAGTCATAGTCATAGGACGTCTGACTGCTAGAACAAGTTCTCCTTGTTGAAATGCTCTGACTTTAACTTTGCGATTGAAAGTCTTTGAGATGCGGGCTTGATATAGCTCAATATGCTGTTGAGCCATTAATCGCTTCTCATCTAACGCTTCTAACTCTTGAAGTCGAAGAAGATCGTTGTTCTCTGTAGTAAGCTCGTTAGCGACGGCAATCCTTAAAGAAGGAATTTGCAGCTCTAAAGGAAGAACGGCTTCACAGCCATACACTAAAGAGAAAGGTGTAAAGCCTGTTGGATTACGGACTGTAGTTCGATAGGCCCAAAGACATTCGCCAAGTTTCTCGCTCCAGTTCCGTTTGTTAGTGGAAACAAACTTCTTGAGGAGTTTAATGATGGTTTTGTTAAAAGCTTCAGCTAAACCATTAGCGGCAGGATTGTATGCTGTTGAAGCAACATTATCAATCCGGTGATCATCGCAGAATCTAGTGAACTTCTGACTGATGAACTGAGGTCCATTGTCATGAATGATTCTTCGGGGTACACCAAATCTATAGATGACGTGGTGTTTAACAAAGTTGATGACACTGCTAGTCTTAACCTCAGTCAGTGGTATAGCTTCAGCCCACTTGGAGAAATAGTCCGTTATCGCCAATATGAACCGATGTCCTCTAGAAGAAGGAGGATTAATGGGCCCTATGATATCCATACCCCAAGCTTCAAAAGGCCAAGAAGCAGCCGTCGGGTGTAAAAATTCTGATGGTTGATGAATGAAGTCTGCATGGATTTGACAGGCTTGACATTTCCTTGCATACTCAATGGCATCCGATACCATAGAGGGCCAGTAGTAACCCATGCATCTAATGCGGTCCTGTAGCTTAGGACCAGGCTGATGTGCTCCACATACACCGTCATGAGCTTCACGCAGTACTTGCTTAGCTTCATCACCAGCGAGACAGCGTAAAAGAAGACCGTCATAAGTTCGCCGATAGAGAGTTTTAGTAGTTTGATTATAATAGAATCGGAGAGATCGTCGATGAACGCTTGTAGCCTCCTTAGGATCTTCGGGGAGTATGTCATGTACCACGAAGTCGATAAAAGGAGTTCTCCAGTCATCATCGATAATATTAACTTCAGCAAAATTGCTGAATTCAATATTACGATTATTTTCAATACAGAATAGTTCTCGGTTGGAGATAACCACCACCTGCTGTCTTTTAATTGGGATAGCTAAGACAGCTGCAAGATTGGCTAAAGCATCTGCTTCAGTATTGCAAGCCAGCCGCACATAGTCAATGAAGAAATCTTTGAATGATATAGCTAAATTGATTGCCGCTTCATGATAAGACACTAGGTCCTGATGACGAACTTCATAGGTTCCTCTAACCTGATTAACAACCAATTTAGAATCACCGTATACTTCAAGATATTCAACGTTCAGTTGTTTAGCTAACTGAAGGCCAATAAGTAGAGCATTATACTCTGCTACATTGTTAGAACAAGGTTCATCTAAAGAGTAGGCTCTTTGGATAGTTGATCCGTCTGGAGAAACGAGGACCACTCCAACACCTGCCACAACAGCACCATTTGGTCCAATCCTTGATGCACCATCAAAGAATAAACGCCAGGTTGGAAATTCTTCGGAGATCATGTTGACTTCCAATGTTTCGTCTGGAATTTCGTCATAGAGCTTAGATGTCTCAGGTACAGGATGAGCCGCTAAAAAGTCCGCCAGCGCTTGACCTTTGACAGACTTTTGTGGAACATACACCATGTCATATTGAGCTAGCAGGATTGCCCATGTAGCCAACCGAGAATTAAGTGTACTTGGTTTCTTCATAAGTACCCGGAGAGGGTTAACTCGAGATATAACATGAATAGTTTGACCAATGATATAATGCCTCGTCTTTTGTACAGCAAACATGAGAGCCAAGCATTCTTTTTCAACTGGACTATAACGGTGTTCAGCACCAATCATAGTACGGCTAAGATAATAAATGGCCTGTTCGTGACCTTCTTTGTTCTTTTGGACAAGTAAAGCACCCAATGAATGATCCATAGCACGGACATACATTAAGAACGGAATACCAGAAATAGGTGGCACCAAGACTGGTGGGTTCATGAGATATCGCTTGATATCATCGAATGCTTGTTGACATTCTTCAGTCCAAACGAAAGATACACCTTTCTTCATTAGTTGAGTGAATGGTCTGCAACGTCCAGACAAGTTCGAAATGAATCGCCTGATGTATGCAAGTCGACCTTGGAATCCTCGTAGCTCTTTTAAGTTGCGTGGAGGACGCATCTCTTGAATGGCTTTGATCTTCTTGGGATCTACGTGTATACCCTTAGAGGTAATGACGAAGCCGAGAAATTTGCCACTAGAGACACCCAAGAACGACTTGGTGGGATTCATTTTGAGTTGATGTTGGCGCATGAGATTGAAGATAGTTCTCAGGTCTTGGAGGTGATCTTCCTTTAGACGACTTTTGACAGCAATATCGTCAACATAGCATTCAACAGTTTTGCGAAGATGATCTTTTAAAAATAGTACTCATAGCACGTTGGTAAGTTGCACCAGCATTCTTAAGACCAAATGGCATCACCGTATAGCAATAAACACCACGAGGAGTGCGGAAAGAAGTATGCTTTTCATCTTCAGGATGCATCTTGATTTGATTGTATCCAGAGAATCCATCCATAAAAGATATTCGTTCGAACCCACAAGTATTGTCGATCATGACGTCCGTAATAGGAAGAGGAAATTCATCTTTTGGACATGCTTCATTAAGATCCCGGAAGTCAATACAGACTCGAACTTTGCCAGTTTTCTTCAGAACTGGGACAACATTGGCTACCCAATCAGGATGTTGTTCTTCTCGAATGAAGCCACAAGCAATGAGCTTTTTGACTTCATCATCGATCGCGTCCATCATTTCTGGTTTGAAGCGTCGCTGTTGTTGCTTAACAGGTTTTGCGTTAGGCAAAATGTTCAGTTTATGCGTAGCAATCTTGGGATCTAAACCTGGCATATCTTCATAACTCCAAGCAAAGACATCGATATATTCTTTAATAAGAAGAATCAACTCTTCCTTGTCTGTTTCTGGAAGATTTTTGCTAATAAAAATTGGCCGAGGTGAATCTCTTTCTCCTACATCAATTTGAAGTAGTTGATCTTCAGTAGGGGGTTCACGTTGTTCAAAGCGAAGTACCCATTGATTGTCCATATGCTGAGCCCAAGGATCTGTTTCAGGATTTTCTTCCACATTCTCGTCATAGTCTTCTGGAAGTTCAACGGAGACCATGTTAGATGATACGACCAACCTATGGACTTCACCAATGCTAGTATCAGAATCCCAAGATCTGGAATCAGATGAGTTAGAGCGTTCTTCACTGTCGGAGTCGGAGACTGCTGGGGATAACAATGGAGGAGAAGCATATCCGAGACCTCTCTTAGTCCTGCTATAGTACATGTCTGACTTTCCTTTCGGAACAGTTGTACGAATAGGAGTTCGTCTACCTTTACCGTAATTGAAGCCACTTTTGAAATCATAACCCATTTTCCGAATGATGTCTTTTGATTGTTGACTATAACGATGGAGTTGGATACGCCCCGTGTCATTAAGTTTACTATCATCCGTATAACTGAATTTTTGTTCTGGTCCTTTAATAAAAATTATTGGACTTTCGCCTCTCTTTCGAGAAGAGACAACAAAGTATGAATCATCTGAGTGTTCGAGTAAGACCTCTGTATGAAGAGATTGCACAACTCCCATTGTAATTGATTGGAAGCTATCTAACATATCTAAATAGTATTTAGTATGATAAATAACATCAGTATACTGGAAAGTAGGTGCTTTTTCATTGATTTGTACATCAGTATTTACAACAGGACCTTTGGCCTTAGCAGGCTTAGTCAGATTAATTACAAGAGGGGGAGAAGAAGAACGTGGAGGCGGTTTGTTACGACGGAGGTCGATAACAAGTGGCTCAGAGGAAGTGAGCTCCTTTTTTTCTTTGTTGCGAATGAGATCAACAACAATTGGCTCAGAAGAAGTGAACTGCTTTTTGTCCTTGTTACGACGTAAATCGATAACAAGTGGCTCAGAAGAGGTGAGCTCCCTTTGATCTTGATCAGCATCAATTGACTTCTTTTGGGCTGATAAGTGAATAGCCAGTGGCTTGGAAGATTGAGGATGAGAAACTCGCCCTTTGACGGGTATGATTAGAGTGTCTTTAGGCGTCGCTTCTTGTTCTTCTTCAGTGTCTAATGCTAACACGATTTTCATGAATTCATCCTTATACATCCGAGCGTCGTTGCAGTATGCTTCAACACCCTTGAAGGGATAAAGATCCGCAACCTCCTTACGAACTACGCCTTTGTCATCAACATATTTGAAACACTGATGAAGGGTTGATGGAACAACATTGTGCTCGTGTAAGAATGGTCTCCCCAATAGAGCGTTGTAAGAACAACCAAAATTGTCAATAATGTAGAATGTAACTTTTGTGCGAAGATTGCCAATTTGAAGTTTTAGGCGAATCTTGCCCAAAGGTTCACTCTTTCCTTGATTGAATCCAAGGATGGTAGTGATTGTAGTGGAGAGACTATGCACAGGAATTTTCAAAGCATCGAGCATTGTCTTCGGCATGATACTAAGAGCAGACCCTGGATCTATCAGAATACGATCGACTTTCATCGAATCGACATATCCTGTATAGTAAAGAGGACGGTCATGCCTGTTGTCTTCCATCAGCATGTCATCTTGCGTAAAAGTTATGTTCGGAATGAATTCCTGAACACTATTACAAAAGACTGATTCTGCTTCGGGCTTTTTGAGAAAGGTTAGACAAGCTTCTGCTTGCATAAGAGCTTCGCTGAGGGTTTCTCGAGTCTCTTTGGAAAGACGCAAGAGTTCAAAGATAGACAACTTTGCTGGGGTATTGGCTAGTTGAGCCAATATATCGAAGTTGTAAGGCTTCTCGAGTCCTGTAGGAGACGATTTCTTCAAAGGTTTGTCAAAGCGGATTTATTGTTTGCCTTTATCAGCAGTCACTGGCTTAGGAGGAATAGGAATCACAACTGGTGAAGGTGCAGCAGGATTCTCTTCAGCTAGAGCAGGTTGTGCTGAGGTAGGTTCAGAAGAAGAAGCAAGATTCTCTTGAGTTTCAGGGTAATCCTTCAAATAGGGCTTTCCTGATCTGGTGCCTAATAGAATTTCTTCGTCAACTATGGGATCAAAGATACCATGTTGCAAATCTTCGTCTTGCCTTTGGAACGACTTTTCTTCTTGGAAGAAGAAGAATCCTCGAACTCTGAAGTAAGATCGGGGTGAATCCACATAACCTCGCCATTGTCTAGAGACAAAGGAACGAGACCTTCATTTGGTGGAGAAGGAATATTTTCAATCTCAAGAGTAGTTTTCGGAATAGGAATGACACCATGCTGTATCATCTGCAGGGGAAAGTTACCGAACTGAACTGAAACCATATTGGCAGTGACAGTCTTTTCATCTTGTTGCAGAGTAACAACTCCAGCATTAACAAGCTCTTGAATCTTGCCCTTGAGCACATAACATGCTCTAGTAGGATGTCTAATGAATCGGTGGTAAACACAGTACTTAGGATGATCGGTCTTACCGACTTCATCAGGTTTCTTCGGGTCTGGGAGCTGGATCTTATTGCTTTTGAGTAAACAATCGAAGATACTTGCCGTGTCATTCTCGTCAAAAGAATACTCTACCTTAGGACGAGGTTCCCTCGGTTGTGGTGCAGAAGGAGTGGAAGTGGACGTAGGCTGAGCTACGTTGACAGCCAAAGACTCTTTGCTTTTCAGATTAATGTTCAGAGTCTCTTTCGCTTTGCGATTGTTCTGGCGATTGCCACCACCTGAATTCTGATGCTCATCGCGATCAGGATTAGACATTTGTACCCCCAATTGTTTAAACTTGTCGGCACTTACTTCAGCGGCTTTGGCATTGACGATGAATGAGGGCCAATCTTGAAATTGAGTAGATCCCGTCCACATACTGATAATAGGTAAAAGATTCGCCTTACAAGTATCAATAGTGACAGCAGCTGGAGTCCCTGGAGGCATTTTCAAAGCTTCACGGCGGAATCGTTCAATAAAACTTTCAGCAGTTTCATTATGTTTTTGTTTGATTTTGTTGAGAGCTGACATCGTCATATCATTAAATCCCTCATAGAACCGTTCCAGAAAGATTTGTTTGAGACCTGAAAAAGAAGTAATGCAACCATCGGGCAAACTTCTGTACCAGTCGTATGCTACGCCGGCTAAACAACCGACGAACACTCTGGTAAGAAGAGCGTCATTTGGCTGAAGTTGAACAGTCATTACCTCAAAATGATTGATGAATTGACTTGGGGAAGTACTGCCATCGAACAGAGAGATTGTAGGGATTTTGTACTTTGGGGGAAACGGGACATCCTTCCATTCAACCGAATATGGTTGTTTGATTCCCAACCTTTGCAGGTTGTCTTTCTCTTTGAAAGCTTCAAACTGAGTTCGTAAAAGCTTGACTGCTTCATTAGCATCTTCAGATGAAGAGGAAGGAGCCATGGTAGGAGGAGGGACAGCATTATACGCACTACCCCCAGCACCTGATTGACTAGGTGTAGTTTGAACTTGTACTTGCACAGGAGGCATCTGAGGAGGTAATACCCCTAGCCCAGTATTGACAAGCACCGATGAAGCTATGATTTCAGGGTTTATAGCAGCCGGTACAGTTGGTGGGGTAGCATGTTGTGCCATAATGATAGAATGCATACTGGCGACCATCTCAGCCATGGTCTTCAGTTTGTCTTCCAATGCAACAATTCGCTGTTCTTGGTTTACAGAAGTTGAAGCATCTGGATCATCAGTAACAACATATGCCGTCACTTCTCTAGGCACAGTAGACGAAACTGTTTGTTCAGAGCTTTCACTATATGCATCATAATCAGAGAAAGATTCGTCTCCTGACTGAAAAGTAGGAAGATAAGCTGAAGGATCTTGGGGAAGATTCCTTTGACCGATTGTGTCTCGGCTGTGGGAACGAGTATGTTGAAATACTCCTTCAGAGGATTCTTGGAGTAAATCCAAATATCGTTGGCTTGGTCTGCGAGGCTTACCATGTTTGGAGCACTTTCTACCCCCGGTGTCTCGGGAAGCCATATTGACAGAAGCGTACAATACTTCGTCTTCTTCTGACATTGGTTCTGTTTTAGCAAAAGTCAGACGATCGAAGATAGATCGCTTTGTTGTTTGACAACAACATTGGATGATGACTTTATGATTGCAATGATGATCAGATGGTTGATTTGAAGGAGTTGAGACATTATCCCGTTTTTGTCTGAGATGTTCTCGAAGATCAGAAACCATGCCGGGACGGAGAAAAGTTCGAGGAATATGTTCTTTAACAATATTTGGAACATGGTTTCGATTCTTCAAATGTTTTGTCCCATGTGTATACAAGGAAGTACTCATCTCATTGGCATAGGTATCAGAATTTATGTTCCTGGAGATTTGTCTTTGAGGCTTGACCTTCGGCATTGGCTGTTTACGTTTTGCCGAAGTTGTCCTGTTAAGATATGTTCGTAGGTCTGCAAATTCACTCCCAGGGGTTTCTGTTTGAGACACCAACAGTTTTCCTTGTTTGGAACGGGATATTTTGAAAGTTGGGAGGTCTTGGAATTCTGCTACTGGGGTAGGCAAAATACCTCTTTGATCAGTGCAAGTTCTTTTGTTATGAAGGTAAAAAGAATCTTTGTTCGTAGGAGATCTTGTACTGACGGGTGTTAAAACACGTGCAATTTGATCTGCTTCAGTAAAGACCGAAGAAGACTGAGAAAAGACCAAAGGGCCTTTTCCTTTGTTCTGAGAAGAAGGGATAACTAAAGAGCATTTCCCTCTGTTGTCTTCCAAGTCATGAGACAAGGAAGTTTGAGAAAAGACCAACGGGCCTTTTCCTTTGATCTGAGAAGGAGGAGGAATAGCCAAAGGACTACCCCCAGTAGATTGTGCTAGAACAGCAGGATGTTTAAGAGGAGAATCAGATATTTTCTCTTGATTATGAGAAGGAGAGAGTCTAGCCAAAGGGCTGTTTCTCTTGGTTTGCGCAGAAGTGATTTGCGCATGAGTGGAGGGTACATTGGTTCTGGCCACAGAAGTAGGAGTCCTTGCTTTAGAGTGCTTAGGATACACTTTGGTTGCTGGAATGCTGTTATGCGCAGGAAAAGCTACTGCCAATTGCGCCAGAGTCATAGGAGTCTTCTGTTTTGACAAGGCAGCATATGAAGTAGCTTGTGCAACTTTTGCAACAGATTGCGCAGCATTGACTGCAATAGATTGTGCAGCAGTTGCTGAGACAGACTGTGCAGCAGTTGACACAGCAGTTTGCGCAGCAGACTGGCCAGCAGATTGTGCAACAGAGTGTGCAGCACCTTTGGTGGCAAAACTGCCAGATTGTGCAGCAGTCTTGGAGACCCAAACTGAGCGCACTTTGCTCTTGGCAGAAGTGGCTGCAGTACGGGGAATGGTCTTGGAGTTGAGCATTGCCTCGTAGGCTGTCTGGTTGACCTTGACAACCAGGGTCTTCTGCGTCTTCCCGATAGACGCTACGTCACATTGAGTTGCTACTTCCTCGTCGGAGGAGAAAGTTTTCCCCAGCAGAGTCGCCATTTTGTTTGCAAAAACAAAAGTATAGAACTTTATTGATACAAACTGTAATAAAGATTACAAGAATTCTGGGAAAATTACAACTGTAGGAATCCAATCTCGATGATGATTGCTTTATCCCTTGGACGATGTGAACTGTAAAGACGAAGCCTTTGAAGTTGAAAACAACTCTGGAAACTGAAGGCAAAAGCCTCTGAAGTTGAAGACAAAAGTCTCGGAAGAATGCAGCAGCACTTTGGCAAGAACTCCTGGACTCTCTGATTTCTGATTTCTGATCTTGATATCTGATCTCTGATCTCCCTGAATGAAGACTTGAAACTCTATTTATAGAGTTCTAGAAATAACTAATTTTCAGTTATTTTGGACTGCGCAGGATGATTTGCGCAGCATTGGTTTGCGCAACATTGATTTGCGCAGATAGTTACTGGATCGTGGGCCGATTATCATGGACATATGGCATGATTTGATCTAAATGCGCATGATCGTGCATAAACAGTTGCCATGTAATGAACAATCGATGGCATGAATGCCACGTGTAACTTAACAGTTACGTTTGATAGAGTGCGCAGAGTTGAATTGCGCATACATGGTTTGCGCAAGCTGAAACTGCGCAGGATTGGTTTGCGCTGCCAGCTGTCAGCCGCCCTCGAGCACTGTGCGGCACAGGAAACGAACAGACTCCTTGTTATCCGCGCTGTCAGTTGTCAGAAAAGATTTGATTTGATTTAGTAATGATGACTTCTGCCACGTCAGCTTGCGCAATCGGTTGTGTGCGCAAATTAGAATGCGCAATCGGTTGGCTGCGCAATCTGTTGTCTGCGCAATTCAACAAGATGATGTATATTTTGATTTCTTGATTTTGTTGATTGATGCAACTTGATTTTTTAGGACCTACAGGTGCAGACGGAAATAGTGTTCTGCTAGGTGTCCTCGCAGATTGTAGTATTTGCAAAAAATGATGTGATTGTCATAAACTATTCACTGGGTGTGCCTCTGGTTGCCCAGCTCAAGGAAGATGTGATTGGGAGGATCATTGGTAAGGTCTATTTCCACACATATCTTAGCATAGTGAGCTTTAGTGAGGTTGCTAGTTTCTTCTGCTGTGCCACGTATGTCTCGAAAGAGTTGGCGATCCGTCTGAGGGCCGCGGGGACGAAGCAGATAAGGGGAAGGTTTGGGAGGGTCACCCGGGCCGCAACCTTCACAGAATCTTCTTTGGTGTTAATGTCCGGAGACCACCTAATAATCTTCATAAGGTGGGAGTCCACCCTACCTGTGCCCTTGGACCACACGATCTTGTGATCAATCTCGGAGGAAAGGTGCAGCAAGATATGCTTTAGGTCCAGGGGTGTGACCCTGTAATCCACGGACAGCCGCCAACTGATAATAACTTCCTTAACTCGATCAAGCTTCGGGCAACCGTTGGAACATTGAGGACAAAAGTGTGAGGAAAGGAAGTGGATATAGAGGACAGTTCCTGAGCGAAAAAGGGGACCTTGGGCACAGGGGATTCTGAGGGGTACATAACTTCTGGGAGCGGGACATCGAGGAAGAGGCCACCCTTCTAGACTGCACGGTCCGGACGTAGCTTGTCGGCGTAGGAAGGTAACGAATTACCAGACGAGGACGGGAAGCCAAGGCACCGCTGATGGGTGGGGACACAGAGGGGGTTAGGGGGAGCTGAGCAACAGCCAGCCTGGAAGCCGGTACCGAGCTCTGGCTACGGAAAGGTGGAATATCGAAAAGAGTAGGGTGGCACGTAGGAGGGAGGTGCTGCTGCAACTGGAAGGGGCGCAGACCGGGGGACATGCTCCCCCAAGAGGGGTCCAAGTGCAAGAAGGTCCGCCGGGAGCACGCAACCAGGAGCAGAGATCGGTCCCGAGAGAGGAGGGGGAACGCTCACCACCCAAGGCCCCGAGAGCGGGGAAGGGGTGCTGACGGGGGAGGGGAGCAGAGCACCCAAGGGGCCAGCAAGCGATGACGAGGACAAACAGGCCCCTGTTGCTGAAGGGGGACGGCGCCCGACGAGGCCGAAACGAAGGAGGGAGGGGGCCATGTGCCTACAGTAGGGGAAGTAGGCCATGCGCCCACGGAGGGAGAAACGGGCCATGCACCCTCGGGTGGGGTGTGGGCCAAGCGCCCATCGAGGGTGAAGACTGCCATACGCCCACAATGGGAGAGGGCCATGCGCCTATGACTGAAGGATGGGGCCATGCGCCCCCTCCAAGGAGAGGGGCCATGCCCCCGAGACCGGGGGGAATGCCATGCGTCCGGCGTCGCCGTCGGGGGCCATGCGCCAGCAGGCCAAGTGAAATAAATCAAAGTTAACAAACACAAGTCTCAACATTTCCATAATAATACAATCCTGAAATCAAAGACAACAACTAACTTGAGAAGAAAGAACAGTCTAGACTATCTATACTATGCATGGGTATCATCCTCAGCAGCTGCCAGAACCTCCCCAGGGGTCCATAGTAAGGGGTGCAGGGTTCTTCATCTGTAAAACCCCTAAATTTCTACTATTTTTTATCAATTTTGGTACTGATTTAAATTTTTTGTATTGTACGTCGCGTAGTCGTATTGTACGTCGCGTACGAAATTTTATTTTTCGTAATTGCTCGTCGAGTGCGAATTTGTGCGAGCGTACATATTTTTAAAAAAAATATTTTTTCTATTTTTATAGTTCATATAATATGTATAATTATTGGTATTTGTATTTTGCTTAAAGTTGTGTATTGAGATGACCAAAATCTTATTACCTTTCTATTTATTTATTTATTAGTGATAATTTGGAAAACTATTTTATATTCCTTGCATATGAGGTACATTAAATTTATATATTTTTCTTATTTTCAAAATTATTAATATTAATATTTTATTATTCGAAAAGATATTTAAAAATATTTATTATTTTTGAAATTATTATTATTGGTATTTTGAAAAATATATTTGGAAGTTATTGTGGCCATTTAAATCTTTGATTTATTTGAATTGATTTTAAACTAGAGGGATATGATTTAAAATTTGATTTGTATTGGATTTGGATTTGATTTCATTATTTTAAATTAAGTAGAGAATTATCTACTTTGGGTTTTAAATATTCCTAATTCCTATCCAATTGAGATTTCCCACATCGTATAAATAGGCAGGTACTCCTCCATTATTTTTCTCTCTACAAATTCCTCCACAAAATTTCCACACAAATGTTCGTGCATCGTGTCTGTGCCATCCCATCTTATTCCATATTTACAATTACATTATCTTTTCCGTGTCGGACACACCCCGACACCAACAAAATCCTAATCCTATTCCTATCCCTCTAACCCGTCCACCTTCACCCACTGCCGACACGCCCTGCCTCCTTCACTCTCACCCCCTATTTCCGACCCTGCCAACCAAAACACCACCATGCCGTACTCCTCAATTCTGAACCCGTCACCACAACTTCGACCTCCAGCAGCAACAACCCCTTCCGACCTCCTATTCCGCCCCAAAACCCCTCTCGCCCGCTCCGTCGCGTTCCCGCGATCTCTCCTCCACCTCTCTTCCGAGAACCCCCATCCGCACAGTGCCACCCCGGCCGAGCATTTTCGCCCTTCGCCTCCGCCGCCTTGGTGACCTCAGCCTTCCCTAGCGCCTCGCTCTCCTTCATTCGTCTGCTCTCTCACTCACCACTCTCTCTCTCTCCTGTTCTCCTCAACTTCTTGTCTTCTTTTTTTTTCTTTTAAGTTTTGTTTCTCTCACCTCTGTGTGAGAAGAGAAATGTATTATTATTATTAATTTTTTATTTTACTTGAGTTCTGTGCTTTTGAGTATGAGTGTTTTGTTTTTTTTCGTTTTTATGAGAACAGAAATTTCTTTCGTTCTTTATATTATTATTATTATTATTATTATTAGGATTATTAATAATAATATTTTTATTATTATTATCACTATTGTGTTTTGTATTATTAACATCTTAATTAATATTTTATTGTTATTATTATCATCATCATTATTATTATTATTATTATTATTATTATTATTATTATTATTATTATTATTATTAGTAGTAGTAGTAGTAGTAGTAGTAGTAGTAGTAGTAGTAGTAGTAGTAGTACATTATTAGTTGTTTTCATTAACAGAATATTTTATAAGTACAGTATTAATAATAATAATATTATTATTATTATTATTATTATTATTATTATTATTATTATTATTCTCATTATTATTATTATTATTTGTCATCTTATTATTATTTAAAGATAGTTATTATTATTATTCTCATTTTTTTATTATGATTATTGTTGTTGTTACTTGCAAAACTATCTATTATTATTTATAAAAGTTCTAGGAAAATATTATTTTCTGACTAAAAGGAAACAACCATTTTGATTTTAAGTTTGTATTTATAAATATTTTGGCAATAAAATATATATATTTTTCTATCTAGAGTCGTATATTTACAAACTTAGTATTTTTTTCAAAAATGATTTTCTTGACTGTGAGTATTTTTTTATATACTTATTTTGACTTATGAAAACTAGTTTTAGGAATTATAAATATTTTCTAAAACTCGTATATATATAAATATTTATTTAACCATTATTCTTTGATTTTTTCTCGTGTCTGTATCCAAGTCCTATTGTTCCTATTCCTTCGCCCATTTCGAGACTACCTTATGCCTACCCTAACTAACTTGACCCTTCTGGACCCAATGGAACTGTCCGTGCCACCACCCGAGGTCACCATGTATAGTTGTCGCACCAAAGTTGCAGTTCGTGCCATCGTGATTATCGCAGCACACCAGGCATACTATCAGGCAAGACACCTTGCCATTTGCTGTTTATTTATTTTAGCTCATATTTTATGCATTATTTATTTTCTTTATGAAAATTAAACTGTGATACATGGCATAACTGTTAGAACTTACGGTTCATTTATATTTCCTGCTATGTATTATTTTTACACATTAAACCTAGATTTAAGGGACCACCTTTGTGTATTGCATTCATTAGCCTTGACACGTGCTAACACGAAGTTGTGTGTCACATGTAGGACACGGAAGCGCGTGATTGGCTGGCCACCAGTACATACAAGCCGTGCGATAGGAATAACCGCTAATAGAGGTTGCATGCTAGTTTGACTTAGAGGTTATAGTAGTTTGTGTTGTGGATACAATACAGTAGGCATTGGACGGGGAGGACAATTCCTTAGCGTATGGGCTTCGATGTACTTTCCCTTTTGTAACCCGTGAGCTCCGCCGGAGACGCGGGTCAGATTACCCATGATTACTGACGGCCACTGATGATTCTGTGGAACGTCATGCTCTTACTGATGGGGCCTCTGGTGCCCAAGGAGGACTACGCCGATCCTATTTAGCCAGGGCCCATGCGTAGGAAGGATTGTTCTTAACTGTATATCACTTAGAATAGTAGGCTACCTTTATCCGTTATGTACGAGTACTTTTGGTTTGGGTACTTGTATCTGACCGTGGCTTGGAACAATAACTTGTCGCGGATTAGTTTGTCACATCTTGTCCTTGTTTGGTTGTAGGTGTGACTTACTACTCCGATGAGAAGGTATTGAACCTTGTTGGGGTCCGAATACCATATTGGATTAATAGCATGGAAAGATACGTCACCGTGAATTAGTTTACCATCTCCTGTCCTTGTTTGGTTGGGGGGATGGTATGCTCGTTCAGTAGGTGCATATTGGACCATGTTAAAAATTCGATTGACTTATTTATTTGAGCAATATTTATTCAGTTTATATGGCATGATATTATGTGTCTTGTTACGTCCCTCTGAGGACCTGGTTATCTCTCCAGGTGTGTGCTATTGTCTTTCACAGGTGCTTTAACTCTAGCTGTGTTCATCGCTATTTCTTCGAGGATGATTGCATTTGGATCGTCTTCGCTTCGCTCGCCAAATTCATATCTTTTCTTATGTATTTTTCCTTTACTTGTTGGTAGTGGATTTGTCTCCGCCCAACATATTGTATCAAGACAATTCATTATCTTTATATGATGTCTTTTATTCATTTATTTTGTGTGGATAAAATTAGTTATGGTTCTACTGCATTTTACAGCTTATGTATCCATACGAGGCCTATGTACTTCGTATGAATACAGCTGGCATGTCTACGTTCCTAGTCCTACGTATTTTGGGACTGGGGCGTTACATGTTTTTGTGGTGGCCCATGCAGGTCAAGATAAATTGTTTGTTTACTTACCGTACCAAGCAAGCCTGCGTATAGGATTAGAAGTCTAGGATCTCATCCACATACTTGACCTCTTTCCCTAATTTTATCTACTGTTTGACTCATCGACTGCATCTTGCTTGATTCCTCCTATCATTATCCTTATCTTCCCTTCGTGCTTGCTAGAGATTGACGCTACTAGTTAGTTGTCCCAAAACACCATTTGTTTAATTCTTTAAGTTGGGTAGAGTACCTTATGAACTAGCAACCCCTTTGACCTAGTGACCTGTATTAGCAAGCTTACTTAGATCCTAGAATCTAGAGGACCTAACCCATCTAGCCAACCAAGGGCTTGGACAAGAAGACTATAGGACGACTGTATAACTTAGAATCATTCTACCTTCTTTAAATCTTAATCTCTCGTGCCTATGTATTTACCATTTGACTAAATGATGCTAATGTAGCCTAGTTTTTGCAAGCTTATCTTTTTATCGAGCTTGTTCAAGACATATGTTATTGGAAGAGTTCCCACTAACATGTTGTCTAATCAGAACCGGTGCATAATGGTCTGATCAACCAAGTGCACTTTGGTTCGCTTTTGCCTATTATTCTACGTGGATGGGGACATAGATAAACTTGTCCTCTAGAGTCCCATCCGCGACTGTCTTGGCAACTCCTTTGAAATTTTTCGGTCGTCTTTGAATCACGTATTCGTATTCGACAACGCCTCCTTCGAACTCTATATTGCTTTCGCCTTCACCTATTTTAGGAGGACGAAGGCGTTATACTATAACTTCCTCTAAAACTTCCCATCGGCTATGACCATTCCTACTCGATGTTGCTATATCTTCATCCCAAACTACTCGGCCCTATCAAGACCCTCTAATCGCTTAATTTAAGTGAATCTTTTCGTTCTATTAATCGTGACTCTCATTCATTACCCGTATTATTTTTCTATGATCTAGATCGTAATTTCTTACGGTATGATTTGTTATAGATTTTTTCCCGTCGATACCCCCTTGTGTCCTCTCACCCCCTACGAAATTCTTAATTTCGAAGACGAAATTCTTTTAAGTTGGGTAGGATGTAAAACCCATAAATTTTTACTATTATTTTTTTATCGATTTTGGTACTGATTTAAATTTTTTGTATTGTACGTCGCGTAGTCGTATTGTACGTCGCGCACGAAATTTTATTTTTCGTGATTGCTCGACGAGTGCGAATATGTGCGAGCGTACATATTTTTAAAAAAATATTTTTTCTATTTTTATAGTTCAAATAATATATATAATTATTGGTATTTGTATTTTGCTTAAAGTTGTGTATTGAGATGACCAAAATCTTATTACCTTTCTATTTATTTATTTATTAGTGATAATTTGGAAAATTATTTTATATTCCTTGCATATGAGGTACATTAAATTTATATATTTTTCTTATTTTCAAAATTATTAATATTAATATTTTATTAATCGAAAATATATTTAAAAATATTTATTATTTTTAAAATTATTATTATTGGTATTTTAAAAAAAATATTTGGAAGTTATTGTGGCCATTTAAATCTTGATTTAATTTTTGGATTATTTAAATAGATTAAATTAATAACTATATTTGGAATTTGATTTATTTTAATTGATTTTAAACTATACGGATATGATTTAAAATTTGATTTGTATTGGATTTGGATTTGATTTCATTGTTTTAAATTAAGTAGAGAATTATCTACTTTGGGTTTTAAATATTCCTAATTCCTATCCAATTGGAAATTCCCACATCCTATAAATAGGCAGGTACTCCTGCATTATTTTCTCTCCACAAATTCCTCCACAAAATTTTCACATAAATGTTCGTGCATCGTGTCTGTGCCCATCCCATCTTATTCCATATTTACAATTACATTATCTTTTCCGTGTCAGACATACCCCGACACCAGCAAAATCCTATTCCTATTCCTATCCCTCTAACCCGTCCACCTACACCCACTGCCGACACGCCCTGCCTCCTTCACGCTCACCCCCTGTTTTCGACCCTGCCAACCAAAACACCACCACGTCGTACTCCTCAATTCTGAACCCGTCACCACAACATCGACCTCCAGCAGCAACAACCCCTTCCGACCTCCTATTCCGCCCCAAAACCCCTCTCGCCCGCTGTGCCGCGTTCCCGCCGTCGTGCCCAACTCCGATCTCTCCTCCACCTCTCTCCCGAGAACCCCCTTCCGCACAGTGCCACCCCGGCCGAGCATCTCCGCCCTTCGCCTCTGCCGCCTTGCCGACCTCAGCCTTCCCGAGCGCCTCGCTCTCTTTCACTCGTCTGCTCTCTCACTCCACCACTCTCTCTCTCTCTCTCCCGTTCTCCTCAACTTCTTGTCTTTTTTTCTCTTAATTTTTGTTTCTCTCACCTCTGTGGGAGTAGAGAAATGTATTATTATTATTAATTTTTTATTTTACTTGAGTTCTGTGCTTTTGAGTATGAGTGTTTTGTTTTTTTTTTTCGTTTTTATGAGAACATAAATTTCTTTAGTTCTTTATATTATTATTATTATTAGGATTATTAATAATAATATTTTTATTATTATTATCACTATTGTGTTTTGTATTATTAACATCTTAATTAATATTTTATTGTTATTATTATCATCATCATCATTATTATTATTATTATTATTATTAGTACATTATTAGTTGTTTTTATTAACAGAATATTTTGTAAGTACAGTATTAATAATAATAATATTATTATTATTATTATTATTCTCATTATTATTATTATTTGTCATCATTATTATTATTTAAAGATAGTTATTATTATTATTCTCATTATTTTTATTATGATTATTGTCGTTGTTACTTGCAAAACTATCTATTATTATTTATAAAAGTTCTAGAAAAATATTATTTTCTGACTAAAAGGAAACAACTATTTTGATTTTAAGTTTGTATTTATATAAATATTTTGGCAATAAAATATATATTTTTCTATCTAGAGTCGTATATTTACAAACTTTGTATTTTTTTCAAAAATAATTTTCTTGACTGTGAGTATTTTTTTATATACTTATTTTGACTTATAAAAACTAGTTTTAGGAATTAAAAATATTTTCTAAAACTCGTATATATATATAAATATTTATTTAACCATTATTCTTTGATTTTTTTTTCTCGTGTCCGTATCCAAGTCCTATTATTCCTATTCTTTCGCCCATTTTGAGACTACCTTATGCCTACCCTAACTAACTTGACCCTTCTGGACCCAATGGAACTGTCCGTGCCACCATCTGAGGTCACTATGTATAGTTGTTGCACCAAAGTTGCAGTTCGTGCCATCGTGATTATCGTAGCACACCAGGCGTACTATCAAGCAAGACACCTTGCCATTTGCTGTTTATTTATTTTAGCTCATATTTCATGCATTATTTATTTTCTTTATGCAAATTAAACTGTGATACATGGCATAACTGTTAGAACTTACGGTTCATTTATTTCCTGCTATGTATTAGTTTTACACATTAAACCTAGATTTAAGGGACCACCTTTGTGTGTTGCATTCATTGGCCTTGACACGTGGTAACACGAAGTTGTGTGTCACATGTAGGACACGGAAGCGTGTGATTGGCTGGCCACCAGTACGTACAAGCCGTACGATAGGAATAACCGCTAATAGAGGTTGCATGCTAGTTTGACTTAGCGGTTATAGTGGTTTGTGTTGTGGATACAACACAGTAGGCATTGGGCGGGGAGGACAATTCCTTAGCGTATAGGCTTCAATTTCCCTTTTGTAACCCGTGAGCTCCGCCGGAGACGCGAGTCAGGTTACCCATGATTACTGACGGCCGCTGACGATTCTGCGGAACGTCATGCTCTTACTGATGGGGCCTCTGGTGCCCAAGGGGGACTACGCCAATCCTATTTAGCCAGGGCCCATGCGTAGGAAGGATTGTTCTTAACTATATATCACTTAGAATGGTAGGCTACCTTTATCCGTTAGGTACGAGTACTTTTGGTTTGGGTACTTGTATCTGACCGTGGCTTGGAACAATAACTTGTCGCGAATTAGTTCGTCACATCTTGTCCTTGTTTGGTTGTAGGTGTGACTTACTACTCCGATGAGAATGTATTAAACCTTGTTGGGGTCCGGATACCATATTGGATTAATAGCATGGAAAGATACGTTACCATGATTTAGTTTACCATCTCCTGTCCTTGTTTGGTTGGGGGGATGGTACGCTCGTTCAGTAGGTGCGTATTGGACTATGTTATAAATTCGATTGACTTATTTATTTGAGCAATATTTATTCAGTTTATATGGCATGATATTATGTGTCATGTTACGTCCCTCTGAGGACCTGGTTATCTCTCCAGGTGTGTGTTATTGTCTTTCGCAGGTGCTTTAGCTCTAGCTGTGTTCATCGCTATTTCTTCGAGGATGATTGCATTTGGATCGTCTTCGCTTCGCTCGCCAAATTCATATCTTTTCTTATGTATTTTTTTTACTTGTTGGTAGTGGATTTGTCTCCGTCCAACATATTGTATCAAGACAATTCATTATCTTTATATGATGTCTTTTATTTATTTATTTTGCGTGGATGAAATTAGTTATGGTTCTACTGCATTTTACAGCTTATGTATCCATACGAGGCCTATGTACTTCGTATGAATACAGCTGGCTTGTCTACGTTCCTAGTCCTACGTATTTTGGGACTGGGGCGTTCCATCATCATCCTCTGTAAAATTTTCAACAGGTCCAGTCAGGATGTGAGCGAGCACAATACATCTCACACAGATCATAGCAGGTTAGGAAATATAAACGTGCAAAAGAGTATGATACATAAAAACTGAAAGAAAGTACATGATGTAAAGAGAGAACTGTAATGGAAATATCTACTATAAGTAGAGAACTATCAGTGACTAGTGATGTAGAGTACAAAATCGACATGTGAACGGCTGGAATTGCACATGAATATACTAATGAGGCTCATATGGTAATACTACTTTGAAATTGTTCACATGACAATTTATACTCCTCCATATCCCAATCAATACACAAGGATCCAGACAAGTTATGTTACGCACATGATTTTCACATGAAAGCCCATAGATGGGTATACATGAAGTATACATGAGGGCTTAGAACTGAGTGCACATGAATTTCATATGAAGGTCCATGAAGAGGTACACATGAAGTATATGTTACACATAAAATATATGAGAAACATGACCGTACATGAGACCACATGAGAGTACATGAGTGTACATAAACGTACATGAAGCACGTAAGAAACATGAATAACATGAGAGCGAGGAATACATGATGTACATGAAACACATGACATGAAGTATTCGTTGCTCCTGAGGGGGATAACATCTCAATGTAGGGATCCATATAGTACCAATCCGTGATAATATCATGACAGCATCAAATAAGGTAATCTAGAGTAGAAATATAATCCTAAGCAAGTTATGAAATGATCAGAGAATGTACTCGCCTGGTATCTGAATATCTGTGAGAATATACTGCCCGAGATGAGGTATCTGACTCCTATTTAGAGCAACACAAGTCAAGATGTATACAAGGGATGATAAATGAAATGTACAATGCATCCGCATGATGTCTAGGTCAAACTAGGCTAAAGTCAACACTTGGTCAACTCTAGTCAACCACACTAATCAAACTAGGTCAACTAGGTCAAGTCCTAGCCCAAACAAGTATAACAAGTCTCACTAGGCCTAACCAAGCCAAGGAAATCAAGGCTAGACATAAGTAAAGTAAAACAATATGAACCACACCAAGGCATATATATATATATATATACCATATAGGTATATATATTTACCACACATAGGGCTATTACCTATAATTAGTAATATATCTACATTACATATAGGGAAGCTATATATTTACATATATATTTCATATACAAGCATCAAACTTATATATATATATTTACATACTACATTATTCATATATATCTTGTATTACCTTACATACAACATACATGTATACCTTGCATATTTCCATTCATACTTACATATCCTAGATGCATACATACTTGGATTACCTATATTACATATCATACATGCCTACTTTGCATACATTATACCTGCTTTCATTTTCACTACATGAATTCATATCATGCATTTATACATTCATATCTACATGCATTCATACATATCATTCATATATGCAAACTTGCATACATCAAATAGGATCCTATTACATACTAGCATTTATACATATCATTTTCATACAAATATTCACATATAGCTTCTATACATGGATTCATTAATGCATTACATTACATTACAAGTGCATTCGAAAGGGGAAAAAAGAATGTGAAGGGGAAAGGGATAATAAAGGGACTGCTCGAGTGTACAGGTGATTGTCCTAGGATGTAAGGATATGCAATGAAGATGTGTGTGTGTGTATGTGATAGCTTGTGGGTGAGTGAAAGAGAGTACGTGTATAGTGGATCATGAGTGAATGAATTTGAGAGAGAGGGAATGATTTTAGTTTTTTATGTTCAAGTTACATGTTAACTTGAATCTCAGTTAATTTTCTAAAACTCAGTTTAATCAGTGCAATGTGTAAACAGTATAGGCATGTGAGTTTTCAGTTGTGTGCACATGTGTGTGTATGTAGCAGCATAGTGGTATCTCAGTTTGTGTGTGTCAATCTCAGATTTATATTCAGTGGAGTGTGTGTGTGTGTAATGTGATGTGTGTGTATATAGATTTCTGTGTGTGTGTCGAGTGTTCTCAGAAAAATAGTATAACGTGTGTAGGTATCAGTGTATGTAGATAGGTTCCCAGTTTGTACATGTGTGTGTGTTATATAGAGAATTCAGTAAGTAATAGATAGGTTTGGGTTCTCAGAGTTGTGACAGGCTTGGGAGTATAACATGTGTGTGCATATATAATATCAAAAATCAGTGAACAACTTAAGTATCAAACCAAATCTATATTCCAATATAAATTCTCAGTTTTACTCAATTTTAGATTTCAAGTAACCCTCAGCAATCATATACAAATTAGTTTGGCATACAAAAATCAATTCCAAAACTCAGTTATCAACCAATCCCAGGTTTTCTAATACAACCATTCTCAGGTTTTTCTAATACAACCATTCTCAGGTTTTATTCGAAAACAGTGAGCATAAACTTAAAACAATTAAACCCAATACAAATTCCAGGTTTTGCATATGAACAGGTTATCAATATAACTATCTAAACTCAGATTTTGTTTTAACCAACACATGTCAGTTCATTAGTTCTCAGGAAACAAACCGTGTATGCAAAAATCAGTTTACCAGTTATAAATCCAATGCAAATTCGAAACTGAAACCTCATGCTAACCTAAACCCTAATATGTACGTTAATTTCAGATGTGTATTAGTGAACCAACAGCACAACTTAATCAAATCAACAGTTTAATCATATATCAAATCTCAGAAAATTGAATTCAGCCCCGGTATCAGAACATTAGGATAATCTACAAATTCGAATTGAAAATAAACAACAATATCTATATTAATAGGTTGGTAATCACAGTCACACATGTGCACGTGTCCATAGTATCATCTCGTGTCATCCAGTGCCGGATACGGCGTGTCCACGTCACACGAACACTACACGTGCACACACGAATACGTAGTCTCGTGCACGCATGCACTCGTGTCTAGGACACGACACACGACACGAGACATGACGTGGGTGTGCACCTAGGTTCGCCACCTCTAGGGCTAGGGTTTTGTAATCCTGAGTCGTGTCTAGATCGTGTCTTTGTGAGACACGAAGCTTGTGTCAGTAGCCTATGGCCGACTGTGCAATTCCAGCACAAAATCCGTGCAGCTCAAAAATCTCACAAACTACACCATAAAACCCTACGAAATTTCATAGGCCACCTGTCAGTCAACTCCCCTACGTGTATATAAATTTTGTGTCCTCTCGTGCTGTGTCCAAGGAGAATTCGGACACGGGCAGCAGGACACCCGACCGAGACCCCGTGCAGCGTGTCCAGTGCAATTTAGGACACAAAAATGACACGAAACCGGACTCGGTCTTCACAAAAGTTAATATACATACATATATCTAGAGATTCATGCAATTATTTTTACAAAATACGAAAATTAAATCCTAAGTGGCATTCTATCAAACACTTGCACATACACATTGACACGTATCCGATACGGACAACAAACGGATACGATTTCTAACCAAATTTTAGGGACAGCTAGGAGACACCTAGATCTAGGCTAGGATGCAAAGAAATCAGAATATTAGCATAATTTAAGGAGTTTTACCTATAGGTGCCAATGGCAAAAAAATCCCCAAAATAGAGTGTTCCTCCTTGCTAGCTCGAATCCCCAAATTGCTCAAAAGCTGGAATTACTCTCCATAAACAAAAAATAGGAGAATATTAGACTCTAATGCAAGAAACTAGAGTCAAAAAAGAATTAAAATAGAAAAACTATAGATTGGGAAAGAATGGCCATACCTTTCTTTTCTAAAGGTTTGAATGATACAAAAGAGGCAAGAACAAAGGAATAAGAGATTATATAGGGAGTGTGTAAAACCCCTAATTTTCTACTATTATTTTTTTTAAATTTGGTACTGATTTAAATTTTTGTATTGTACGTCACGTAGTCGTATTATACGTCGCGCACGAATTTTAGTTTTCGAAATTGCTCGACGAGTGCGAATATGTGCGAGCGTACATATTTTATAAAAATATTTTCTTTTCTATTCTAATATACACTTTCAAAATTATATAATTATTATTCTTGCTATAAAAAGCCTTTTGTTTCTAAAAAGTTATTAATAATAAATAATATTTTGTATACTAGAAAAGCCTAATTATGTAAAGGATATTTGTTGCATACAAATATTTCGTTATTTATTTATTGGTCTATTTTAAATAAAAGTATAATTTTCAAAATTTATTAATAGTAATATTTTATTGTTCAAAAAGATATTTAAAAATATTTATTATTTTCAAAATTATTATTATTGGTATTTTGAAAAATATTTTTGGAAGTTATTTTGGCCAATTAAATCTTGATTTAATGTTTGGGATTATTTAAATAGATTAAACTAGTATCTATATTTGGAATTGGATTATTTGATTTGATTTTAAACTAAAGGGATTTAATTTAAAATAGGATTTGCATTTGGATTTGGATTTGAATTTAATAGATTGGTTTATCTAATTTGGGTTTAAACAATCCTAATCAATATCTAATTGGGAATTCTCACATCCTATATAAATAGGCAGGTACTCCTCCATTATTTTTTTTATCTCCACAAATTCCACAAAGTGTACGTACCTCGTGTCGGTGTTTCAACCATCCTCGTGTCAGTCGTGGCGGCCTCGGGTCCGACCCCGGGTGTCATTCCAATCTTATTCCATCTATTACAATTACATTAAATTTCTGTGTCGACAACCCCCGACACCAATAAATTTCTAAACCTATCATGTCCCCGTTATCCGCCATGCCTAACGTCCGCCCTCACCCTCGACGTACATCGACCCGACCAGCAACACCACCCACATAAACCCACCACCTCGACAGACCACCGGCCAACTCCGGCCGAGCCGGCCACATCCACCCCCGCTACTGCCAACCGCCCGTCTTCTCCCTCATCCCAGCCAAACCCGACCCCTACCAGTCCACCCCGTCGACTCCACTTCACCACCAGCCAACCCATTACCATCTGCCACCACCTAAAACCACCATCCCGACATCCCTCCGGTGGCCGAGCGCCACCGCCGACTTCGCCTAACCTCCTCCTTGTCGACACACATGACAGCCACCACCATCCGAAGAAAAAAAAATATATAGAAATAAGAAAACCCTAACTCTAACCTCTGTCGGCGACCGCCTCCGCCGTGGCCGCGCGCCGCCGACCCCGAGACGCTGCCGCTTGTGTGCCGCCAACCTCCGCGCGCGCATCGCAGCTCTCCGCCGAGTCCTTCCTCCCTCGTCGATCAAGTCGCAACCGCCCCGTCGTCGTGCGGCGCTCACCGTCCAGCCGCCGCACGCAGCACCACCCTTCCGCCCCAGTCTTCCTCCGCAGGCCACCGCGCCGGAGAACACCTCCGCGCGCCGAGCCGTCCGCCGGAGACGCGCCCTCTCCGAAACCCTCTCCGTCGGTTCCTCCTGTCTCCTCCTCCACGCGCCCATTTTCCTCCGCCTCCTCACCGCCTCCGCTTCCCTCCGCGCGCCGCCGGAGCGTCGCGCCGCCGCTCCGCACAATCCTCGCCCGCTCTCTCTCTCCCGAAGCCTCACCTCTTCCGCCCCCTTTCTCTTTTGACTTTTTCTTCAGTAGTTTTTTTTGGGTTCAGATTCTGTTCGGAGAAGAGTTTTGTTTGAGATATTTTGTTTTACTTATTTTGTTTTATTTTATTATTTATTTTGTTTTATATTTTTTATTTGTCATTTTTCAAATATTATTAGATATTTTATTATCAATTGAATTTTTAGTTTTTTTTAATATAAAATATATGGTAACAAAGTTAGTATTACTAATAGTAGTTTTAAATTTTGGAAGATTTATAGAGCCCTAATATATTTGTGAAAAATATATTATTTGATTATTTTAGGGTACTTAGATATAAATTTTGACCTTAGAATTATAGTTTTCTCGGTTTCCTAATATTTTCAAATATTTTTCTAAATTATTTTACTAATAGGTTTTCATCTATAAAAATCTTTTGTCAACCTTAAATTATTTAGCCTAAAAACGATTTTTCTTTTCTAAAATTTTCAAAGCAGTTATTTAAACAATATTTTTTTATCTGAAATCATATTTTTACAAAATTAGGATTTTTGCCTAAAAACGATTTTCAAATTTTCTAGTATTGGTCTAAAGACATAGTTTGACTCATAAAAATATTTTTATATAAATATTTTTTTCCTTTGCGAATTCCCTTTGATTACCAAAGATTGATCGTAACTAAATCGTGACTAATTCCAGTTTTCCTATCATCTCGCCAATCCTAGACTACCATATGTCCACTCTAGCTAACTTGACCCTTCTGGACCCAATGGAACTGACCATGCCACCAACCGAGGTCACCTTGCATAATTGTTGCACCAAAGTCGAAGTTCGTGCCACCATGATTATCGCAGCATACCAGGCGCTCTACCAGGCAAGACACCTTGCCATTAGCTGTTTATTTATTTTAGCTTATATTTTTATGCATGTTTATTATTTTCTTTATGCAAAATAAACTGTGATACATGGCATAACTGTTAGAACTTACTGTTCATTATTTTTTCTGCTCTGTATTATTTTTCTCTCATTAAACCTAGATTTAAAGGACCACCTTGTGTGTTGCATTCAATGGCATTGACACGTTGTAATACGAGGTTGTGTGTCGCATGTAGAATACGGAAGTGCGTGAATGGCTGGCCACCAGTACGTACAAGCCGTGCGAAAGGAATAACCGCTAATAGAGATTGCATGCTAGTTTGACTTAGCGGTTATAGTGGTTTGTGTTGTGGATGTAACACAGTAGGCATTGGATGGGGAGGACAATTTCTTAGCGTATGGGCTTCGATGCACTTCCCTTGTGACCCGGACTCTCCGCTGGAGATACGGGGTTGATGACCCATGCTCTTCCTGCTGGGGCCTCTGGTGCCCAAAGGGGGACTATGTCGTTCCTTTTCAGCCAGGGCCCATACGTAGGAAGGATTGTTCTTAACAACATTTCACTTAGAATGGTAGGCTACCATATCCGTTAGGTACGAGTACTTTTGGTTTGGGTACTTGTATCTGACCGTGACTTGGAACAATAACTTGTCACGGATTAGTTCGTCACATCTTGTCCTTGTTTGGTTGTAGGTGTGACTTACTACTTCGATGAGAAGGTATTGAACCTTGTTGGGGTCCGGATACCATATCGGATTCTTGGTATGGAAAGATACGTCGCCGTGAATTAGTTTACCATCTCCTGTCCTTGTTTGGTTGGGGGGATGGTACGCTCGTTCAGTAGGTGCGTATTGGATCATGTTATAGATTCGATTGACTTATTTATTGAGCAATATTTATTCAGTTTATATGGTATGCTATTATGTGTCTTGTTACGTCCCTCTGAGGACCTGGTTGTCTTGCCAGGTGTGTGCTATTGTCTTTTCGCAGGTGCTCTAGCTCTAGCCGTGATCTTCGCTATTTCTTCGAGGATGATTGCATTTGGATCGTCTTCGCTTCGCTCGCCACTCATTTCATTTTCTATGTACTTTTCTTTATTTTGTTGGTAGTTGATTTGTCTCCGCCCAACATATTGTATCAAGATAATTCATTATCTTTATATGATGTCTTTTATTCATTTATTTTGCGTGGATGAGATTAGTTATGGTTCTACTGCATTTTACAGCTTATGTATTTATACGAGGCTTCATATTGGAGTATGCTTCGTATGAATACAGCTGGCATGTCTACATTCCTAGTCCTACGTATTTTGGGACTGGGGCGTTACATGTTTTTGTGGTGGCCCATGCAGGTCAAGATAAATTGTTTGGTTACTTTACCATACCAAGCAAGCCTGCGAATAGGATTAGAAGTCTAGGATCTCATCCACATACTTGACCTCTTTCCTTGATTTTATCTACCGTTTGACTCATCAATTGCATCTTGCTTGCTTCCTTCCATCCATATTCTTATCTTTCCTTCGTGCTTGCTAGAGATTGACCCTACTAGTTAGCTGTCCCAAACACCATTAGTTTAATTCTTTAAGTTGGGTAGACTACCTTATGACCTAGCAACCCTTTTGACCTAGTGACCTATATTAGCAAGCTTATTAGATCCTAGAATCTAGAAGACCTAACCCTTCTAGCCAACCAAGGACTTGGACAAGAAGACTATAGGACAACTGTATGACTTAGAATCATTCTACCTTCTTTAAATCTTAATCTCTCGTATTTACCATTTTAACTAATGATGCTAATATAGCCTAGTATTTGCAAGCTTATTCTTTTATCAAGCTTGTTTCAAGACATATGTTATGTGGGCATGTCCACTAACATATGGTCTAATCAGAACCGGTGCATGATGGTCTGATCAACCGAGTGCACTTTGGTTCGCTTTTGTCTATTATTCTACGTGGATAAGGGACATAGCTAAACCTGTCCTTTAGAGTCCCATCTACGACTGCCTTGACAATTCTTTTGAAATTATTCGATCGTCTTTGAATCACGTATTCGTATTCGAAAATATCGTTCTTGAACTCCTTATTGCTTTCACCTTCACCTATTCTAGAAGGACGAAAGTATGGTACTAAAACTCCCACTAGCTTTCCTATCGATATTGATTCTTCATCCTAAACTACTCGTCATTTTCTTGGCCCTATCATGACCTTCTAAACGCTTAATTTAGGCGTTCGCCAAATTCGTTCTCTAAATTGTGCCCTCAACCTACTCTCAAGAGACCATAACTTTAAGGTCTCTAATTTATTCTTGAGCCCATACCATTCTTTATTGCGCGATATCTTAACCATTTTTCTTCTTGCATTAATTCATGATTATCTTAACCATTATTGAAATCACGACTCTAATGCATGTTTAATTAAACGTCGTTTTCTTATCTCGCCCAATAATTTAACTGTGCTTCCTTATCGATATACCCTTGTACCTTCTCACCCCCTCCTAATTCTAAATTTCGAGGACAAAATTCTTTTAAGTTGGATAGGATGTAAAACCCCTAATTTTTTACTATTATTTTTTTTAAATTTGGTACCGATTTAAATTTTTGTATTGTACGTCACGTAGTCGTATTATACGTCGCGCACGAATTTTAGTTTTTGAAATTTCTCGACGAGTGCGAATATGTGCGAGCGTACATATTTTATAAAAAAAATTTCTTTTCTATTTTAATATACACTTTCAAAATTATATAATTATTATTCTTGCTATAAAAAGCCTTTTGTTTCTAAAAAGTTATTAATAATAAATAATATTTTGTATACTAGAAAAGCCTAATTATGTAAAGGATATTTGTTGCATACAAATATTTCATTATTTATTTATTGGTCTATTTTAAATAAAAGTATAATTTTCAAAATTTATTAATAGTAATATTTTATTGTTCAAAAAGATATTTAAAAATATTTATTATTTTCGAAATTATTATTATTGGTATTTTGAAAAATATTTTTGGAAGTTATTTTGGCCAATTAAATCTTGATTTAATGTTTGGAATTATTTAAATAGATTAAACTAGTATCTATATTTGGAATTGGATTATTTGATTTGATTTTAAACTAAAGGGATTTAATTTAAAATAGGATTTGCATTTGGTTTTGGATTTGAATTTAATAGATTGGTTTATCTAATTTGGGTTTAAACAATCCTAATCATTATCTAATTGGGAATTCCCACATCCTATATAAATAGGCAGGTACTCCTCCATTATTTTTTTTATCTCCACAAATTCCTCCACAAATTCCACAAAGTGTACGTGTCTCGTGTCGGTGTTCCAACCATCCTCGTGTCAGCCGTGGCGGCCTCGGGTCCGACCCCGGGTGTCATTCCAATCTTATTCCATCTATTACAATTACATTAAATTTCTGTGTCGACAACCCCCGACACCAATAAATTTCTAAACCTATCCTGTCCCCGATATCCGCCATGCCTAACGTCCGCCCTCACCCTCGACGTACATCGACCCGACCAGAAACACCACCCACATAAACCCACCATCTCGACAGACCATCGGCCAACTCCGGCCGAGCCGGCCACATCCACCATCGCTACTGCCAACCGCCCGTCTTCTCCCTCATCCCAGCCAAACCCGACCCCCTACCAGTCCACCCCGTCGACTCCACTTCACCACCAGCCAACCCATCACCATCTGCCACAACCTAAAACCACCATCCCGACATCCCTCCGGTGGCCGAGCGCCACCGCCGACTTCGCCTAACCTCCTCCTTGCCGACACACATGACAGCCACCACCATCCGAAGAAAAAAAAATATAGAAATAAGAAAACCCTAACCCTAACCTTTGTCAGCGACCGCCTCCGCCGTGGCCGCGCGCCGCCGACCCCGAGACGCTGCCGCGTGTGTGCCGCCAACCTCCGCGCGCGCATCGCAGCTCTCCGCCGAGTCCTTCCTCCCCCGCCGATCAAGTCGCAACCGCCCCGTCGCCGTGCGGCGCTCACCGTCCAACCGTCGCACGCAGCACCACCCTTCCGCCCCAGTCTTCCTCCGCAGGCCGCCGCGCCGGAGAACACCTCCGCGCGCCGAGCTGTCCGCCGGAGACGCGCCCTCTCCGAAACCCTCTCAGCCGGTTCCTCCTGTCTCCTCCTCCACGCGCCCATTTTCCTCCGCCTCCTCACCGCCTCCGCTTCCATCCGCGCGCCGCCGGAGCGTCGCGCCGCCGCTCCGCACAATCCTCGCCCGCTCGCTCTTCCGAAGCCTCGCCTCTTCCGCCCCCTTTCTCTTTTGACTTTTTCTTCAGTAGTTTTTTTGGGTTCAGATTGTGTTCGGAGAAGAGTTTTGTTTGAGATATTTTGTTTTACTTATTTTGTTTTGTTTTATTATTTTATTTTGTTTTATATTTTTTATTTGTTATTTTTCAAATATTAGTAGATATTTTATTATCAATTGAATTTTTAGTTTTTTTTAATATAAAATATATGGTAACAAAGTTAGTATTACTAATAGTAGTTCTAAATTTTGGGAGATTTATAGAGCCCTAATATATTTGTGAAAAATATATTATTTGATTATTTTAGGGTACTTAGATATAAATTTTGACCTTAGAATTATAGTTTTCTCGGTTTCCTAATATTTTCAAATATTTTTCTAAATTATTTTACTAATAGTTTTTCATCTATAAAAATCTTTTGTCAACCTTAAAAAGTATTTAGCCTAAAAACGATTTTTCTTTTCTAAAATTTTCAAAGCAGTTATTTAAACAATATTTTTTATCTGAAATCATATTTTTACAAAATTAGGATTTTTGCCTAAAAACGATTTTCAAATTTTCTAGTATTGGTCTAAAGACATAGTTTGACTCATAAAAATATTTTTATATAAATATTTTTTTCCTTCGCGAATTCCCTTTGATTACCAAAGATTGATCGTAACTAAATCGTGACTAATTCCAGTTTTCCTATCATCTCGCCAATCCTAGACTACCATATGTCCACTCTAGCTAACTTGACCCTTCTGGACCCAATAAAACTGACCATGCCACCAACCGAGGTCACCTTGCATAATTGTTGCACCAAAGTCGAAGTTCGTGCCACCATGATTATCGCAGCACACCAGGCGCTCTACCAGGCAAAACACCTTGCCATTAGCTGTTTATTTATTTTAGCTCATATTTTCATGCATGTTTATTATTTTCTTTATGCAAAATAAACTGTGATACATGGCATAACTGTTAGAACTTACTGTTCATTATTTTTTCTGCTATGTATTATTTTTCTCACATTAAACCTAGATTTAAGGGACCACCTTGTGTGTTGCATTCATTGGCCTTGACATGTTGTAACACGAGGTTGTGTGTCGCATGTAGAACACGAAAGTACGTCATTGGCTGGCCACCAGTACGTACAAGCCGTGCGATAGGAATAACCGCTAATAGAGATTGCATGCTAGTTTGACTTAGCGGTTATAGTGGTTTGTGTTGTGGATGCAACACAGTAGGCATTGGGTGGGGAGGACAATTCCTTAGCGTATGGGCTTCGATGCACTTCCTTTGTGACCCGGACTCTCCGCTGGAGATACGGGGTTGATGACCCATGCTCTTCCTGCTGGGGCCTCTGGTGCCCAAAGGGGGACTATGCCGATCCTTTTCAGCCAGGGCCCATGCGTAGGAAGGATTGTTCTTAACAACATTTCACTTAGAATGGTAGGCTACCCTATCCGTTAGGTACGAGTACTTTTGGTTTGGGTACTTGTATCTGACCGTGACTTGGAACAATAACTTGTCGCAGATTAGTTCGTCACATCTTGTCCTTGTTTGGTTGTAGGTGTGACTTACTACTTCGATGAGAAGGTATTGAACCTTGTTGGGGTCCGGATACCATATCGGATTCTTGGCATGGAAAGATACGTCGCCGTGAATTAGTTTACCATCTCCTGTCCTTGTTTGGTTGGGGGGATGGTACGCTCGTTCAGTAGGTGCGTATTGGACCATGTTATAAATTCGATTGACTTATTTATTGAGCAATATTTATTCAGTTTATATGGCATGCTATTATGTGTCTTGTTACGTCCCTCTGAGGACCTGGTTGTCTTGCCAGGTGTGTGCTATTGTCTTTTCGCAGGTGCTCTAGCTCTAGCCGTGATCTTCGCTATTTCTTCGAGGATGATTACATTTGGATCGTCTTCCCTTCGCTCGCCACTCATTTCATTTTCTATGTACTTTTCTTTATTTTGTTGGTAGTTGATTTGTCTCCGCCCAACATATTGTATCAAGACAATTCATTATCTTTATATGATGTCTTTTATTCATTTATTTTGCGTGGATGAGATTAGTTATGGTTCTACTGCATTTTACAGCTTATGTATTTATACGAGGCTTCCATATATTGGAGTATGCTTCGTATGAATACAGCTGGCATGTCTACGTTCCTAGTCCTACGTATTTTGGGACTGGGGCGTTACAGAGGGAAGCCATAGGTGGCTGGTCATAAAAGGAGAAATTAGGGTTAGGGTTTAGTCTAATGGGCTATGGGCTAATTTGAATAGTCATGGAACCAATTCACGAGTCTCAAGTCATTGAACCTAATCCTTAATCCTCCTATTTGAAACTTGATTCTTAGTGACCTAACTTGGATTGACTTAAGTTAGACTAGGATCTCACTATACTGGTCAAGTCACCATAGCTAGGGTCAACATCTAGGTTGGTCTCCAAAGTCACAACAAGTAAAAGTCAAAATTAACAACCGTCAATACAATAATTAATCAAATAATTCAAATAAGTCAAAATGACCAAATTACCCCTAGGCTAAAAATGATAAATAGATATCCCAATCACATGGTTAGGCTCTAGGTCAGACTGTCTCTAGGGTTTCACTAGCAGCACATCAAAATCACAACTCATGGTTTTTAAATAGTTTTAAAAATGATCAAAAATCACCAAAAATCATATTACGATTTAAATATCATAAATAAATAATTAAAATCATAAAATTTTAAAATTACCCTCATTTAGAAAACTAGGTATTACATACGAAGAGTGGCTAACTGTCCATCCTACCACCCAGGCGTCCTGAAGAAGTGGGAAAGGTGGACCATCCCAAGTACTGTCATTATCACCAGTACGTCCATCACTCAACATAGGACAATTATGTGTTGAAGGGGGAAAATACAGCGTCTTATTAATGCCAACATCATATCGTTGGATTACGAAGAGAAGACCATCGCGGCTAACATTGTTACTCTCCAGTTCAAAAGTTTTCCAGTCGCAAAGATACAAGATGGCATCATCCCTACACCAAAGGCGACGATGGAAGTAGTCAACCTTCCGCCAGCACGGGACAATGCTCAAGGGCTCATCCCATTCTCTACGCCTCAAGACAGTGTCGTAAGAGTCCATCCGGACTAGGCTTCCGACACGATGAACCAGTAATCATGTCCATATTGCCTCTGAGTAGTCACCCCATTATGATAACCCAAAAGTTGTCATAACTCCCTAAAAAAAAATAGTCACGTCCATATTACCTCTGAACAATTATTCTTGGAAGAATGATGCTTGCCATGTCCATATAACCTCTGAGCAACGCCCCATTTCCCTGACGATTCTATACAATCGCCATCTATAGAACCCTTCACGTCTATATTACCTCTGAGTCGCTTTATACCCCAGAAGAGTATATCCTTATCATGTCCATATTACCTCTAAGTAAGAAAAGTGTCTTTACAAAAACTCTCGTGTTTGCCATGTCCACATAAGCTCTGAGCAAACACCTTGTTCCTAGGGGAATTATCCCCGTGAGGGAATTCTCACCCCTGTATAGGATCCACACCGTGAAGAGGGACAGAACAGAAAAGGAAAACAAAAACTTTAGATACAAAGAAGGCAATGTTTTTATTACAAAATGCGCATATAATCCCTCACAAGTTGAAGGACAAAAAGAAGCAAGAAATCAAAACTGGGAAGACTGGTCCTGAAGGTCTTCCAGCCAGTTCATCAGATGAGCCCTCCCTGTGCGATCCATGCACGGGCCCTCCTGTCGGCCTCCTAAAGTCTGGCAGTCTCATCTCCGACAGGGGTCCAAGCCTGACGCGCAAGAGCCAATTTGGCCTGACGAGTGCTGATATCCGCCTTCTCTTGAATCAGAGCCTCCGAACGTTGGCGAAGGACTTCTTCCTGGTCATCTGATTCCATCAGGCCATCCTCAGCAAGGACCAAAGCATCCGTCAGGTCCTGAATCTGTTCCCGGAGGTCTCTGCAATGCTCATCCGTGGCTGCGTGACGGCGGACTCGAGCCCCTTCGGCGTCAGCCAGTTCGACAATCTTTTATTCGACCTCCATAAGTCGATCTGAAAGAGCCCCGTGCATCTGCTCTTGACTCCTCACAAACTATCTTCAAAAATTGTGCTGTAGCTAAGACCGGCAGGGTACGATCGAGACCGTGGAGTTCCAGGGCAGCAGTTTTTAAGTCAGCTAGCAATCCTTTTGCAATCACGACTTGAGCCTCATATTCTGGATAGTTGCACAAGAGCTGTAACTGACCATCCCCTAGGTCCCGAATCCATCCGACCAACGGATGACCATGCAAAATACCCTCTATACCCAGAGTCAAAGCATTCCGAATGGCCTCCAGCAAAAGTTGGGCACAATATTTCTTGCCAGCCAGACTCATTGAAGTCACTGAGAAACTACAACCCAAGGACTAGCGAAAGCAAGAGCTGACTCTACCCCTGTACCATAACGGACACAAAAGAAGCCGTCAATGAGACACTCGATGGTTCGGGGTCACAGCCGTCTCTACAACCACCTTGATCATCGAGACTGGACTTGCAGCAATTCCTTGGGCCCCTTGCTTCGATGACCGTATCGTCGGTCGTTTGCCGGACAGTCAGAGCATCGGCTCCAGCACGGGCCTGCTTGAGGGCAGAAGAAGGAATCCCTCCCAAATTAGAACAAGTAGTGATATAGTCCCTCTCATCATCCCCCATGTTTCGAGATGCATCAGGCACAAGCTCTTCAGAGAATCCCAGCTCTGACCAAGAAGGTCTCGCCTGTTCAAATCGCACAATGATAAGATGTTAAAAGAATGGGCAAGTTCGAAGAATAAAAGGACTTACCCCAGAGGAAGACCCTGCAAAGCAGGTCATTGCACCCTTTATAGGCGCAGGGGTCATTCTGACTCTTTTTGTAGGAGGAAAAGTTTTCCCTGGCAAGAGCGGGCATGCTCGCAAGCTACCGAGAGTTCGTTCCTCCTCTCTCTCTTGTGCAGACGAGCTAGAACCATCATCGGCTTCACTCTCAGAGAACACAATCCCGGATGGAAGCGAAAAGGGTGAAGGAGGGGTTTCGAATTTCGTCCCCTTAAGCATACTCCGTTGACGATCATACTCCGACGAGAAGGTGTTGTATACACAATAAAGCTGGGCAGCATAGTATAGAAGACTCCCATCTTTCTGTAAATGAAGGGTAGTAAATATGGCCCACGTACGACTGGCATTATAATAATGCCAGGCCCGAGCACCATCTAAGAGACTACCTTTATAACCAAGGCAGAGGTTCGGATTACCCATCATCGCTTGGCTATAGCCAAATTGGCGGGCGAAACGACTGGGTAAATAAGGCTCCAAAACACCCAGTTTTGGTTCCTATACACCATGTGGGAAGGACGGATGGACTGCAACTAGAAGAACGCCCCATGGGTTGTAGGACCGATTATAGGAACGAGTTGTAAAGCGTAATACTCTAGAGGGGGGGTGAATAGAGTAGGCAGCGAAATTAACTATTTAAAAATGTTAGTAACAAGATCACAGATAATATATCACAGATATGTAAATGAAAAGTAGAGAGTAGAGAGCAAACGCAAACACAAGGATGTATACCGGTTTCCCTCTGTTGAGGACTAGTCCAGTCGGAAGAACTCTAGCTTCCAGTTGAATCCACTATGGAAAATCACCACAAGTTTTCATCCGAAGTTCTTGCAACTTCTACAACGCGAGCTTTGATCCGAAGTACTCGACCAACTTCAATTGTGAAGTGTGTAACTTCAATCAAGCCTCCGATTACAACCACTCTGAAACTTCTAGACCGTACCGCACTGGCAAATCGACTAGAGGATTGTAACTGGCTTAGGATTTGAAAATGAATAGCTCAGAATACTTTGGAAGAAGTAATAGGCTTATAGAGAAGAGATATGAAAGTGAATGAGTGTGTTAAAATGATCGAAATCCTTCTCTATTTATAGTTTTTCCAAAGGCAGAATTCTGACAGAATTTGGGCAGAATTCGGGCAGAACTCTATGAGCAAATCTCGATGGAATCCGAAACTGCAGGGAGACCAAGTTCAAAAAGCAATATTCACTAACTGAACTCTGGCCGAACTCTGACCGAATTCTGGCCGAACTCTGGCCGAATTCTGTCCGAGTTCTATTGGAGTTCTGTCAGGGTTTTTGCAAATTAGTTTTGGGCTTTTCGAAAAGTCAGGCAGTTAGGAAGTAGATTGGGCTTTTGTAAGTGGGCTTGTTTTCAAAATGAAAGGATATTTTGAAAACGTTTCTTGGGTAGCCTATTTGCCAGTACGATGCAGTGTACATCGTATTCCTAGACTCAATAAATATGAAAAATACATTGATGAATTAGAAAAACCAAGAGCCCTTTGATGACGTATTTCTTCAAAACTTGAACAGACTTGAAGATGCCTTTTTCACTTGACGGCGGTCGTCCAAAGATAAACAGATCTAGAAATCTGAATACCTTTCGGGTTCTTCGCCCCCGAACCCCTGACGGGGGACGCTGCCCCCTCGACCCCTGTCCGCTGACCGGGCAGCGGAACCCCCGATGCGAGGCCCCGAATAGGTCGTTAGGCGGTTCAGAGAAATCTTCTTGTATAACGCCGTCTTTGGCCCATCAATAATTCTCCATTGCATATGTCCTGGTTTGACAAAGCTTGATCATGCTTACAGCATGTCTATAAGAACATGTTAGACAAACAAACCAATATGATACAAGCATAGCAAGATGATATAGAACAATTAGGACAATGCTAATATTAGGACAATGCTAAGTTTAAGTAGCAACATGATAGTGATTACATGAATATTAGTGACATCATTATGTTAAACTTAATTGATTAGCCATATTCAAAAACATAATATAATCATTGGGCTAACATGGGTCAGGTCCTCGTCCACCAACTTCTCGTCAGAACGGAAGCTACCATAGGAGGGCAGAACACGATAGATGGCATACTCTCCCAACCGACCGAGCATCCACCGACAAGTAGGAAGGTCCCGAGGAACCCACACTGCACGCTCGTAATTGTGCAAAGTTGCATCCTCTGCCTCATATCCTAAAATTGTATCAGGTTTTATCAGACCGGGATGATGCAGAGCCAACCAACCCATCAGGTAGTGATACGGGAGCTCAACTAACGGGAAGTCCTCGTCACTACCCTCATAATTAAGAATCTTCTGTGAGAAATCTCGTAGACCGTACAGCAGGTTGCACACCATAGCCGATAACAATAACAAAGGTTGCCTGAATGTCAGCCTCATGGCGGGCAGGATCAGATCCTAGCTAATCCCGCTAACTAGACCAGAACCCTCCGGCACTACAGCCATCCACAGTCATACCATCAAGAAGGCAGCCAAGGTCACTTTCGGGCTCACTGGGACCAGATTCTGGCTGAAGAAGCTGTGATTGTTAGAAGTGGGACCACCCTCAGCATCAACAGACCAATGTCATCTACCTCATCAACAGTATACACTGGGCACGAGGCATAGTAGGGCATCCCCGGCGTCGAGGAAACTCGGATAAAGATATAATTAACCCAAGCTTGGATATGGGGAAGGTCCTGCACCTGGCCTTGGTATCTGTACACTTGGTAGTAGCAGAATAGCTCCTTATACACATTCATCATAGCAGGATGCTCGGTCTCCAAGGCTAAGAACTCCCTATTACAGGGAGTATACTCCTCATAAGGTTGACTCCCCCATGGTAGCTTAGATAGGGCTCATATCTCATGAAGAGCTAAACCCAACTCACCGCAGGGAGTGAAGAACGTCCTTGTATGATGATCGAACATCTCCAGCAGGGCGAGGAAAAGAGCACGGTTGGCAGCAATTTCGTGCATGGAGGCTTTAACGCAGCTGTAAATACCCGCTTCCTTCAAGTCCCCCTTGAACTTTCTTATTGCACAAAGGGACAATACCTTCCACTCCAATTCAGGATGGATCGACCCATCAACGTGAAAGTTACCCTTCGGGTAAGTACAGCAGGCAAATAGTAACCTGTTAGCAAAAAGAGAAGCATGATAGGGGCGCACCTCAGCAGTGAATGCTTCAGATACCTGACTGGGGAGAAGGACACGTAGCGTGGTATGCAAACCCTCAGGCACAGCACGAAAGCAATCCTTTGGGTCAGAACAGGCCTCCTCCTTAATACGGCCAACTAGCAGGTTCTGGCATTCAGGTGTCAGGTCCCAGCACATATTGTGCGATTCAGATAGGCAGAAGAAAGCAGAAAGTGGGAGATGACGAGAAACGGAAGGCACGAACAAAGGAGTGCCACCGGCGTTATCGAAATACCAGTCTTCGATGATGTTTAAAAATGTCGTGTTTTCCAATACCAATTCATCGCCAAATAAGAAGCAAGGTTTCAGCATTTCGGCAGTATTACGAGCATCCGACAATCGACCCCGATCCATCATACGACGTAGATAGATAAGGCCTTGCTCCCTAATCACGGCCAAACAACTTCTTGATTGACCAGAAGTGAGTCACCGAGCAGAAGAATGGGCAAATGTCTCTATGGAACCACTGCCTACGGTGCCTACGGTTAAAGCCAAAAGGAAGTCCCTGAGGAAAGCTGAAGTTACAGGGACTGCATAAAAGATGCCAAAAGGATGAGAAGTTAGGCATTAAAAGTCTGTATGTCTTCAAAAGCAATACCAGCAAGGCAAAAACGCCAAATGTCGCTTCAAGATCGTATCGCAGAAAGCACACCATTTTTGGTAAAAATCAAAAAATGAAGTCAGATGCTTACTGATAATAGGAGGCCGTACTTCTTCATCAATGAAGAGTTGTTCGACAGCGACATCCTGAGAAGCCAACTGTTTGCTTCGAGCCGGATGATGGCTCGTTCCCTCTTTGGTAGTTTGCTCCAGGATAGAGACCTCAGATGGCCTTGTCAACTCTATGGCTGCTCGAAGGTTACCACTTGCTACAGATCGAGGAGAACCGATTACGCCACCATAGGTTCTCAGAGAGCCAGCTACAGGTGCTTCTAGTTTTTCGGGTTTCTTGGGGGCTATGGCGAAGAGCTAGGGTTTTGAAGAAAGAGAGAACTCTGGCATAGACTACTGAAGAAAATACGAAGGCAGGAAGGTTCTCTCTCCCAAAAAATGCCTACTTATAAGAAATGGCATGTTCGCGATAGAAGATAAAACACTTCGGACGACGTGGGTTCAAAAAAAAAAGGGTCATGATGAACGTTCGCGTGATACGAGGAGTCATAATCACGCTTAAGGATGAGCGGCTTAACACATTTAATGCTGGAGCCTAAGCACATCGTTAGCCTGTCCACAGGAAGTGATGGGTATGTCCTCTACACACAAAAAATGAGACACATGTCATGCCTCTTTTCAAAGTGCCCCGAGCTTGACCTAAGTTTGAGACACTTTGAAGGGGTCTTATAGAAGCATAAAAAATTACAGCTGATGCAAGGCGCCGGAGGGTGCACTCGTCACCCACCCTCTTCCTACCATGGTCCAGATGAAATATAACGCAGGTTAGTATCCCCCACTACGGACCTAACATCATAGCGGCACAGACAGTCAAATGCGCAGACCAACCAAAGAAGAAGACATTCTCAGGATGAAGTTCAGAAAAAAGCACTCTAAAGAAGAAGACATTCTCAGGATAAAGTTCAAAAAAAAGCACTCTTCTTATTGATCGCAGCTACAAGGGTCTATTACACAGGCCTATTGCAAGTACATAAGAAAGAAGTTTCTTGAACCTCATTTACAAGGATCAATTACAAGGTCATTGTTACACAGGTGAGAATAGAAATTTCTATGAACATAAGAGAAGGATTGTCTTCAATGGGCAGCCTTCACAGTGTGATCGTCATAGGCATAAGAGAGATGTACAGTCTACATCAAAGTCGCTCCTCTACTGACTCACAGTGTCATCAGAGCCAACCCTCTTGTCACCAAGAGAAGCTAGAGCTCTAATATATACTGAAGTAGTGGAAGACCGAGAACCACAGCACGGTGAAACCCGTTGCTCCCAAAGATCAAGGCAGAGCACAGTCGTCTATTCATTGGGTGAGAAACTGATCTCGAGCCCATAGCTTGGATCTCCCACATCCCTTAGGCATCCCTCAGAGTCGAACTCCCTAAGAAGGACATTTGCATACTTCTCATGGGCAGTGATGGCTCCTTCTACACAGAGTTCCTCCATAAGAATGTGGATCCTACAAACGAGAGAAGCCTCAACCAGCAGCCAACTTACACAAGGCTGATCGTCGCTCAAAGTTATGTTTGGATCTCGTATGGTGGTGTAGGATTCCGAGAAGAAGACAGCGACACTTCAGAGGAGAACTTCCCTTTTTATAGGACCGAGAGTGGCTTAGAACGCACACCACATGGCCGATGGTTAGAATTCCCATATTAATAGGACAAACCTAAGACTCAGCACTTTGAATGTTGGTCACAGACCCTTGGAATTCCCCATATTACGGGGGCAATTAAGAGGGAAGTCCTTAAAGAGCGGGTATTTATCGCTCTTTACTTTGAAGAAGCCAGAGCCTTCGAGCCAGAGGCGCAGCCACCTGCCTGCGCCAACCTCAGGAACAAGATGGTGGTATAGCCTTCCTCCCATTCTTTTATTCCAAAAGCCAGTGTTTGCACTTCAAAGGCGCAGCTATCTGTCTGTGCCAATATCAGACGCGCAAGGGTGTCATACCCTTCCCTTCGCAGCCAACGCCTTCACTTTTCAGAGGTGCAGCTACTTACATGCGTCCGCATGAGGCACAGGATGGTGATATGCTCACACCATCTCCATTCCTACGGCAAAGTCATCTGCTCCGGATCAAAAGCTTAAGTCACTTGTCTACAAGAGACTTCGGAACTTCTATCACAGCCAATACAAGTCAATATGTCGCTCCAAAAGCACAGTAACATCGCCAACCTGAAGCACAAGCCTACTTGTTGCCTACAGCACAGTGACTCTGGTAGCCGAAAACACAGCTTTGAAAGTTGCTCTATACGCACAAAAGTCTCATCGTCATTCGAAGCCAAGTCTACTAGTCGCCTGGAAGCACAGATGTTCTGTTGTCTCCAGAAGCACGGTCTACTCATCGCCTAGAAGCGCAGCAGCACTTAGTCCTCACCAGAGGTGCAGGAAGCATGGGTCCACCCTAATTGGTTTGTTTAAACCGTCTCTTGCATAGAAGATTAGGATTAAATCATTATTGATATTATATCAGATTGATTTAAATCTTAGATGAGGATCAATTAGACTCCAAATCTAGGATGAAATCCTAAGATTTATTCGGCTATATCCGAGCAAGCAAATCGGCATGCGCCACGTGTTACCTCCTTCAGTTATGTTTATAACCACCAGAGATCTGGTGTGAGGGAAATCTTGATGTCCGCCGCGTGTCAGCGCCGCAGAAGCCTGTACCGTGCAATGACGACAGATACTTTCATATCTCAGGAACCCTAATACACATCGCATATGTGCTCGGTTCTCTATAAATAGAAGGGGTTCTTATTCTACTAAAGTATTGAAAAGACAGGAAACATTGACAATCGACAATCTTCAAAGGAGCAGCAATCTCCATCCATAATGAGTCGGCCACCCTCATCCACCTATCAACCAAAGAACCAACCAACCATCTTTAAGGGATCTTCTCATCTAGACAGCCTCTTGATTGGTGACCCCAGAGTCCCATCAAAGGTGCCAGAGAGCCATATCAAGGTTGATTTATCGTCAGATCATCAACAGAGTAAAGGAGCCGCTGCAGTGCTCGATCTCCATCGTCACACTTTTCCATAAACATCTTCTCCCTATACTTAGAATATCCTGTTTAGGATTTCCTAATTTGTACACAAATACCTTATACGTTTAGTAAAGCAAAAAGTTCGTTCAACCTTTTGTTACGTTGAACACCCCATACGGGAAAATTGGTTTTGCACTTCATGAGATAAAATATCTCTCACATCTTCCAATGGGTAACAACCCATATGAAGAATATATGCCCACTAATGAAGAACTGGATATCCTGTCTACAGAGAACCTTCAGATGGTAGCTGTATTTGAGGAGCTTATGTACCATTATAAGATATGCTCTTTTTATTACAAAATGCTTCCACAGGGACCTGTTATACAACCAAGTGGCTGCCTTATTTGTTTTTAGGCCATATCTTTGAAGACAATGTAGTCGAAAGTCAGGCTTACGATCCTTGCTTCTTCAAACCGCTCAACCGCATCGATATTGAAAAACTGATAGAAAAGTCCAAGCATATCGATAACATCTTAGATATAGATTGGTACCCTTTTAAGGCTGGTACTACTATTGAGAGTTATCTCAGGCAAGGTTACAGACCCATGTCAAAAGGAGCCCAGTTGGCGGGTTTTCTTTCTTTGTGGCTGCGACGGTTTGTTTCCGGGGCCATTGCAGTCGATAGATTTCACCAAGGTGTACTATTTATTGTTGTGCGTGTAATATTTGGTCACAAGATGGACATTCTTTCAGCGATGACTTGTCACCTGAACACATGACTACGTTCTTTTGTTGACACCATGTTGCATGATAAGGCTGTTCGGCTGGATTTTTCCCGCACCGAAATGCCTTATACCTATTTTTTGGGTGGTTATTGCTACACCATCCCAGCTTGATGAACCCTAATATGGGTGAAATTGGACACAACTTTATCAAGCATTATTCCAATGCTCGATGGAATATAAATACACTTTCAGAATGCAGAAGAGCTTTGAACCGAGGATCTGGATGGAGATTTCAATGTGTCCTTCCCCCTTCATGATATGAGAATCTTTCCTACAGCTTATGGATTTAGAAACGGTGTCTCTCTGTCTGTCTCTGGCTAATTTTGCATGGTTGAATACAATACTGCCGTCTTACCTAGTATACCAATTTGAGGAAGGCTTTTTTCTGGAACCATATTTGCCAAGTCAATTCGCTTGGCAATTTGGCTATGACCGGCTGCATGTGGAGATTGCCACTACTTGCCTACAGGCCAAGGGTTTCCTGATTTATGGTGCTAGAGCTTGGAGATATTATAATAGAAAAGACACAAAAGCTATGTTCTCTACGCCCAATAATCTTTTTCAGGGTCCGCGTATGTTATACACATACACGAATTTCTATACTTCGGTAAACACTTTCATCAAAAACTTTCATCTGGCCAACAACTTTGCTAGTGATAAGCGATCAAAGGCTGGAGTCCGTACTGCACAATTGTTCAGGGATGTTGTAACATCCCAATCCCAAAATACTTAGGACTAAGTACGTAAACATGCCAGCTGTATACCTACGAAGTATGCTCTAATGTATGGAACCGCCGTATGTATAAAGCTGTAAAATATAGTAAACCATGGTAACTAAATCTCATCCACAAAATCAAGAGAATAATGTTTTAAATCAACTCATAAATTATTATTTTGTATAAAAGTTGGGCGGAGACAAATCCACTACCAATAAATTTTATGAAAAGAATACATAAATGATGAAAGAATCTGTCGAGTGAAGCAAAGACGAACCGAGAGCAATCATATTCCTCGGAGAAATAAAGAGGATCACGGCCTTGGCTAGAACACCTGTGAAAAGTTACAAAGCACACACCTGGAGAGATCACCATGTCCTCAGAGGGACGTAACAAGATACATAAAGAACATGCCATATAAACCGTTATATATAATAGAGACTAAAAGGAGATACATGCAATAGGGTGCCAACCAGTTCTACAGTGATAATAAAGTTAAGAAAAGACCTTCGATGCATGGGCACCTTTGGCTACAGGGGCAGGAAACTCAGGTATGGTCCTACCAGGATACCAGGGACCTTAAAGCATAACATTCATCGAATGTCAGAGGCTAGCAGGATCAGGAATAGGAAAGTGCATACGTGACCCATACGTTAGGGAACTGTTCTCCCTACCCAATGCCTAGTAGGGTTGCATCCATGTCCCATAGGAACCTCTAGTAACTGCCAAGTCTACTATCATGCAATTCTATTGGCAGTTTACTCCTATCCGTCGTACGCCTCATACATATTGGTAGCCGGCCGACTACACGAGTATGCATCCAACATATACTCACAACACGTGATAAGGCATAGGTCAAGGTCATATGAGATATACCAATACCTCATCACCAATGGATGGTCATTAGTCTAAGTCAATACAAGTAAATAGAACAAAACAAGTAAAACGACTGATACAATCGCTTGCACCCGACTGTGACTTGGACGCACAATGATATAATAATATCAACAGGTAAAAGTGCTGAAAATAAATAATTGAAAATAAGATAAAGTAAATCAAAGAGTGAGGTGGTGTCACGACCCGCACCCTAGAGTAAGGGCACGAGAAGTGGGTACGTCCAGCCTACGCCGCAGTGTCGGCGGTAGAACGTTGTCCTAGGTCACAACATCTAACAATATAATGCTAAGCAGTTTATACTCCCCGAATGGGGGTGACATAGCAGAATGTAAACTCAATCACATCTAAGGTAGAGCATAATAGAAGATAGATAAAACATAAAATCCATAAAGAGATACAGCATATAGAAGTCTAAGTGTCTAAGATACACAAACCCAGAAATACATCTCAAAGCTCAAATACAGTAATCCATAAATACAACCCAAGACAACTAAAAATAAACTATGAGCAAAACCCTAGCTATCTATACAATCTCTACTGTGTCTCCTCTAGGGTAGCAGGCAACCTCCAAGCTATCTGTAAAATTTATCAACAGGTCCAGTCAGGACAGGAGAGAGCACAGTACATCTCATGCAGTTCATATCATGGCAGAAAATATAAAGCAAGCAATAGAGTAAGATACATGAAACGCTGTAAGAAGATGTACATGAAAACAGAAGAGATATTTGATAACTGGAAATATATACATGATAAGTAAGAACTGTAAGTGACTAGTGATTTAGAGTATGAGATGGCATGTAATTGGCTTAGGTTGAACATGATGTACATGATTGAACATGTGGGACATCAACCAATAAGGCTGTGTTGTACATGATAAAATATGAAAAGTAACAGAGTGAACATGATGGGTAAATCACATGACCATTTATACTCACCCCTACCCACAATCAATACACAAGGATCCGTTCAAGTTACGTTACGAACATGATATTTTGGTTATACAGGAAACACATGAGGAAACATGAGCGTACATGAAAGAACATAAGAGTACATGAACGTACATAAAAGAACATGAGAGAACATGAGTGTACATGTATAACACAGAAGCAAGGAATACATGATGTACATAAAATACATGTCATAAAGTATCCGATGCGCCCGCTAAGGGGGATAACATCCCAAGAAAAGATCCATATAGTACCAATCCGTGATGATAACGTGACAGCATCAAGTAAAGTAATCTAGAGCAAGAATATAAGTCGTGACAAGTATGAAACGATCAGAGAATGTACTCGCCTGATATCCTGAACAGCTGATATGAAAAGATGGCCAACTGGAGTCACAGAGTCCTAGTTATAGCAACACAGGTTATAAAGAGTTCAATTTATATGGTAATTAAAATTATAATACAATCTACATGATTCTAAGTCAATCTAGGTCAAAGTCAACTCTTGGTCAACTCTGGTCAACCATACTAGTCAAACTAGGTTAACTAGGCAGTACTAGGTCTAAACCTAGACTAACAAATCTCATTAGGCCTAACCAAGCCTAGACTAACACTCACACAAAATCACAAAGCTACACAAGTTATCAAACACACATTACATATATATATTTATTACAAACAAGGTGCATAAAGACAAGGAGTGAGTGATACATGAATGTGGATATGGCAATATGTACATAGCAGTACAATGTGTTCAAGTGTGAGGGGGTTATGTTAGAAGGATAACATTTAGCAAGGGTTTATTGTGTCACATAGAAGAAATAACATGTAAAGCATAGGTTTAGCATGTGTGTGTGTGGGTGTTAATCATAACAAAAGGGTTTATTTATACATCAAAGGGTTTACTCATAACAGTAAGTAGGTTTTATGTGTATTCATGCTTGGGGTTACTGACAACATGTAGAAGGGGGTTTTAACATATAAACATGGTGCTAAGTGCGAATATGGCATCATACATTCCTATCATGTTGGCATTCATATATAGCATACATTCATACTTGATTACGTTACTTACTTACATATGGATACTTGCATACATGTTTCAATACCTTGTATTACCTTACATATCATGTTATATATTATCATTCATTTCTTTCATATATTACATTCTATATTACCTATATACATGTATTTCCTCCATTCATTCATGCTTGTATCATATACTCTACATTACCATACATGTTATCATTATATATTGTATTACAATATTTATACATTATGCATTTATATCTAGCATTCATTATATACTTTCATGCATACATTGTATATCATTCTTTCATTCATGCATTGCTTATATGCATTATATTAATTGCATTCCTACATGCTTGCATTCAACCATATATATGTATTAATGTAAAAAGAATATATATCATATATATATTATTTCATTCATCTAACATATCATACATTACATACTCTATATTCATTTAATATCCATACTACATAGGCTCATAGGTTACACAAAATGCATATATCGTATAGTCATTCTTCTACTTAAAATCAATACTGTACCAATTGGGCCTTTACTAAATTCTAGGATCAAAGTATGTTGTAGCTCTTCGTGTTAGCTTTCTGAAACTTTAAACGGATCGCATTTTCGTGTCCGGAAGCTCCCGGAATCACGAAAACACCGAAACGCGTTCGTCTTTCGTATAGCTGACACTCAAACAATTGTACAGAAAGTTCTAGAAATAATTTGGCTCATTAAAATATATATTTGGAAAGCTAACTTCGATACACTTCTTTTAAAAAAACGGGAGATTAATTGGAGTTATGAGATAAAAGTAATGGCATTTCTAAGTTGCTCTAGCTACTAAAAATGTGGATAAAAATTATGACGAATTTAGGTAGTTGAGACAAAAGAAACACAAGTATATAACATAATATATCAAGAACTCATTCTCTACACTAATATATATATATGAGACACTATAGAACACATCTCCAATACAAAAATATGAGATTAAACATGTAATAATTTATTCATACATAACAACAACACATAGTGTATCCAAATTTGGGGTTTTCCCACATGGACACAACCACAACACAAAGGACACTCCTATGACCTCCAAATGGACACGAAATGGACACAAATGGAGATACAACCATGGGGGTCCTATTGGTTCAAAATATTCCTATATGTATGTAGGGATGGATTAGAGGAGAGATTATACCTTCCGGAAGAGAGATTCAAAGAAAAATCCTTCCGACACAACACCGACACGTAGAGATTCTAAAAGGACACGAACGAGCTCCGAATCCTCCCAAACTTGGCGAGCACCCTCTAACCATAGAGTAGAGGAGAAATGAAGAAGATTTGGTGGAAGAAGGGGTTGATTTGGAGATGAAATTTATGGAGGTTCATCTCTAAATTAATTTGGGGAAGAACAAGAGAAAGAAAGTGGATGAAAACAAATGAATGAAGGAGTGACTCACTCCTTATCCCCCCCATAGGTGGCTGCCCAAAAATGGTGAGATGTCCCCTATTTGAATGTCCAAAATGCCCTCCACTAATCTATTTGATTTAAATTAGGAATGGGTTAAAGGTTGAGGTCAATTTAGTCTAGTTTTAAGTCTCTAATTAAACTAAACCTATCCATAAATAATTAGTCTAACTACTAACTAAAATTAATATCATGTGGACTAAAATTAATATCATGTGGGCCATGCCTAACTAGTGTGTGGGTCCCACTAGAGTCAAACTACCCCCCCGGGTCCCCGTTTCAAGTCGGATTGAGTTGAAATTCGAACCCGACTCTAATAACCCCAAAACAATATCATAAATAATAAAATAAATTTCAACCCCAAAATAATATCATAAATATTAAAATAAATTTTAAAAATATTCAAAAATATGAAATGACAAAAATACCCCTGTTTCTGAAAACTGGGGGTGACAGGTGGCAAGGTATCTTGCCTGACAGTGCGGGAATAGCAACTCCAAGCAATCAATCATGTTAGCAAGAAATCTCAAAATCCACGAACGGCTCCGGATGTTGAAACAAACATCAAGAATGTTCCCGATGTAAAATATATATCTAGGAAATGCCTGTCCAATAGTCCAATTCTGGAACAGGGGCAAAATCGTAATTTCGGGTAAAACGATGTCCGCCGTTGGACCCATTTTGCCCAAAAATGTGTGCCAATGGCTATGATCTCTAAAGTCATCAAACTACATCTCTACGGGTCTGGTTTGAGGAGACAAACCCAACCGTATGTCCAAAGTTGGATTCCGGTGGACCGTGCATAATTTCGTCCGTTGGAGCGGGTCGCGGGCCCGCCAAATAAGCGTTCCGTCGACCTTCTCATATTTGGACCAAACTTGGCACACAGGACCAGAATAATAATACGGTACTGCTGGCACAAGCTTCGTATCGATTTGACGAACATGCACAAAGTAATTCAGGAATTTGCAAAGAGGCCGATACGGTAAATTTTGACGGATACGGATCAAATTCGTCACGCACACGCAACCAATTCGAATTCCGTCAAAGCCCACACGTCCGCGAAGTCGATACGCTCCTTTCGATGCTTTCGGTTCGTGACCAAGTCGTTCGGTTTGTCAGGACGGACTCCGTATCAAGGTTTTTCTACGTTTTAAAAACAGATTTTTTGCCAATTTCAACCTAATTTTAAACAGAATATAATAAGTAATAAAATAAAATAATTAATAGGTTTTAATCTAGGTCAGGTTATCTAAAACACTCTTTTAATCTAGGTCAGGTTATCTAAAATATTGTTCAAGTAGATTTCTAAGATTAGCGATAGATTGGTCGCAAATCGACCGTAAATATGGGTAGTTGGGACAGTTTCTATAGTCCAAAAATCGAAATTTTTCTCGATTTTGGAACTCGATTCTTGACGTACATAAAGTGAATTAAAATAAACTATCTTAAAGGATTTGGAGTCGGTTCGGTTGGGAACACACCTGCGAAAATGACTCGAAATATAGTGGGGCGTGGAAACGAAAAACTCGCCTCGAAGGGGGGTGCGGCAACTGTTATTGTCGCTGCCTTTCGTGGCATTGCGTACTGAAGTTGCCGCCATTGCTGTCGCGCACGGGGGTGGCACTCGACCGGCCGGCAAGTGGTGGCGACGCAGCCAGGTGGGGGGTCGCCTAGGGATGGCTAGGGTTTCGTGATTTTTGTTTCTCTTTTATTTTCCTCTTCGTATACTATATAAGTGGTCGGGGAACTGAGCCTAGGCTCGGGTTGTTCACGGGTGAACAGTAACTCCCGCGAGTACTGTTTACTCGTGATTTTTTTTTTTCTTTTTCTTTTTCCTATTCCTATTCTAATCCGTAAAAAAAAAGAATATTGCTTAATAAAATGAATACATTAAAACCTTAACAAATTGTATTAACGTATACCTAGTATGTATACATATAATATTAATACCTTATATATGTAGCACACTCAAAAATATATCTATATATATATATATATATATATATATATATATATATATATATATATATATATATATATATATATATCGGTATATATTATTCTAGCCTCGACTCACATAATTCATCAGGATAAACAACATATATTTTAAACTTTCTAAAATATCTAAAAACATTTGAAACCAAGTATTTATTTACTTTATATAATAAAAGCACTTATTTAATATTGACACCCTTGATATATTTAAACAAAATTTAATTTACAAATATTTCTGAAATAAATAAACATTAAAATGAAAAACATAACCAAGTACAAAATAATTCTTAAAGTAAATGAATATTGCAACAACTTAGGGTGTATGGCTAATACGCTAGTCAGGGCACACAACTGCACTAGCCATGCCATATTTACTAGTCGACATGCGTAGTGAAATCTAACCACGACTAAGACTATATTTATAAAAAAACCCAAAAAAATCATTATTATAAAATCAAATCAAATAAAATCATTAAAAATTTTGGGGGTTACAGATGCAAAATATCGAGACCCTGCTGATGAACCTCTGGAGGCTTCTCTTTTGGGCTTCCTAGATGAAGTAAATGATCCATTGAACGTATCACTAAAGGTACCAAAGGAGAAGTCTCCCGCCAAGGGGCTTAAGAATAGGAAGACTGGAGAGTCATCTGCTCCTTCACACCATGATGATCATCCTTCTTCACCTAAGGCTCTAGGGAAGAAACAGACAAAGACCACTTTGGTCATTAATGAACAGCCTACCACCAGGACAACTCGGTCCCAGTCAAAGCAGAAGCATAATGGGGCATCCCCGGGAAAGGAGAGGCAACTCCTTCTTCGGTTCTAAAACAGAGTGGAGTCGCCCGAAAAGAAGTGCCCAGAATTCCTAATATACGAGACGACCATGATGAGGTCGAAAAAGAAGTTGAAGCACCTCTGCTACGGAAGGCCAGAAGAAAATTTCTGGTGACTCGAGCAGAACGTCAAGCAATTAACGCTTCCTCCATCCCTTCCAGACCAAAGGAATCTTCTAGTAGACCTGATACATCATTAACCTCGCAGAAGGATCTGCCATCTCAAAAAGGTAATCTCTGTACTTTTAAGCATAATTAAGATATAAATGATATATATTGATATTATTTTTTTTCATCTACAGAGACTACAACAATTGATATTCCAATCTCAGTTACTACCGAAGAAATCCTAGGATATCGAGTTATGCGGACGACTGTTTCTATAACTGCACTGGCTGCAACAGGAGTAACACAGTCATCCCCAACTCTATATGTCCCAGAGGCTACATTCCCCGAGGAGGAGTTGCCTCTTATATAATCTCAAGCCGGGGTTGCCAATCTTTCGGCCGCTCAAACTCCAACTCGTTCTCAAGAAGATCGAAAAATGATAGAAGCCCTCCAGGATTGTGACTATGGTGATGTGTCAATTAGAGATGATTCCACAAGTGCTGCTGAAGAAGAACCAGTTTCAGTGGATGTCCTACTGAATCAAGGAATAGCAGCCGAAGAAGGCAATATAACTGTTGAGGGTGAAGAGCACCCCGTTGTTGATAAGGGGCATCCAAGCCCAAAAACTGATGAGATTGAAAATAACGTAGATCAAACTACGGCTCCTAAAGATGCTGGGAATGATGAAAATCCTAGCAATGTTGCTACGGAGACTCAGACCCCTGCCGATCGAGCTCTTGAGGTCATGGATGCAGAAGTGATTATTACAGCTAACCAAGCAGAGTCGAGGGCCGGAAGCAGCCATTTCTTATCAGGCGGTTCCGAGGCTGGAAGTAGTCAGGCGATAGTGTCTGAAACTACCAAGGTCGAGCTCCGTACGAATTTGGTTACACCCCACGATAGCCCACATGTAGTGCCAAGTTCGGGTAAATTTTTGACTTTTAATCACCCTGATTTTTTTCTAATGATATACAATAACTGTGTATCTTGACCGTAACAGGTACTGTGGAGACGATTGTGCCAGTTCCTTCTACGGCTCTTAGCTTCTGCTCAACAATTGCCCCTTTAGGTATGGAGACCCATACTGGAGAAGGAAGCTCGACTATGATGTCTCTAGTCGGGTCTCCTAGTGTACAGGCTACGATTCTTCTAACTGCTGCAGGAGGAGAAATTCTAGCAGAGGTAGCTACTCCGGGTGTCTTAGCGATTAACAGTCTCATCGTAGAGTCCTATACCAACGCTTTCTTCACATCCTTGAGGCCTCTAGTTTAGATAGTACTGGAGAAAGATAATCCCTATAAATCGGTAAGAGGTCCTTCCTCCAGTATAATCGTAGTCATTCACAAGGTCAGAGATATGGATAGAGCCACCTATCTGGAGCATATCTTAGATGCGCTTGAGGAATCTATCAAATCTTACAAAGGTCTAATAAGAGGAAATATTCAAAAACTTGTAGACGCTAAGTTTGATACAATGGCTCGCGAGGCTGTAAGACGAAAAACTGAATTCGAAGCTTCTATGGTGGATTTCTCACAACGTATTGCAGAAATGGAAGTCCATATTGTTGAAGCAGCTTCTTCTGTTGAGCGGCACAAGACTGAAGATATCGAGAAGGAGAAAGAAGCTTCTGAGTAGCAAAATTACATTCGGAAGCTAGAAGCTGAGTTGGCCCAGCTCTAAGAAGTACTTAAAGCAGCTCGACGATGTGAAAATAAAGCACTAGAGTTGCATCAAATTGCTGAGATCCAGCTAAATGAACTGAAGCGACAAAAAGATGAATTTGTCCAAGCCGAGCATGCTGAATTAGGGCACCAAGCTGTCTTACTGATACCCTTTGATTCGGAGTCTGGAAGAGCTCAAGCTAGACAACAGGTGCTCAATTCCAGGGTAGAAAGAGCTGAAAACATGAAGAGATTGATCATGGAGCTTAGTACTAGACCTCCCCAATCAAGGTTTTGTTATCTCTCTCTTTTTATTCTGATGTAATCTTGACATTTTGAATCATCAATAAGATTAGCGATCTTTTTATGGTTCTATTACTTGTTGCATGCCTGTGATAAACATAAGTAATAGATCAAAAGCAGGAAATATGTTCAGAGGTGCCGGACGTGATATATCTCCTTAGAAAATAATAATATTTATTATATTTATACAGAGGCAATATGGACGTGACAAAATATAATGCTTAAAATATTGTCATTTCAATAGACGACCTTAGCAGAGGTAATGTGGACATGATAGGTCGTTGACGTAGATAGTAGAATTCAGAGGTAATGTGGACGTGAATTCAAATGTTTATTCTGATTATCTTCAAATCAGCCAGGATTTCAAAGATATGGTTTATGATCAAGTGATATAATATGGATATATTCCGCAGAGAATTTAAAAATTTATCAGAAGAGTGAATAAGAGACAATAACTCAATGCTTTCCCTCCTTTTTTATATACAACATTCAGAAGATATCTTATACATCCTTCCAACATAGTATTTCTTTAGAAATTTGCTATTAATAGGCATTATAGCGACTCGGCCGTCCATCCCAGTTAGTTGATAAGCTCCGTTCGAGAAAACCTTGCTTACAACATATGGACCTTCCCACTTCGCTTCGAACTTGTTTTGGCTCCTGTGTGTCATAGTGATAAGACGTCTAACAGTAAGAACTAGTTCGCCTTTCTAAAACACTCGTACTTTGACTTTACGATTGAAAGCTTTTGAGATGCAAGCCTGGTATAGCTCGATATGTTGTTGAGTTAGTAGCCTTTTCTCGTCAAGCGCTTCCAGTTCTTGAAGTCAAAGACGATCGTTGTTTTATGTTATGAGTTCATTGGAAATTGCAATCCTCAGGGAGGGAATTTGAATTTCCAATAGTAAACAACTTCACACCCATACACCAAAGAGAAAGGTGTATAACTAGTAGGATTGTGTACAGTAGTGCGATAAGCCCATAGACATTCTCCAAGCTTTTTACTCCAATTGTGTTTGCTAGTAGAAATAAACTTTTTGAGAAGGTTCATGATAGTCTTGTTGAATGCTTCAGCCAAACCATTAGCTGCAGGATTATAGGCAGTGGAAGCGATATTGTCGATTCTGTTGTCAACACAGAACCGAGTAAACATCTGACTGATGAATTGTGGTCCAATATCATGAATGATTCGCGGAGGAACGCCAAATCTGTATATCACATTATTTTGAAAAAGTTGATGACACTGCTGGTTTTAACTTCGGACAAAGGTATATCTTTGGCCTACTTCGATAAGTAATCTGTTATAGATAGTATAAACCGATGTCCTCTAGACGACGGTGGATTGATAGGACCAATGTCATCCATGCCCCAAGCTTCAAAGGGCCATGATGCGACGGTCGGTTGAAGAAATTCTGATGGTTGGTAGATAAAGTCTACATGGATTTGACAAGCTTGACACTTCCTTGCATACTCGATGGCATCTGAAACCATAGTGGGACAGTAGAACCCATACGTCGAATACGATCCTACAGTTTAGGACATGGCTGATGTGCACCACATACACTATCGTGAGCCTTCCATAATATTTGTTTTGCTTCATCTCCCGCATGACACCGTAGAAGTAGACTATCAAATGTTCGTCGATAAAGGATCTTGGTGGTATGATTATAATAAAATCGGAGTGATTGTCGACAAATGGTTGTAGCTTCTTTAGGATCTTCAGGTAAGATGTCATGTACTATGAAGTCAATGAAAGGAACTCTCCAGTCTTTGCTGATGACGTTGATTTTAATTGAATTGCTGAACTCAATGTTTGAATTATTCTCGATGCAAAATAACTCTCTATTTATAATAACAATCATCTGCTGTCTTCTGACTGGAATTGCCAATACTGCTACAAGATTGGCCAATGCATCAGCTTTGGCACTACATACTCGACGTACATGTTCAATGAAGAATCCTTTGAACGATGAAGCCATTATGACTGCTGGCTTATGATATCGGACAAGATCTTGATGTCGAACCTCATATGTTCCTCTGACCTGATTGACAATCAGTTTAGAGTCTTCATACACCTCGAGATATTCAATATCTAATTGTTTAGCTAATTGGAGACCAATAAGTATAGCATTATATTCGGCCAAATTATTGGAGCATGATTCATCCAAGGAATAAGCTCTTCGAATAGCTAATCCTTTCGGTGATACGAGGACAATTCCAACTCCTGCGACAATGGCTCCTTTTGGTCCGATTCTGGGTGCTCCATCAAAGAATAGATGCCAGACAAGAATTTCTTCTGAAATTATGTTAGATTCCAAAGTTTCGTCAGGAATCTCGTCATAGAGTTTAGACGTTTCGAGAATTGGATGAGCTGCTAGAAAGTCAGCAAGGGCTTGACCCTTAACAGACTTTTGAGAAACATAAACCATATCTTATTGTGCTAATAATATGGCCCATATAGCAAGCCTAGAATTGAGTGTACTAGGCTTCTTCATCAAGACCCGGAGAGGGTTAACTCTAGAAATAACATGAATAGTTTGGCCGATAACGTAATGTCTCATCTTTTGAACAGCAAACATCAAAGCAAGACATTCTTTTTCCACTGGGCTATATCGATGTTCAGCCCCGATTATTGTACGGCTGAGATAATAGATAGCTTGCTCATGACCTTCTTTGTTCTTCTGAGCTAGTAATACACCTAACGAATGACCCATCGCTCGAACATACATCAAGAAAGGTATTCCTGAGATTAAAGGTACTAAGACTGGTAGGTTCATCAAGTACCGCTTTATGTCTTCAAATGCATGCTGGCATTCTTCAGTCTAAATGAAAGACACACCTTTCTTCATTAATTGAGTAAATGGTCTGCAACATCCAAACAGATTCGAAATAAATCTGCTGATGTAAGCAAGCCGACCCTAGAATCCTTGTAGCTCTTTTAGGTTACGTGGAGGACATATCTCTTGAATGACTTTGATCTTCTCGGGATCAACATATATACCATTAGAGATAATGACGAATCTGAGAAATTTGCCACTAGAGACTACCAGAAATGACTTGGTAGGATTCATCTTGAGTTGATGTTGGCGCATTAGATCGAAGATAGTTCTTAAGTCTTGGTTGTAGTCTTCCTTTAGACGACTTTTGACAGCAATATCGTCGACATAGCATTCAACCTTCTTTCGCAAATGATCACCAAAGATGGTATTCATAGCCCTCTGATAGGTGGCACCAGCGTTCTTAAGACTGAACGGCATGACAGTGTAATAATAGATTCCCAAGGGAGTACAAAAATATGTATGTCTTTTATCTTCAGGGTACACCAGATTTGATTATAGCCTGAAAACCCATCCATGAAAGACATCCGTTCGAATCTGCAAGTATTGTCGATTATGACATCAGTAATCGGAAGAGAGAACTCATCCTTAGGATAAGCATCATTGAGGTCTCTAAAGTCAATACGGACTCAGACTTTCCTATTTTTCTTCATAAGTGGGACAACATTGGCGACCCGGTCAGGATGTTGTTATTTTCTAACAAAACCGCAAGCGATCAATTTCCTCACTTCAGTCTCTATGGCATCTATCATGTCAGGTTTGAATCGACGTTGTTGTTGTTTGACTGACCTTGCATTAGGCAGAATGTGGAGTCTGTGGGTAGCGATCAGAGGATCTAATCCTGGCATATCTTCATAACTCCAGGTGAAGACGTCAATATATTCTCAGATAAGATGAATTAATTCTTGTTTATCCGTATCTGAGAGGCTTTTGCTGATGAAGATTGGTCTTAGCGAGCCCTCTTCTCCAACATCGACCTGAATTAATTGATCTACAGCAGTTGGTTCTCGTTGTTCGAAACAAAGTTCCCACCGAGTGACCATCTTTTGTGTCCAAGGATCTATATCAGGAGCTTCAACAATGTCATCATCATCATCCTCTAAGAATTCGGTAGACACTATATTAGAAGATAGTGTCACTCGATGGACGTGCCCGATGCTGGTGTCAGAATCCCATGAAACAGAATCAGAAGAATTAAATTTCTTTTCTTTATCAGATTCGGAACCTTCTAGGTTGGAATTGGCGAGGTATAACCTAATCCATGCTTCATTTTACTGTAGTATTACAGTGATTTCCCTTTTGGAGCGGGGATACAAATAGGAGTTCGCCTTCCTTTACCGCCATTGAGACCAGCTTTAAAATTATAGCCCATCTTTTGAATGATATCTTTCGATTGTTGGCTATAACGACGAAGTTGGAGTCTTCTATTATCATCGTTTTTGTCTTCGCTATTAGGAGTAGTTTTCTGTTCTGTTCCTTTACTAAAAAGTATTGGAAGTTCATTTTTTCTAAAAGGAACTAAAAAAAGGAATCTAATAGTGGTTTAAGCAGTACTTCATTTTGGAGAGGTTGAACTGTTCTTATTGTAAGTGGTTCAAAGTTATCTAATATTTCCAAATAACATCGAACGTAATAAAAGACATCGGTATACTGCAAGGAGATGCTATTTTCTTGATTTGTACATCATCATTTACAACAGGATTCTTGGCTTTAGCAGAAGGCTTAGTTTGATTTATAACCAAAAGAGGAGGAGAAGAAGAAGAAGAAGAAGAAGAAGAAGAAGGCTTGTTACGACGGAGGTCGCTAATAAGTGGCTCAGAAGAGGTGAGCTCCTTTGTTCCATCTTTCCAGCAGGAGGGTGTTTGTTATGAGAAGAAAGATGGATGGTCAGCGTCTGAGAAGATGGTGGACATGTAGTACATCCTTTAACTGGGATTACGAAAATATCATCTGAGGTGTCTCTCTAATCTTCTTCAGTATCCATAGCCAGTACGACTTTTATGAATTCTTCCTTGTATATCCAAGAATCAGTACAATATGCTTCGATGCTTCTGAAAGGATTTAGATCAGCTACTTTCGTCTGGACTTCTCCATTGACATCCACATACTTGAAGCATTGGTGGAGAGTGGATGGTGTAATGTTATGCTCATGCAGGAATGGTCTTCCCAGTAAAGCATTATAGGAGCCATAATTATCGATTACGTAGAAGGTAACCTTTGTACGAAGATTGCCAATTTAAACTTTCAGGCGAATCTTTCCCAGGGGTTCACTTCTTCCAAATTAAATCCTAAGATCGTTGTGATAGTTGTAGAAAGATTATGCACAAGAATCTTCAATGCATCTAGTAGAGTCTTCGGCATGATGCTGAGTGCAGACCCAGGGTCTATCAGGATAGGATCAACTTTTATGGTATCGACATATCCCGTGAAGTAGAGGGGTCGGTCATGACGATTGTCTTCCAGGAGCATGTCATCCTCCGTAAAGGTGATTTTGGGCATTAACTCCATCATACTATGATAGTGAAAGCAAGTCATAGGTTCTTCTTTTGGCTTCTTGAGGAGTGTCAAACAAGTATCAGCTTGCATCAAAGCTTCACTCAATGTTTGTCGAGTTTTCTTCGAGAGACGTAAGAGCTCAAACATTGATAACCTTACTAGGTATTAGCCAGCTAAGCTAGTATATCAAAGTTATACGGCTTCTCGAGTCCCAGGGGTGGGGTCTTTTTCAATACTTTATCGAAACAGACTGGCTGTTTTCTCTTGTCTGTTGTCATTGGTTTGGGCGGAGTCGGTTCCACTGAAGGTGCTAAGGCAGATGGAACATTCATAGTAGGGGAAGAAGGTGCTGGGATAGCCTCCGAAGCTGGAATAGGGTTACATTGACCTTTTGAGTAGTCTCGTAAGTAAAGTCTCCCAGATTTGGTACCAGTTAAGGCTTCTTCTTCATATATAGGTTCGAAGGACACCATGTTACAATTCTTCGTACGGCGCTTGTTTTTAGAATATTTTTTTGACAGGATAAAGTGTTCGTCCAGAAACCTAAGCCAACACAAGATTGATAGTGTGAAAGGATAGAAAAAGAGGTATTGGATATCCTTTTCCATGATTCAAGCCGGGGGCCTTCTGTAGATCATATCCCATCTTTGTCATTAGTTCACAAGATTATGGACTATACACATGGAAAGCTGGTTGATATTTGGCCTCTGACTTTGGCAGTGTTGTTTCAGAGAAAGAAGAAGAATCTGCTACGGAGATAAAGGTAGCAATGAAAGGTAGAAGATAATGTTCACCTAACGAAGTCATATGACATGACTTGTATTTGGTAACCTTTTTAGACTTTGTGGATGAAGAAGGTGCTTCGAAATCAGCCACTAAATCGGGATGGATCCATATGATTTCCCCCTTATCAGTAGATAAGGGAACAAGACCATCATTTTGTGCAGGTAGGAGATTAACAATCTCTAAAGTGGTTCTCGGGATGGGGACGACGCCATCCTGCACAAGTTGAGCTGGAAATTGCCCAACTATAGAGAGACGACGTTAGCAGTTACATTCTTTTCATCCTGCTGGAGAGTGATTGCACCAGAATTAACCATCTCCTAGATCTTGCCTTTGAGCACATAGCATGCTCGAGTCGGATGTCCCATAAACCTGTGGTAAACACATTATTTAGGGTAATCAGTTTTACCTACTTTCTCTGGCATTTTTCATCTGACACCTGAAGCTTATTGCTCTTGATTAGGCAATCAAAGATGCTCATGACATCATCTTCATCGAAGGAGTATTCTTCTTTCGGACGTGGTGCTCTTTGTGGTGGTGTCGTTGGAGTAGGTATTGATTGACCTATATTGACGGCTACAGTTTCTTTGCCTTTGACATTGATAGCCAAAGTCTCCTTGCCCTTGCGGTTGTTCTGACGGCCACCGCTATTTGATGCAGCATATTCATCTCTGTCAAGATTAGGCATCTGAATGCCTAATTGTTTGAACTTATCAACACTTTCTTCTGCTACTCTAGCATTCAGAATGAATGAAGGCCAATCCTGGAACTGTGTTGATCCAGTCCACATGCTGATTATAGGCAACAAGTTTGATTTACAAGTGTCTATAGTCAAAGCATCTGGAGTTCTAGAAGGCATTTTGAGTGCCTCACGGCAGAGTCATTAAATGAAACATTCGGTCGTTTCATTATTTGCTATTTAGTTTTGATGAAGGCAGACACAGTCATGTCGTTTGTTCCGTCATAAAATTATTCCAGGAATATTTGTTTGAATCTAGAAAAGGTGGTTATACAACCATCTGGTAAACTATGGTACCAGTCGTATGGTGCACCTACTAAGCATCTGACGAATACCCTAGTGAGTAGAGCATCGTTTGGCTGTAGTTGATCAGTCATTACCTCAAAGTGATTGAGGTACTGACTTGGGGATGTGCTTCCATCAAACAGCATAATAGTAGGAGGTTTGTATTTGGGAGGAAACTAAACTTCCTTCCACTCTATGGGATAAGGCTGCTTGATCCCAAGCTTCTGTAGGCCGTCATTCTGCTTGAAGGCTTCAAATTGAGTACACAAAAGTTTTACGGCCTCATTAGTATCTCACGATGATTGTGGAGCAGTGGACTGATTTGATGTGTTGGGGGAGGTACTACATGATAAGTACCACACCAGCACCAGATTGACTTGGAATAGCCTGCACTGGAATGAAAGAGTATGAGGAGACTGTACCCCCAGAGCAATATTGACGGAAGCAGATGTCGTTACATGTTCTTGGGTCAGAATCGGATTCGCAACCGGTGGAACCGTATGTTGTGCCATAATCACAGCATGCATGCCTGTCATCATCTCAGCCATGCTTTTCAAATTGGCCTCTAAAGCAGCAATTCTCTGCTCTTGACTGTTAGAACTGGAAGCATCTTGTTCTTCTGTGATGATGTAAGCAGTCACTTCTCTAGCTATCGAAGACGAGCTAGTAGAAAAGATGGTCCGTTTAGAACTTTCACTATCGGCATCAAAGTCATATAAGGAACTACCCCCAGGATGAGTGATGGGGAGATCGCTTCGACTGAAGGCATCTTGGCTGGAATCAGGAAGATTCTTTTGACCGATTGTATCTTCGTTTCTTCATCTGGTGTGTCGGTATACTCTTTCGCCGGACACATGAATCCGATCTAAGTACTGTTGACTGGGATTGCAGGATACATTGCATCTTGGACGCTTTCCACCCTAGTGCTTCCAGACGTCATGTTGACAAAAGTGTATTACAATTCATCTTCATCCACTATCATTGGTTGAGAAATTTGAGCGTAGTTCAGACGGTCGAAGACAGACCATTTAGATGAATGACAACATCATTTGATAACTACCTCAAGGTGATAGTGATGTTCTTGTGGCTCTATTACAGGTGGATGTGACAGATTTGTGATCTTCCACTTCTGTTCAAGAAGTTCACGGAGATCACTTACAACAACAGGACGAGAAGAAGTCGGAGGAACATATTCTTTAACGATGTTAGGAACATGATTTCGATTTTTGAGATATCCTGTTCCCTGAGTGTACAAGGAAGTACTGAGTTGATTAGCATATGTAAGAGGGTTTTTTATTTCAAAAGTCTTCCCCTGGCGCAAGTTAGCCACTGGCGCAGGCTACATGCGTATTGCTAAAGTTGATATTGGCTTGTGCTAGTTGAGATAGGTGCGCAAGTCAGAAAGGTATGGCACTTATGTATTTGTCTGAGATACTAGCAGCTTGCCTTGCTTGGATCTTGAGATTCGCAAGTTTGGAAGATCCTGAGTTGCATTCTTGGGAGTAGGCAGAATCCCTTTTTGTGTTGTGCAACCTGTTCCTGTGTGCTTGGCCTGGCGCAACTGAGCGGCAAAAAATTCAATTTGGACAGAACTTGCTTTCTTAGCAGAGATTTGATTGTCTCTGTCAAGAGGAGTAAGGTTTCTGCCCAAAAGAGCTTTTGTACTGATTGGCACAAAGGTGCAACCAGAGTTATTTTCCGCCGAGTCAAGAACCGGGGAAGAATGAGGAAAGGTCAAAAGTCACTTTTGGTTCTGTGACAAGGCAGGAGTAAGGTTATTATTTGCCATATTTTGGGAAAGAGAGGGAGAATCTAAAGAGCTTTTCCCTTCGTTTTGTGGCTGAGAGGCCACAGGCGCAGGTTGCACAGGTTGAGGAAAGGTCAAAGGGCGCTTTCTTTGTTCTTGCTAGCACTCCTGCCAGATAGGTTCTTCTCAGAGTTCAGAACTGGAGAAAAGGAGGGAGTAGCCAAAAGGCATATCCCTTTGTTCAGAGCCAAAGATATAGTCGACATAGGTTGCGTAGAGGCAGTGGTTGGCAGAGAGGCAGTAGGCACAGGTTGTGCAGAAGTAGCGATTGGTACTACATAGGAGGCAGTACGCGCCTTGCTCTTGGTATCAACTGAGGTGTGGCTAGTACCCCCAGCACTAATCATTGCTTCGTAGGCGGTTTGGTCGACTTAAACGACCAAGGTCTTCTGCATCTTGCCGATCGACGCGGTATCACATTTAGTTGTCACTTTCTCATCGGAGGAGAAAGTTGTCCACAGCAGAGTCGCCATTTTGCTTGCAAAAAATAAAAAAAAATTATTACAAACTTTGAAAGAACAGTACAAGAGTACAATAAACTTTGGAGAAGTACGACTGTAGGAATCTGAATCAGAAGACGATCACTTTAACCCTTGGACGATGTGATGTCAAAGACACAAGCCTCTGGAGAATGCAACAACACTTTTTCAGGAGATTATGATCATTAGTGATCCTTTCGGACTGATTTGAAACTCTATTTATTGAGTTCTTAAAATAACTGCTAAGTAGTTATTCTGAGTGGCGCGCACTTCAGGTTGCGTGCCTCTTGTCCAGTTGTGCGAGCGGTTACTTAAATTACTCGGGACACATGGCATCGTTTGAGTAAGATGCACATAGTCGTGGGTAGTGTAATGGATACGTTCTTCGAGATTAGTGGCATGTGAGCCACGTCATCCTGCTTCTGGACATAAAATTCGATCAAGTGGCGCCAACTAGCCAGGTTGCGCACGGGCGCAACTCAACAACTGGCACCTTTGACTGGGTCTTCTGTGCTGTATTAATTAATTTTTGTGCCACTTGACGACTTGTACGGCCAGCTGTCAGCATTAATTACATGCTGATAAAATCTTCTCGAGCGCCGCATTGTACGAAATTCGAATGGATTTTCTTCGATTTTTGTGCTGTCAGTTGTCAGTAATGATGACAGCCGTTACAGCTTCTCGAGGAGGCTTACCACGTGGTGCCGCACACCCTGGCTTTGGCACAACCTAAGACTGGCCTAACCTAATGATCTGGCGCCAATTGATGATAGCGCCCTTTAATGAGTGGCGCCCCTTGATTTTTATCCTCTACAGTCAGCAATGATGATTAGTTGTTCAGACTGAGTGGATACCCATATGTTTGGGCAGATTTTTTGGGAACTGTCGGTTGTATGTTGGCCCTAAGAATAAGAAATTAGTATGGTCCCTAGTAGCTGTCCACACTAAGGGAGTCACCTGAATGGTTAGGTTTTGCTGTCGGTATAGCTAGCCTTAGAGACTTGATCGAATAATAGGGTGACCGTTGGCGACCCGTAGGATAACCTTGTGGTATAGAACGAGAGATGGTGATGACTATGACCTAAGAGAATATATGTTGTAAGTATATGCTACAACTTATGCCTTAGAGATGTTTGACCCTTGTGAAGTGATGTGTCGGTCTTTAGTGGGAACTACAATCCGGGGGTAAGATTCAAGTTATATGTATCGAAAAGTCAACTATTCCATGGAATGAAATTGACTGCTTATGACTGGAAAGGTGGATAGGTATCCAAAGTCGGGTAGCTGGATTAAGATGGAACGTTGCATAGAACTGTACCATTGGCTCGGTAATCGATAGTGGGTGACCTCAGATTATATCTTTTAGAAAAGATAAATTGTCTCGGTGAGAATTATCGATGGATTCAGAAAGGAATTGGATTGCATATTGTGATCTCTTAGTATGGTTGGCTCAAAGTTAGACCCTTGGCTCAAATATGAGAATATGGTGCCTGGATAAGGAACTTATTCGAGTTGTCCCTGATAGTAAGTATTGTGGCTTGAAGGATGGTGATTGTGGCGAGCGAACGAAACAATAAGTCAATTGAAAGGATGCTAAGTCAGATTTAGGAAAGGGAGTTGCACTGTGGCTTATCGAATCGTACTATCACGAAAGTTGGCTGAAATACGTATGTTTTGGGGACGCCTAAAGTATGTGTATGGATCTAACCGATGTGATAGGATGCGGCAAGATACCATTGTTGGGAGAGCTTGTCTAATCGCACTAACACGGACTTTGGCTGAAATACATATATTTTGGGGATGCCTAAGATATGTTTACGAATTCAAACGAAGTGGTAAGATGCGACAAAGATAACAACGCTGGGGAAACGTTGGTGAATCAATAAGAAGTTTCAAGTATTTTTGGAAAAAAGAAAGACGGATTGAATCATCGATGAATTGGGTGGTACAGTTGGATAACAATCACGAGACTTTCTAGAGTGCCGAATCAGAATATTGAATAAAAGCTGAATGAGTAACTAGTTGTGACTAGGTAAATTAGTAGAATGAGTTGTTTCCTTAAGTTTCAAGAACAAAACCTTTTATGAGTGGTATATTATGTAATGTCCCACTTCGCGCGAGGTATTTGGGTTGGCTTGTTGGATGCGATTAGAATGTTGGACCGTGACTTGTGTTGGAAATCAAGAGAATTAAGATTGATGCAGTCTCTCTAAGCTGGCTAGACGAAATGGGTATTGGAACGTGGCTCGCTGGTGGAGCTACGCTTAGCGGGAATGTGTACAATCGAAACAGGAAGACCCTTTATACAAGTGAGTGGAACTGTCCTCCCTCCTCCCTACGCCTTCATGCTTAATAAAATAGAGTATTGCGATGCTATGATTTGCCCTACATGTCCCATGTTTTAGTTGCTAAATAACAGAGATGCTTATGTTACCTAGTTTCGAAATGAACAACACATGAACGTTTTACTGCTGAATGAATCACACTTGAACTGCTAATGTGAATTGATGCCATGAAATGAATCGATAATGTCCCTTATGCTTAATGCTGCTGGAACAAATGAATCACTTGTTTAATGAGATGCGGTGTGATTGATATATGGGAAAAGAACTGGCTATGATATTAACACAATGAACTGAATGAGACTCTTGAATCATGTACACTGTATAACTGTTGTAAAGAAATGAGATGCTGCCTATTTTCTTATAAGCAATTAACTGAATAGTAATTATCCCAATAAAATGAACGAAAAGCTACTTGTCCCTTTGAAATGAATAAAATGTTGTTTGTTCCTCGTTGGGAGGAATGTTATAAGAAATATTGCAATGAATCAATGAATGAGGAATGATGAGGCTTGGGATCATGGAGAACATCAAGTGGAATGATGGTAATGATGGAATGATTAGTCGTTGAACATGGCTCGGAATTGAGATGAGATGTTGAACTATTTGCTTTGCTTAATTTCAGTTGTTTTACCATGCACTTGTGTTTATCGAGTCGACACGCATTCGCATGGTCATGGACGTACTTGTACAAGTATAAGTAAGTTTTCTCGAATGATACCTGGGACGCTGGGACCGATTCGACTCGGGAGGAAACATTGGTCGTGCTATGGTAGCACGAGGTATTACGGGACATTTGGCTAGGCTTGCAACCTACCCTGGAATGGTGCGTCGTAATATTGGTTGGAAAGTCCTTTATGGTGCAGTTTCACCAACGACCATGTAGTCAGGATGCATGCTAACGAATGTTTTGTGCAGACAGAGTAAGTATATCATATTATCCTGTATTTTTATGCAGGTGCGAGGGAGTCGGCTATCAATAAGAAATCACTTAAATGTGATATTATTATTTACATGTTGACCTCAACTTGACTGCTTAACATGTTAATATCAATGACGATAAGATGTTGCCTTTTCAGAATATTGCCATAACCTGTTGAATGATAACACCAAGTATGCTAAACGATGCCTTAAAGGAAGATTACCATAACATGCTTAGCTTGTTAACTAATTGTTGTAGATGATGCCTTACACAAAGAAATGCTATATCATGCTATAACATGTTTACTTACTTCAACATTTCTGCTCAACAACTATAAACTGAAGCTAGGCCCAACTAGAAAGATCACTCCAATGAATGCTTACTAAAATTGACCACTTAGTGTCGGTTTAAGCGAGTGGGTTGGATTCTAATCGCCAGTACATAGAAGATGTACTGACCCGTGTTGTGGGCACTCTTTTTAGGTGCTTGCGCTTGGGAACTTCTGTACATGAAGATTGGCTTGATCGGTCCTGCGACATCGAAGAATTATTGGGCGTGCAGAAGCTCTCCTTCCAAAAGATGATGTCTTCTATCTATAAAGGGCATAATATATGGAATATTATAATCAGTTGTACCAGTGAGTTGTAAGCCAAGTCGGTATATCGAGTTGTAATCTAATGTATCAAAGTATCAAATGTAAGCTTTGTAAGATTTGTTCAGTTGGCTATCAATGTAAAGTGAGATGTGTTGTAAACTTTGCATTCTATTGCAAGTCTTGTACTCTATTTTTAATTATCAATAAAGACGACTTATTTCTACATATCTCTGTGCGACTTGAATTTGTCTGCTTCTGTCGCTGCGATGTGTTCATATTTAGAGATTTATCAATTATATACTGTCTTTGCCTTGTACAAGTGTAATACCAGACTTGTGCGGCATCACGTCCAAGCGAGGACGATCGATTCCAAGAGTTAAATGCGAGTGAAATGACTCTGCGGAATCGGGGTGTGACACCCTTGACCAAGCTGGGGCCTTGATTGGTCGGATCCGCCGTGGGACTAATCAGAACAGGGACATAATGAACCTCAAGGATTCGCCTTCATACTGACTTCATGGGATGATGTCTAGTACTATCCCGAGCGAGTTAGGTTCGAATCTTCACCCATACAGGACGGACACCTTTGTCCACCAATTGGCAAAGAAGGGGTCATATCCGACTAGAAAACTCCACTTGGTCAGTTGGGCTCACCAAACCCTCGCATGAAGCAACTTGACCGTGTGGCATTGAAGAGATATGAGAAGGTCCTTAGGGATGCGGACTTGTATTATGCAGTGCGGGGCATTGAAGAGATATGAGAAGGTCCTTAGGGATGCGGACTTGTATTATGCAGTGCGGGACACCTGCTATGGTTTAAAGACCAATCTGGCCCTATTTATTGCCTTGGTCAAGATGTACAACTGCTGCACTAAGACTTTTTTCAATCCTAGAGGTGTGATGGGATTGGCGTTGCATGAGATGTACAAGGTCTCCCGCTCCATTAGGGTGAGGAGCCCTATGAGGATTATGAGGGAATAATAGGCAACTCTAGAGGGGGTGAATAGAGTGCAGCAGAAATATCTATCCAATTAAAAATATTCTATGTTAAGGCAGTGACCAACCGTATAAAAATATATGTAAATAAAAAACAAATACTAAAAGAAGCAGACTTTAGAGAGAAAAAGCATATAGCGAGATTTTTATCCTGGTTTTCCTCTTAGCGGACTAGTCCAGGCCCGATAACTCTTGCTCCGAGTTGAATACGCTGTGGTCACAATAGTGAAACACAAGCTTTGAATACGAAGCGCTTGCAGCTCCTACAACTTATGCTTTTATTCGAAGCGCACAATGACTTTAACAATACGAGCTTTAATCTGAAGCACTCGCGACTTCAGCAGCAGAGATAAGCTTTTATAAACCAAGCTTGTACAACTCTGTACAAACTTCTAATCGAGATCGCACTTGGAACTATAAGGCTGACGGAGTTGATCTTGGAGATGGGAATGTTAAAGCTCAAAGATCATTCTGTAGGATATGAATTATAAGAAGATATGAGTGAGTAAGTATGTGAAAATTCATGCATATTTATAGGATTTTTATGGATAGAGTTCATCCAGAATTCAGGAGTAAATTCAAAAAAAATTGAACATTAGGAGCCACAATATTTAGGATTTCACAACTGTCTGGATTTTCTAGGATTGCCAAGACTGAGTTCGGTTACCAAATATTGTATATTTTATCACGACCCGCACCCAATATAAGTGCACAATGAGGTGGGTACGTCAAGCCTATGCCGCAGCATCGGCAGTAAAACAATGTCTAGGTCTACTATACTATCTACCATAATGATCTACACAATATAATATCGTCTCAGTATCAATATGAATATGAATACTTAATCACAAAATCTATATGGAAGAACAACTTACGAATATGATATAAAAAGAACATGAAATAAGAGTCAATACATCTCACAAATGTTTGAATACTATAATGTCCAAAATAATTCACAAAATAGAGATATAAGAAAATGTCTAACTGGAGACAAAGTCTAGTACAATAAACTATTTAACTCCAGAGCTACAGCTAATGCATCATCGACCTCAACAAGCACCATTCCCTCCTGAGCCACAATCTCCAAGTCTACACCTACTACATCCCAAGGTCCGTAGTGAGTAGAGCACAACTCCTTTAAATCATCTGGAAAATATATCCAGTCAGGATTAGAGCAAAATATACCTCTAATAACAATTCCAATAAATGATATACACTATTTAATAGTAAATAGAGAGAAATATAAGATAATAGAATAGGTACAAGAATATAACAAGATATGAAAATGTTGTAGTAAATACAAGAGCAAAAAATATCATGTACAAGAATCAAGAATAAACTATCTGAGTGAGTGAGCACTAGATTCAACATGTGCTCGGCTTGGGAACTTACACAAGGATAAGGCGTAGTTAATCATGCGTGCTGTGTATGATCAACACTCTTCAAGGAACAAGGCATGCATAAGGAGGGTATAATCATATATTTATACTAATATTCCCCGTCCCCGACTGGTATAGTGGATCCAACCATGGTATGTTACGCCATCGAATTTTATGAGAAGGTAGCAAGTCTTCTCAAGAATTAGTATCCATACAAATACAAGAACGACAAGGCTTGCATAAGGTACACCAAGATACTCAATGAATAACATCTCATGACGGGATCTGAAAATACCAATCCGTGTAACCATGTGTCAAGAAATCAAGGATATTTACACTAGATATAAGAAACATAAAAGATATCATAAACGAAAAATTATCAGAGAACATACTCGCATGAAATCTGGGATAAAGTGGCAAACTGTATCCGTAACGGTGACTCGAAGACCTAAATATGGAATATTAATCTCAAATGGTGATGTGGAATCATAATCATTGATATCTAAATTGAAATATGATTTCTAGGTTAATTATAGGTCATAAAAGTCAAACTAGGTCATTACCTTGCTTCTATGGTCAAACTAGGTCAATATCTTATTTCTAGAGTCAAACTAGTCATTTCTAGGTTATACCTTGCTAAACTAGGTTTTCTAGGTCTTACTAGTCATTACCTAGGTCATACCAAGGTATCCTAGCTAATACTAGGTAATATTAGTTAGTACCTTATGTATTTACCCTATAATATATATATAGACTCATCTATCACTATACCTTAACTCATCCCTATTACCCTATGCATTTACCCTTTACCTAGCATTACCTATACATATACCAATATGCATTTACCCTGTGCATATATGTAGCCTTACCCCTATACCCATGATCTCCTAATCCTTTACCTATTCTACTTACCTCATTACCTATACCAATCTCAAGGTAATACCCATTAGCTTGGTATATTCACATACAACATTGCCTAGGTGGTACTCTATCTATCCACCCATCCATCTACCATACAAACACATACAAAGACTCCTATAAAACATACCCCCACTCCTACACTAACACATATGCATACCTATACAAACACACACTCACACATCCGTTGTGCTATGCCAACATCAGTTTGTAGGGCACAAACTGCAGTTGCCGCCTAGGTTTCTATGGACTGCTACTACTGGTTGCTAAGCTGCTGCAGCTTACTGTTACTGCTGCTAGCAGCTGCAATATAGCTGCTGCTGCTTCCTTGATCTGCCACTGCTGCATCTTCCAGCTGAACAAGGCAGCTGCTGCTTGCTGTTGGCAAGCAGCTATCTTGCAGCTTGCTGCTAAGCAGCTATTCTCCTACTAGTAGACTCCCCTCACATTGCCTACTTCCATCTTTTCTACTGCTAACTCTTCCACTGCACACTCCCTCCCTCCATAATTCACACATACACAAATATCTATCTATCAACATATATAGATACACACGCACATCATCCATACATATAGATACACACATATGTATCTACTGACTTCTATGACACACATATACGCTTATATACATATTCACATATACACATCTCAATACATGTATATAACCACCTATCATGCAAGATACACACTCAAGCCTATGTGGTATCCCACATGTATACCTATGCCATCCACTAACACGTACACCCACATATCACAATCCTATATATATATATATATATATATATATATAAAATATATATATATATATATATATATATATATATATATATATATATATATATATATATATATATATATATATATATATGTATATGTATATATATATGACATATTGATACATATGACACTTACATATATGCACCATATCAAACACTTAGTGTTCACCACACTAGTACCACACCATTCTACGATACTCTTCTGATACTCAATGTATCAATATGACATATTGATACATTGATATATATATATATATATATATATATATATATATATATATATATATGTATATATATATGTATATATATATATATATATATGTATATATATATGACATATTGATACATATGACACTTACATATATGCACCATATCAAACACTTAGTGTTCACCACACTAGTACCACACCATTCTACGATACTCTTCTGATACGTCCAAGATACCTATACCAAACATTGTCTAACTCTACCCAATTCACATGAGCAAATCTAAAACATAAATTAGAGCCTAATTAGAACAATATATAGCTAATACAATGTGTCGGAGAGAAATTGATATGTGTGTCACAAGTGTCGGAGGGAGAAACCCCCAATGTGACTCCGTGTCATAATGTATCATGATACATACGGCCTACTCCTATCCAATTGTGGACACGGATCTGGACACACACAACTAAAATATGTCTACATAGATCTAAATTACCAAATGACAAACACTTGGTGTACCAATCTCGAAATTCCACCAAATTGGACATAAAACTCAATGAAACTTTCACATAAAGGGTTATTCGAGCTTAATTCTTCCTCCTACAGGTACTCCTAGTCCATTGATGGATTCCTAATGATCAAATTGAACAATTAGAGTCTAAATAGAGGAAAAATTGAGATATATACCTATTGGAAGATGGATTCCCAATAAAAAGTTCAATTGACATGATTTTGACACGATCTTCTAGCTAATAGCCTTATCTACTAGTGCTCCGAGCTACCAAGCTCCTAGGCTCCTCCAAAGAATAAAAATAAAGAGGACTGGGAACAGACTTAAGGGAATTGAGTGGAATTGATGGAGGTATGGATCAATTTGGGAAAGAACACCAAATGAGAACTAATGGAACAAATAAAAAGAAAGAGAGAGAGAGTCCTCCCTCTTAATAAGGTCGTCCACCTCTAGTCCCTCTCATGCCATGCACAGTGTCTCATTTTCCCCTCCAAGTTGTCATGAAGGCTAATCTAATTAGTAGAAGCCTCTAATCCTATTATGGTAATTAGACTAGTCTCTATTTATCAAGTGGAATGACTTAATTGAGTCTAATAAAAAATATTGGTCAAAGTGTCATGTCAATTCTAATTGGGTCCACTAATCATGAGTCCAACAAATAGGCTAGTCACTAACCAACAATTAATATATTCATACCTATTAATATTAATCATAATATATATAAATAATATAAAATGATAAAAATATTCCTAGTTGGAAATATGGTAGTGGCATAGTTATTGGTCTGTTTTGGAATTGTTTTGGTTTGAATGGATTGGGCTTTTTGTATATGGGCTGTAGGTTGTCTGAGTGAACATGTTTGATTTATATTTGAGTGGACTTCAGGTACCAAGTGTGATTCGATGTACATAAGTCCTAGACTCAAGAAATATAAAATTACATATTTGACCAAGTACAACTTTCAAGCACCGCAGCATAGTTGAATCTTCAAGTGAGTCATATTTGCGACATATCGAGACATGGTTTAGTTAACTATCAAAATCAAGTTGACTGAGACCGAATGTGCCAACAATCTCCCCTATTTTGATAATTGACAAACTATGAATGATATGGCAAATAAATTTGAATAGCAGAGCTGTCCCGTAACTTGTGGAGCAATTTGATACAGTAGTGTGATAAAATGTCGTATTCGTACATAGTTCTCCCCCTTTGTTATTTGATCGAAAAGGCATGCTCCCCTGAAATGAGTAGTATAATTTGTTTGACAAGGAAATATGAAATTTAAAGTGCACAATAATAATAAATAACTGTAAGAAATAATATTGCTTTTATTGATCCATCAACTAAGTTCAAAAACCAAAATACAATAATAAAGTGCAGTAAAATAAAAAGAAGTATAGCCATCTAGACAACTTCCTATTAAGTAGTAAGATCCATCAGTCATCATCTTCAGCAGTGTAGAAGCATAAAAAATCTCAGTTGATGACATCCCTTCGCCAAAGCGCAGAAGAAGCAAAAGACTGAGGCTCAGTGCTGAAAAGACAAAACAGAAGATATAGAGAGAAATCCCTTTATTATCATGTCTACCAAAGTCTAGTACAGACACATCGGGACTATACATAAGGGACTAATTATGTTCTTCTACAAAGGATCTAGTACAGATTCGACAGAAGCCTAGAGGGATCTACAAGGGATGCAGTCTTCATCGAAGCGCAGCCTTCCTTCTTCTCGATGCACACGCTGGAAGATTGATCTTCACCGAAGCATGTTCTGATTTTCTTGTGGGCGCAGCCTCCCAGAAGCATATCAGTAACTCGGCACTTTGAAGAAGTCAGAGCCTTCAGGCTAGAGGCCCAGCCACCTGCCTGCGCCAACCTCCGAAATAAGATGGTGGTAGGCCCCCTCTCCTTCTTTTATTTCAGAAGCCAGTGTCATCACTCCAAACGTGCAGCTACCTGCCTGCGCCAATCTCAGACGCGCAAGGGTGTCGTACCCTTCCCTTCGCAGCCAACGCCTTCAAAGTTCAGAAGTGCAACTACTTACCAGTGTCTGCATAAGGCGCAGGATGGTGATATGCTCACATCATCTCCATTCCTACGGTGTTGTCGTCTGCTCCAGATCAGAAGCTTAAGTCACTTCTCTACAAGAGACTTGGGAACTCCCATCGCAACCAATACGAGTCAACATATCGCTCTAAAATCACAGTAACCTCGCCAACCTGAAGTACAAGCCTACTTGTCGCCTACAGCACAGTGACTCCGGTAGCCCAAAACACATGTTCATAAGTTGCTCTATATGCACAGAAGTTTCATCGTCATTCGAAGCCAAGTCCAATCATCGCCTGAAAGTACAGAGGTTCTGTCGTCTCCAAAAGCACGGTCTACTCGTCGCCCCAGAAGCATAACAGCACTTAGTCCTCACCAGAGGTGCTGGAAGCATGGGTCAACCCAATTGGTTTGTTTAAACCGCCTCTTGCAGAGAAGATTGGGATTAAATCATGATAGATATCATATCAGATTGATTTAAATCTTAGATGAGGATCAATTAGACTCCAAATCTAGGATGAAATTCCAAGATTTACTCGACTGTATCCGAACAAGAAAATCGACACGTGCCACGTGTCACCTCCGTCGGTTATGTTTATAACCAACAGAGATCTCGTTTGAGGAGAATCTCGATGTCCGCCACGTGTCAGCGCCGCAGAAGCCCGTACCGTGTAATGACGGCATATTCTTTCATATCTCAGGAACCCTAATGCACATTGTATATGTGCTCGATTCTCTATAAATAGAAGGAGTTCTTCTTCCACCATAAGAGCAAGAAAAAGAGAGAGGGAACATTGACAATCGACAATCTTCAAAGGAGCAGTGATCTCTATCCACGAATAGTCGACCACCCTCATCCACCTATCAACTAAAGAACCAACCAACCATCTTCAAGGGATCTTCTCATCCAGACAGGCTCTTGATAGGTGACCCTAGAGTCCCATCAAAGATGCCAGAGAGCCATAACAAGGTTGATTCGTCGTCAGATCGTCAACGGAGTAAAGGAACCACTACAGCGCTCGATCTCCACCATCACACTTTTTCAGAAATCTCTTCTCCCTGTACTTAGAATATCCTGTTTAGAACTTCCTTCTTTGTACAATGATACCTTATACGTTCAATAAAACAAAATGTTCATTCAACCTTTTGTTACGTCGAACAAAATGGCGACTTTGGTGGGGACTACCTTCTCCTCCAACGAGAAGGCAGTGATGCAATCTGATGACAACTAGCTAGGAGCTCCTCAAGACATTTTGGTCGTATGCTTTGACCAGCAGGGTTTTGAAGATCTCCTCTCTGATGAAAAGAAGACTTTGAAACGATTCGTACAACCGAAGAAGACTCGACGTGTATGGAGGCGTAAAGGGGCTGCAGCTAGCAGCACGATGGCGAAAACTGTATCTCTGGACCCCCTCAATGTTAAGGTCATAAAGAAGATCCCGGCTGCTACAGCCTTATCCTCTTGCACGATTCCCATCCCAGGAAAGCATGGCGAGGAAGATGGTGGTTCCATAGTTGATCTGACGAAGGAACGATGCCCAAGGAAGCACACAATGGTCAAATCCTTCACGACGAGAGTATTGCCAATAAGAAAATATGTCTTCGACAAAATCGCTTTTCCTTCAGGTAAACCTTCGGCGGACTCTGAATACTACTCGCCTGCTAGGGGTAGTAGGAAGAGATCCCAGGTGGCAGGAGCGGGACACTACAGCTCGTGCTTCGTAAAACAAGTGTGCGATATTAGCGGCAGACCAGAGGTCCGTGTTGACAGTAACACACGCAACCGACGGAAAGCTATACAAGACTGGCTCTCGCACTCCGATGCCTCAACCAGTCGCATCTCCCTTCTACTTGGGTACTCTTGTGTGTAATCCAAGCCATGGGGTATGTCCCGCGGAGAGGAAGCCACACAAACAGCGTTCCGACAGGAGCGACATGAGGCTTTTTCGTAAGACCCGCTCTGACCGTACTTACATGCAGCTTCCCTCAGTGCTACGACAGAAGATCCAACCCTCTCCCAAGCGGAAGAAGAATCCGTGGCGTAAGACATGCCTAAATCAAGGCACTCTTGTACCCAGTTTACCATCAACTTCCGTTGTCAGCAGATGGCTGTGCCATCACTGAGCAGGCGTTCCGTCTTCCAGAGACTCTACTCTACGCCGACCTTACGCCAGAGACTTAACAGGGGGTCGGTGAGCCATAGAGAAGACGAGCCCCATATCACCACATGCTACGCGGCGCAGGGTTCCAGAGCTTTCAAGAAGCCCTCCCAGAATCCTTCCATATCAGTTGCTAAACCGAAGAGGAGGTCAGAGAACAGTAAAGCTAAGGTACCCGATGCAGGTGTGTTCCAAGGCACTCGTTCCACATCTACATTGGGTGCCATGTCAAAAAGTAGGGGTAGCCATCATCCTACCATGTACGATAACCATGTGTTCCAATCTGACGTGGTACAATATGACACGGATGTCTCCGTTGGCGCAGCCAGTCACCAGACCGGGGGTAGTAACCATACTGAGTCCGAAGAAGATCACAATCTTATGGTATATCATCAGGTCAACGAGACTCAGGCGTCTGAGCCAGAAAGTGAAGGATCTACGGCTCCCTCGAGTCACCAACACACTCGGTCTATTTTTATGGCCGATGGCAATGAGGAAGACAACAACGAAGCTCTCAGACGTATTGAAGTCCTCTAGACGAAGTTAGATAAGCTGACGGACACCATGAAGACCCTGTCCTCGGTCATAATCGACCTCAAGAGTAGCATGTACCCTGCCGCCTCTACACCTGCGCGTGATCCGCCAACCAATGACGAATCCAGCAGGTTTCCTACTGCCAATCAGGCAGGACCATCCTCTTCTACTCCATCGGCTACAGGCTCCGCAATACCGATCGAAATACAGCAGGCTATCAAGAAGCTATATGCTCGTAATGATGCCAAAGAGAAGCAAGCCACGCTCCGGAAGATGGGGATCCGGCAGCCATATCCTGCCGAGTGGGACAACGTCGTCTATCCTCCCGAATATAATCCGTAGACGCTTATACCTTATGAAAGAAAGGGGTCTCCCCGACAATACTTGAGGCACTTTGCCTCTGTAACGGGGCACCTCCCAAAGGATGACGCCTTCATGTCTAACATATTCATAGGAACCTTGCAGGGGGTAGCCTATGAGTGGTTCTGTAGTCTCTCGGACGACTGCATCTCGTCATTTAAAGACCTGAAGACTCGGTTCTTGGACCGATTCTACGAAGGCGGCATGGATATGACTATGTCGACCCTCATGGAAATTGTCCAGAGGAAGAAAGAGCCTGTCTGTGCATACATTGTGCGCTTCTGCCAGGCAGCTCTCAGATTACCACCCGACATGCCCGAGCCCATGCTTATGGACTCCTGCTGCAAGAACATGCTGCCCGCTATAAAATTGTGGCATAGTGCTCCCGGCACTGAGTGGATGCCTTTCATTACAGAGGCAGATGCCGCACAAAGAAAAGTCCAGGATACGCAGCTCCTGGGGCTACACTTTCTTGCACCTAAAGACAAGGGGAGACACTCGTCCATCAACAACCCTAAAGACGAAAAAGGCAAGCAAGCTATGACCGTCAACATCTCCAAAGGTTCAGCAGCTACGAATCCCAAGTCTGCGGAAGCGTAGAGGCCGAGGGAGACTTACTCCTTCAATGACGAGGATACGCTAGAGCTCTTCGAGATGCTTACGAAGAGTGACAAACTGTCCATCCCGGCACCCAGGCGTCCTAATGAAGTAGGAAAGGTGGACCATCCCAAGTACTGCCATTATCACTAGTACGTCCATCACTCAACACAGGACTGCTATATGTTGAAGGGGCAAATTCAGTGCCTTATTAATGCCAACGTCATATCGTTGGAATACAAGGAGAAGACCATCATGGCCAATATGGTTACTCTCTAGTTTCGGAGTTTTTCAGTCATAGAGATAAAAGATGGCGTCATCCATATTCCAAAGGCGACGATGGAGGTAGTCAACCTTCCACAGCACAAGACAACGCTCAAGGGCTCGTCCCGTTCTCCATGCCTCAAGGGAAACATCATGACTTGGTTTTCGACATGATGACATCTACGACCCTTTCTGCCAAAGGAAAGAAAAGCAAGGCATGCCGCATGGACTCGACGTCGATCTATAATACTTTGGTGACCACCCGTTTGGCACAGATGCAAAAGGAGAGCCAGGCTCTAGACCAGAAGGAGTCTCCACCAAATACTCCCCATGTCCTAGATATATCAAGAGCAGATCCACCTTAGGTCCTTGAGACACCAAAGGCGGGTCCATCCTGGGCCCCTACTGTGGACAAGCAGAAACAGAAGAAGGTTCGCTTCGACAAACCTCTCAGAAAGGATCCGACAATCAGGCCTATTAAGCCCTATAACTTCGATATTCTAGCACAACTAGCTAATACTCCGGCTAGATTATCACTTTTTGAGCTCCTCCATCTCTCTAAGGAGAAGATGCGCTCAGTGAAGCTTTACAGAACGCCGAGTACTTCCTTACCCAGGTTCGGCCACCGAAAGTAGATCCCGCAGCTTGCCCACATTGCCACAGTATGGTCAAAGTAATTCCTAGTATCACTTTCACCCAGCAAGATATGCTGTCAAAGAATAACCAGCACAACTGCCCCCTGTACTATACGGGGTATGTCGGTGCCATTAAGGTCGACTGCATCCACATCGACACAGGTTCCTCTTTGAGCATTATCCCAAGAAGCCTGCTTCAAACTTTAGGGGTTCTGATGCATCGATTGACAGCCTCGAACACAACAATCAGTGGCTTCAACACGGAAAAGAGCGAGCCCTTGGGCAAAATTTGCCTGAAATGTCAGATCGGCGACCTTCATACTAAAGTGACTTTCTATATCATTGATGCAGATATAAATTAAAACATGCTGCTGGGGTGACCATAGATCCATGAGTACAAGATTGTTCCTTTCATCCTACATCCGTGTATGAAATATGTGGCTAGCGATGGGACTATCAAAATGGAGTTCGCTAATATCGACCCGTTCTGAGGACTTGAAGCCTACTGTACGGATGTTGATCTGTACAAGTCAGTACCCTGGGATGACGACATCAATGATGCTGACGACGAGGCAGAGACAGCTTCAGAAAGCGCAGCAGTAGTCAAAGAACCTTTAAAGGTTCGAATGAAAGGGAGGCCTCCCAAGGTGTCAGCATATCTTGTTGTTAAGCTTTGGGGCAAAGTTCCACCTTCGCCTCCAGTAAACATTGAAGATGGTCAGGAGCCTATACGAATGAAGTTACCCCGGAGGTCCCCAAGGCCGACCATGAAGGCACAAGAGCATTTGACCACCATTCCCTTGATGGTCAAGCTGTAAGGGAGGCATCATTCTCCTCTGGCGGCAGCTCTAGCCCTCACTGACGAAGAGCTATAAGATTATGTCTACGCCAACACAGAGGCCCACTCTTTCAATGACGTAATCCCTCGGGACAAGATATCCCACTTCATTAACAGAAAGTTGTCATCAAACTACTCTGGCGCATGCTGGAACACCAAATATTTCCTGGATAATTCTCTGTGTAAACTACAAATGCAAGTGACAACTGCCAACCATGTGAGCCGACTTGTCCCTACCCGAGGCGCCTACTTCATAGTTCTAGCCAGGAAAAAAAAGAGGAATCCATCATATTCGATGATTGGAGTATCCGCAGCAAATGACTCCTAAAGACCTAGACCTCGTCAGCAGCAAAATACAGTTCTACCGCTACACGGCGCAGGCCAAAAACCTTATCCAGATGATAGGATACAATCTTAATAGCAACAAAGGGCTAAATTATGGCAAAGGTCGATGTCTTCCCTTACGGTTTCGTGCTCCAAAGGGAAAAGCTGAAAACGTATTCGTCGAGGGCTGGGGTACGTTACACCTTCGACCACCTCAGAAGATTCAGAAGAAGAAGTCATGAGGCACTTACACTCTTCTGACTCCTCAACTTAGGACTCTGATACCAGCATGGGTCAAGTATTTAAGAAGATACTGTCTGCTAACATGATCACTAATCAGTTAACCGTCGAAGACAATCAGCGCAGGCAGTTACAAGAGTTAGAAGTGTTGGATAAAAAGCGCTTGCTCATGTAGCAAAGGATTGAGCTTTACCAAGCTCGTATCTCTGGGGTCTTCAACAAAAAGGTCTATGAAAGATCCTACCAGGTGGGCGACCTCATCTTGGCAGTACTGAGACTGATGGTGATGACCCATAAGATGGTTGGGAAGTTTGAGCCCAAATAGGAAAGATTATTCGTCATAGAAATGGTGTACTCCAATGGTGCTTATCGGCTAGCCAAGCCTAATGGAGACTTGCTAACGATGCCTATCAATGGCAAGTTCCTAAAGAAGTATTACGTCTGAAGACAGAACCAGCATAGGCACCTACATCCCCTAAAATGGGTGTCCATGAGTTCTGGTAAGGGGATCTCTCGCTCTCCCTCCTATATATTCTCTCAAGTAGAAGAAGCACTTCACGTCCACATTACCTCTGGATTGCTCCTCTATACCGGGAAGACGCGACTACCATGTCCACATTACCTCTGACTAGTCGTTCTTCTCGCATCAGTTCTATGATTATCCCGACGGTCTAGAAAAAGTTCACGTCCATATTACCTCTGGATTGTTGTTCTATACCCCGACAAAGATCAAGCTTACCATGTCTATATTACCTCTGGTCAGGCAAATTCATTATGAAGACTCCCTCTTTATTCTGGAGACAAAAGCAAAGGGAACAAGAAAGCTTCTAATTATAAAAACATATGGCTACAAAGACCTATTACATACTTTTCGTAGTTACATACACAGAAGCAAAAAAGCTAAAATTGTGGTACAAGCTCTCAATAGCGCGGGCGAGGCGTTTACAGAGCCAATCTCCCCAACTGGCCGGAGAGAGCAACCACAGCTGCATGCCTTGCTATTCCTCGGTCAGAATGGCAAGCAATCCAAACCCAGGAAGTAGAGGTCTAAGACACCATTGAAGTCCACGACATCCAGAACGGAGGACATCTCGAGATCTAGTAGTAGTTCTACTATAGCTTCTTTGGATAAAAAGATTTGCCATCGAAGGTCGACTCAAGCAAACTCCAGGATCATCAGGAGCCGAACATCGGGCAAGCAAGGCCATTGTTGAATCAGCTGAGTCTTCTCTTGAAGTGGGACAGTCCTTTATGTAGGTTGTTCTTGTGGTCCAAGCACGAGCCAGAAATTGGTCAGAAGGAAGCTTATAAGTTAAGCTAAAGCTCCACTCAATGGCAGATGATAGTACTACGAGTGACCAAAGGAACATGACTCTGAACTTCATCTACTAAAGAGATTCACGATCCCTACAAAGACACAAGTGGCTCCAATATCAAGAAGCTATCAGGAGCCTATGCTCTGAAATGATGACTCAGGATAATTAATGCTAAGAGCTAGGCGTGACACCAGCCATCACCCAGCTCGTACAGTCCTAACATGTGTTCATGCTTTTGTTCAAAGTATCCCGAGCTCGACTCAAGTTCGGGACACTTTGAAGGGGGTCTTGTAGAAGCATGAAAAATCCCAGTTGAAGACAGCCCTTTGCCAAAGCGCAGAAGATACAAAAGATTGAGGCTCAGTGCTAAAAAAGACAAAACAGAAGATATGGAGAGAAGTTTCTTTAATGTCATGTCTACCAAAGTCTAGTACAGACACATCAGGACTATACATAAGGGACTAATTATGTTCTTCTAAAAAGGATCTAGTACAGATTCGATAGAGGCCTAGAGGGATCTACAAGGGATGCAGTATTAATCGAAGCGCAGCCTTCCTACTTCTCGATACACACGCTGGAAGATTGATCTTCATCGAAGCATGTTCTTATTTTCTTATAGGAACAGCCTCCTAGAAGTATATCAGTAACTCAGCACTTTGAAGAAGTCAGAGCCTTCAAGCCAGACGCACAGCCACCTACCTGCGCCAACCTCCGAAACAAGATGGTGGTAGGCCCCCTCCCCTTCTTTTATTTTAGAAGATAGTGTCTTAACTCCAGACGTGCAGCTACCTACCTGCGCCAATATCAGACACGCAAGGGTGGCATACCCGTCCCTTTGCAGCCAACGCCTTCACTGTTCAGAAGCGCAGTTACTTACCTCCGTCCGCATAGGGAGCAAGATGGTGATATGCTCACATCACTTCTATTCTCATGGCGCAGTCGTCTGCTCTGGATCAAAAGCTTAACTTATTTCTCTACAAGAGACTTAGAAACTCCTATCTCAACCAATGTAAGTCAACCTGTCGCTTCCAAAGCATAGTAACCTCGCCAACCTGAAGCACAAGGCTACTTGTCGCCTACAACACAGTGACTCCGGTAGCCTGAAACACAGATTCATAAGTTGCTCGATATGCACAGAAGTCCCGTCGTCATTCGAAGCCAAATCTACTTGTCTCCTGAAAGCACAGCGGTTCTGTCGTCTCCAGAAGCACGGTCTACTCGTCGCCCCAGAAGCACAGCAGCACTTAGTCATCACCAGAGGCACTGGAAGCATGGATCCACCCGAATTGGTTTGTTTAAGCCGCCTCTTGCAGAGAAGATTGGGATTAAATCATGATTGATATCATATCAGATTGATTTAAATCTTAGATGAGGATCAATTAGACTTCAAATCTAGGATAAAATCCTAAGATTTACTCGACTGTATTTGAGCAAAAAAATCAGCATGTGACACGTGTCACCTCCTTCGGTTATGCTTATAACCACCAGAGATCTCGTTTGAGGAGAATCTCGATGCTCGCCACATGTCAACGCCGTAGAAGCCCATACCGTACAATGATGGCAGATTCTTTCATATCTCAGGAACCCTAATGTACAACGCATATGTTCTCGGTTCTCTATAAATAGAAGGAGTTCTTCTTCCACCAAAAGAGCAAGAAAAAGAGAGAGGGAACATTGACAATCGACAATCTTCAAAGGAGCAGCGATCTCTATCTACGAAGAGTCAACCACCCTCATCCACCTATCAACCAAAGAACCAACCAACCAATCAACCATCTTCAAGGGATCTTCTCATCCAAATAGCCTCTTGATCGATGAACCCAAAGTCCCATCAAAGGCACCAGAGAAATATAGCAAGGTTGATTCGTCGTTAGATCGTCAACAGAGTAATGGAGCCACTGCAGCGCTCGATCTCCACTATCACACTTTCCCAGAAACCACTTCTCCCTGTACTTAGAATATTCTATATATTCAAGACTTTCTTCTTTGTATACAGATACCTTATACATTCAATAAAGTAAAAACCTTGTTTGTTGACTACCTCGACAGCAACAAAATACAGTTCTACCGCTACACGGCACAGGCCAGAAACCTTATCTAGAAGATGGGCTATGACCTGAATAGCAACAAATGCCTCAATTATGACAAAGGCCGACATCTTCCCTTACGGATTCGTGCTCCAAAGGAAAAAGCTAAAAGCTACTACCAACGTACTCGTCAAGGGCTGGGGTATGTTACACCTACGACCACCTCAGAAGATTCAGAAGAAGAAGTCATGAGGCACTCACACTCTTCTGACTCCTAAACATGGGACTCCGATACCAGCATGGGTCAAGTCTTTATGATGATATTATCTGCTAACATGATCACTAATCAGTTATCCGTCGAAGATAATCAGCATGATTGAATAAACTTTTTCCTTTATTGAACGTATAAGGTATCTATGTACAAAGAAGAAAGTCCTAAACAGGATATTCTAAGTACAGGGAGAAGAGGTTTCTAGAAAAGTGTGATGGTAGAGATCGAGCGCTGCAATGGCTCCTTTACTCCGTTAACGATCTAACGACGAATCAACCTTGCTATGTCTCTCTGGCACCTTTGATGGGACTCTGGGGTTACCGATCAAGAGGTTGTCTGGATGAGAAGATCCCTTGAAGATGGTTGGTTGGTTGGTTCTTTGGTTGATAGGTGGATGAGGGTGGTCGACTCCTCGTCGATAGAGATTGTTGCTCCTTTGAAGATTATCGATTGTCAATGTTCTCTCTCTCTCTCTTTTCATCGCTCTTTTGGTGGAAGTAGAACTACTTCTATTTATAGAGAATCGAGTACATATGCGATGTACATTAGGGTTCCTGAGATATGAAAGAATCTGCCGTTATTACACAGTACGTACTTCTACGGCACTGACATATGGCGGACATCGAGATTTCTCTCAAACGAGATCTCTGGTGGTTATAAACATAACCGAAGGAGGTGACACGTGCCGCGTGTTGATTTGCTTGCTCGAATACAACCGAGTAAATCTTAGGATTTTATCCTAGATTTGGAGTCTAATTGATCCTCATCAAAGATTTAAATCAATCGGATATGATATCAATCATGATTTAATCCCAATCTTCTCTACAAGAGGTGTTTTAAACAAACCAATTGGGGTAGACACATGCTTCTAGCGCCTCTGGTGAGGACTAAGTGCTGCTATGCTTCTGGGGTGACGAGTAGATCGTGCTTCTGGAGACGACATAACCTATGTGCTTTCAGGCGATGAGTGAACTTGGCTTCGAATGACGACGGGACTTCTGTGCATATAAAAAAACTTATGAAGCTGAGTTTCAGGCTACCGGAGTCACTGTGTTGTAGGCGACAAGTAGCCTTGTGCTTCAGGTTGGCGAGGTTACTATGCTTTTGGAGCGACAGATTGACTTACATTGGTTGTGATGGGAGTTTCCAAGTCTCTTCTAGAGAAGTGACTTAAGCTTCTGATCCGGAGCAGACGACTGCATCGTAGGAATAGAGGTGATATGAGCATATCACCATCTTGCTCCCTATACGGACGCAGGTAAGTAGCTGCGCTTCTGAACAGCGAAGGCGTTGGCTGCAAAGGGACGGGTATGACACCCTTGTACGTCTGATATTGGCGTAGACAGGTAGCTGCACATCTGGAGTGAAGTCACTGTCTTCTAAAATAAAAGAAGAGGAGGGGGGCCTACCACCATATTGTTTCGGAGGTTGGCGCAGGTAGGTAGCTGTGCGTCTAGCTTGAAGGCTCTGACTTTTTCAAAGTGTTGAGTTTCTGATATGCTTCTGGGAGGCTGCGCCCACAAGAAAATCAGAACATGCTTCGATGAAGATCAATCTTCCAGCGTGTGCATCGAGAAGTAGGAAGGATGCGCTTTGATTAAGACTGCATCCCTTGTAGATCCCTCTAGGCCTTTGTTGAATCTGTACTAGATCCTTTATAGAAGAACAAAATTAGTCCCTTATGTATAGTCCTGATGTGTCTGTACTAGACTTTGGTATACATGACAATAAAGGGACTTCTCTCCATATCTTTTTTTTTATCTTTTTAGTACTGAGCCTCAGTCTTTTGTATTTTTTACGCTTTGGCGAAGGGCTGTCTTCAGATGGGATTTTTCATGCTTCTACATGAAGCATGATCAATAACTTGATTAGGATCATAGAAAGCATCAATGGGATCCATATATCGCTGGACGTAGTCATCATCGATGCGATAGCCAGGACGATTTAGGTCACGGATAATCAAAAATAGTCTGGCAGGGTGCTGAGGTAGACTATACTGAATGTCAATCAAAGTGTTGCCAATAGCTTGTGTTTGGAGAGTCTGACGAAAGTCAAAAGCTTCGAAATGATCATCTTCCTTTTAAAAATGGTAATGCAATAAGGTAAGGATAGAGTCCACGATAGTAGGTGGTTCAGAAGTAGAAGGTAGAGATCCATTAACATTAGTATTAGAGTTGGAGGATAAATTATAAGGTAGAAGTAAGGTTGGCTCATGCGTCGAAATCTATTTAGAGGGATAGGTTTATTAGTGAATAGACAGAATCATAAGATATGTCGAAAAAATTAAGTAAGTGGTAAATACATGGCGTAGAGTAGTGGATGCCCTTTTTTGCGACAAGTTTCCATTTGAGACATGATTGTTTGTGGAAGATTGAATGGTATAGAGTAATGCTTGTGATATAAGGCTGACATTTCTAAATAAGAGACATCATCAAAGTTAGATCTCTTAGGTAGAAAAGTAGAAAATATGATACAATGTGTTTCGTTGAAATATGAATGAAGATAGCGAGAATAAAATCTTCCAGGTAGACAATTATATGGGGGCACAAAGAAGGTTTTTGAAAGATCCAAAGTTACATTATTAGTAAATTAAACTTGCATAATGCTAATTAAGGGTTCACATTTAGGAGGAATGTGTAGGATATCGCCTAAGCCAATTGCATCAAATTCAATATTAACGTCATGTACCCTTGAAATTTTTTGCTATTTTCAAAAGACAAGTTACAGTAAAACATGCAAATAGCATTTATAAAAATACTAGTATGAGTTGCAATTAGTTCTTTATTTAAAGTTTTTAAAAAATAGGTAGAAAAAAATTGTGTTTAAGAAAATCAATGTGGTGCATGGAACAAATAGGTCTATAAGAGAAATCATTGAACTATTCATTAGAATTTTCAAGATAGTGAAATGGAAATCTATCGAATTCTCTAATGTTTGGCAATATGGGAGAGAAAAGGTGTTCAACTGATAGTTTTCTTGTGGGAGCCATTAGAATTACCTAGAGATAGAAGAAGATGGAAGAGAATAGAGATTCTTCAAAGGAAGAAAACTACTAAGTTAGGGATTTGAAAAAAAAATTGGGTTTTGAAGTCTTAGTTGGAGGATTTTCATGGGTCTGTTCGAGATTCACAAAAAGGCATGAATATATAGAAACAATAGCCTTAATATTGAGTGGGGTCGGCCAAATCTCAAAAGATGCTTAAAATGCAGAACCGAGTTCGGTCCAAGTTTGGTTATGATCGAGTTCTGCCCGAGGTCAGTAGGCATATGAAGTATGATTTTTATTGTCAACTTTATTCGAAGTATTAGTTTTTGAGTTTTTAATAAAACATATGAGCTATGAGTGCCAAGTGGACTTTATCAAGTCATAAGATATTGTGAGTACATACAATCTTAGAGTAGTTGTAGGGGCCATATCCCAGCTAGTGGTAGTCCAAAGACACTTGACACCTTATCGCTTAGGCTATTTATGCCTTTGTGATAGTAGGGCCCTTTCGTCTTGTATCCAAAATAGTCATAGCTTTTAGCAAATTAGATTGATGTAAGAATTTAAAGCACTATTATAGTCTTACATTTTATTTGAATCAAGAAATCCTAATTCTCGATAGATAAAGTTGAAACAATCTTTAGCCAGAGATTTAGTAAAGACATCTTCTAACTGATACTCTATCACTACCACTTTTCCAACTAGGGATATTTTTTCATTTTGTATTATTTATTTTATACATTATGATTCATATTAATATGTATAAATATATTGATTGTAGGTTAATGGACTAGCCTATTTAAACTCATGCTAGTGGACCCAATTAGATTTGACATGACACTTGGACCAACACTTTAGATTAGACTCAATTAAATAATTCTATTTGATAAATAGAGATTAGTCTAATTACCATAATAGGATTAGAAGCTTCCATCAATTAAATTAGCCTTCATGACAAGCTTGGAGGGGTATTATGGACTTTGTGCATGGCATGATTGAGACCTATAGTGGCCGACCCTATTAGAGGGGAGAGCACTCTCTCTCTTCCTTTTTATTTGTGTCATTTATTCTCAATTTGGTGTTCTTCCCCAAATTGATCCGTCCCTCCATCAATTCTATTCAATTCTACTTCAATTCCTTTCAAAACCTCTCCATTCTCATTCTTAGGAGGAGCCTAGGAGCATGGCTAGGAGCACTTGTGGAGGAGGCAAATTGCCAGGAGATCGTATCTGAATCGTGTTCATCAATCTTTGAATTGGGAATCCATCTCCTAATAGGTATACATCTCAATTTCTCCTCTATTTGGACTCTAATTATTCAATTTGACCATTAGAAATCCACCCATGTACTAGGACTACCTATAGGAGGAAGAATTAGCTTCTAATAACCCTTTATGTAAAAGTTTTATTAAGATTTGTGCCCAATTTGGGAGAATTCTGAGATTAGTGCACCATGTGTTTGCCATTTGGTAATTTAGATCTATTTAGACTTATTTTAGTTGTGTGTGTCTATATCTGTTTCCACAAGTGGATATGAATAGACCGTATCATGACACGGTTTGATACAGAGTTATTTGGGGGGGGGGTTCCCTACGACACTTGTGACACATATATCAAATTCTCCATGACACATTGTATTAGCTATAGATTGTTCTAATTATGTTCTAATTTATGTTTTAGATATGCTCATATGATTTGGGTAGAATCGAACAATGTTTGGTATAGGTATCTTGGGCGTACATAAGAGTATCATAGATTGGTGGGATACTAGGTGATGCACACTGTGTTTGGAATGCTGCATATAGGTGAGTGTCTTATGTGTCTCTATGTGGTATGTATCATATAGTATAACATATGTATATGTAACCATATTCATGTGTGTGTACATACATTCATGGGTGTAAAGTGCTTTGTGGGATACTATATAGACTTGAGTGTGTGTCTAGGAGGATAGGAGGTTATGTACAATGGAGATGTGTATGTGTGCATATATGAATAGGTTGCTTGGTATATATGTGAATACATATGTGTGTGTTGTGTGTGTGTGTGTGTGTGTGTGCATATATATATATATATATATATATATATATATATATATATATATATATATATATATATATATATTCACACACACACACACACACACACACACACACACACACACACATATATATATATATATATATATATATATATATATATATATATATAGAATTGTGTGTAGTGTAGTGAAGTAGAGTAGGGGAGAATAAGTATGCACTGCACTGCTTGGCAACATGGGCAGTGAGATCATAACAGCAGTTGTTAGCCTTGCCAACAGCTGTAAACCCCCTAATTTTTAAGAAATTTTATTATTTTTAACTAATATATTTTATAGTAATTTTAATTTATTTAAATAAGCTTGATTTTAAATTAAGGTTTTGTTAATATTAAAGGTAGCTAGAATTGCTACAATAGGAGTTAAATTTTGTACAAGATGTTTATTAAAATATCTTAGATAATATTTTAAAGTTTTAGGAATTTATAGGAAAATTTTAATTTTATTTTTAGGTGTTTATATATATATATATATATATATATATATATATATATATATATAAAGGGAAAAAATGAAAAATGAAAAATGGCTTATTGTTCCTTTCGGAACAGTAAACAACCCAGCCCGAGCCCAATGCAGGAAATAAAAGAGGAGAGAAGGAAAAGAAAAAAAAGATTTGAACAACTCCTTATTCAAATCTTTCCAGTATTAAATTCTTCTAATCCAAATCCCTTCTAAACCAAGAATTTGATTTTGAATTAAATCAAAATCGAGTATTCCTATATAATCGAACGGGACATGGTTTTCGTAGAAAAAAAATACCAAACCTCCTAAACTCTTGTTGAATTCCCTAACCCCATAACCTACTATCTCCGTCCCCGACCCCGGGTGACCCTCCCTGATCATCTGAAATCACCGTCGGACCTACCATGACCGTGCACTGGCAACAACAAACAGCGGCAACGGCATCAGTTAACGCAACAAGGTACTCTAATTCAATGTCATTTTTCTTCCATGATACTCGATTATTTTTTGATCTGTAATTTTTATGAAAAGCCTAGTTGACCCTCTACCAAACCTAGCAAATAGATTAAATTAGTTCTGTATGTGCATCTCGTGAAAAATCTTGAAAGTTTAGGAAAAGTCACTATCGTAATAACAGATTTTCACGAGTCAAGGCCCCTGTTAAACGTCGATTTGCCCCAATGTGTTACGACTTTTTAAAATCTATTTGAATACAGACCTAGACAATCTATTGGGCTTTGAAACCTATTTTGTAGAATTGGATTTCGCCGACTGAGTGTCGAGAAATTCGTTCCCCAAAACTAAAGAAAACCGTTTTCAAAATAGCAGAATTTTTAGAAAATTATCCAATATGACGATCGTCCCGACAAACCGGGTGACATGGTCACGAACCAAAAGCATCGAATGGTGTGTATCAACTTCGCGGATGTGTGGGATTCGACGGAACTCAATTTCGTTGTGTGTGTGCGACGAAATTGAAGCATATCAGTCGAGATATCCCCTATCAGCCTCTTTACAAAGTAGCCTAGAACTTTGTGCACATTCATCATCTTGAGACAAAACTTGCGCCATTGACCTCGTATCAATTTTTTGGTCTTGTGAGCCAAGTTTGGCCAGATTCTGAGATGGTCAAACCGAACGCTATTTTGGCGAACCCACGAGCCGATCCAACGGGCAAAATTGTGTATGGCTCGTCGGAATCCAACTTTGAACATTCGGGTGAGTTCATATCATCAAACTGGACCCTTAAACATATAATTTGATGACTTTAGGAACCGTAGATATTGGTTCGCTTTTTCCTGCAAAGTGGATCCAACGGCGGACACCGATTTGGCCCGCAAAAACGATTTTGCCCCTGTGTCCAGAATTGGACTTATGGGTAGGTGTCATTAGACATTTCTCTTATGCCAAAAACATTCATAATGTTTATTTTCGCATCGAAGGATGTTTCTGGTAGTTGACTTCCATTGCTCTTGATTTCTGACAATCTGAATTACTGGATGTTATTATTTTCTGCACACAACCACCATGCAAAATACCTTACCACTATTTACTATTCATTTATTGTTATTTTATCATATTATTTTATTTTAGTTATTTATATACTACATGTTTCTATCACACTATGAGTCCAAGTAGTAATACTTGGATGCGAGCGATTGCATTAGTCGTTTTATTGCTTTTGTTTATTTTTCTACATAATGACTTAGTACTTGATGACCACCCCCATTGAAGTGAGGTATTAGTATATCTTCACGAGCTGTGAGTCACATGGACAGACTCGCATAGTCGGCTGGCCACCGATGCGTTTGCGATGTGTGACTGTTATGATATAACTGCTAATAGAATTTGCATAATTAGTGGAGTTGGCAGTTATTAGAGGTTCATATGTTTCATGGAGATGACATAGATAGACATGGGGTAGAGTGAACTATTCCTTAGTGTATGGGCCAAGTATGCCCTATCCTTTTCTACCCGAAAGCTTCGCTGGAGATACGGGCCTGATTGCTCTGTTCCTGCTAGACAATGATATTGGAGGAATGTCATACTTTGAGGTCCCTGGTGCCCAGAGAGGGGACCATACCAAACCCATTATAACCAGAATGCCCATGCATTGAAGGTTTGTTCTTAACTGCATATTCACAGTAGACTGGTTAGGCACCCTCTTGCATGCATTCTTTATTTTATTATACAGTTTATATGGCATATTTTTCTGTATCTTGTTACGTCCCTCTGAGGACCTGGTGATCTCTCCAGTCTTATATGAACAGGATTTTCCCTAGGAGTACGATTTTGCACTTTATCCTTCCTTTTCAGTTGATGAGGTCTTACCAACCTAGATCTAGTAGTTTTGTTTAGTAGTCATGACTTGCTACATTTGTAGTGGACATCTTTTATTTTATTTTATTTTAGCAGGTTGGAACTCTAGTTATCATAGACTACTTTTTATTACTGTTTGGTAGTGGATTTGTCTCCTCCTGACTACATATCTTTTAACTCATTTATTTTTATTCTATCTGGATTATTGCTTTATTCTTGTGTTCTGTGGATGTGATATAGATTATCTGTGATTGCTTCAGTTTAATTATTTATAGCTTATGTATATGTACGAGGATTCCATATAATGGAGTATTCTTCCTTTGCATGCGGCTGACATGTTCCGTATGCCTAGTCCTTTGTATGCAGGGACTGGGGCGTTATATATTTTTGTGGTGGCCCATGCAGGCCAACGAAGTATTGTTTGGTTATGTTACTGTTCCAAGCAAGCCTGCATATAGGAATAGGAATAGTATCTTATCCACAACTTATCTACCATCTACCTCCTTTGATCTAACAATTTTGAACTCATATTTGATTGCTTGAATTGCCTCTTGCTTGAATCTGTTCTAACATATCCTTACCTTCATGCCAGCAAAATGCACCTCCGAAGCGGACGTGTTTTCACCCTTGCCATCGCATCAAGTGATGCAACCACTCAAAAGGAGCAGGTCCCACCACAGACTCCGATGACTCCATACCAACAGGGACAACAACAGGCTACTCCGACTTCGTTGACGGTATAGCGGAACACTCGGACTCAAGTACCACCAGTCGGCAAAACTGGACAAGCCACTACAGTACCTCCAGGTTATAAACCCCCTAAATTTCACTATAGATATTTATTTATTTATTTATTTTAGTATTTGTGCGTCGAGTACAAAAACGTATATACGGAGTATTGAATTATTTTTATACAACAGTTTATAAATAGATTTTTATATAGAAAATAAATATCTTGGTACAAAAAAATATAAGGTAATAATTTATTATTTAAGTATGTAAAATACGTCGCACTAGGTTTACCAAACTTTATTTTTATTTTATTATTATATAAAGGGTTATTTTATTTGTTATACAAATATAGGTATCAATTTCGAAAATAATATTTATGTAAATATTTTGTATTATTTGCGTGTGAGGTGCATGAAAATATATTCATGTATATTTTGTAAAAAATTTGATTTTGAAAAAAAAAGTTATTTGGATTTATTTTTATTTTATGAAAAAGTATTTGAAATTATTCTTAATTTATAAAAAGGGTGTTTTAAGTTTATTTTAATATTTAATTAGTTGTGGCAAATTTAAAGTCGGGTTAGAATTTACTAAGTTACTTTTAAATAATTTAAATTCAAAGATGCATTTATCCATTAGGGGGTTTAAACTACTACTAGTCCTTATCCAAGTGGGAATTTCACCTTCTATATACGGAGAAGTCCCTTGCTCTTTTTTAGGAATTCCAGAACCAAAAATTCATAACCTAAAATCCAAAATCAAAAGTGTATGTGCACCGTGTCGGTGTCCACCTTCCTCGTGTCAGCCGTTACGGCCTTTGGTCCGACCTCGGGTGTTTATCCACTATATTGTATTTTTACATATATAATTTTTCCATCCTCGTGTCCGACACACCGGACACAATCCGACTCCACCCGTGCAACGCAAGACATGGCACAAATTCTAAACCCTAGTCCTAAAACCTAAATCTAATCCTCTGTTCATTGCGCCACTAATACCTTGGCTACCCCACCGGTCACTAACCACCCCCTTGTGTCCGACCACTGCCCCAAGTTCCTCAAACACCCCCGCTAGCATCAACTCCATCACCCCAAAAACACCAAACACCACCCACACCACCATCACCCCTGACCTTGTGCTGCTAATCTCTGTCGAGTACCCACCAGCACAACTACCAATAACCCTGTCCTCCTTCCCAGTCAACCATCGCCCAAACCTCCGTCGACCACCACGGTCGAATCTGGCTAAATCACCAACCGAGACCCCCACTCTCACCTCTATCACCACCAACTCTCCGTCTAGCGCCACCAAAGCTGAGCCCCACCACCAGGCCTCTGTCGTGTGTCTTCGCTTCCAATATGTTTTGCGAAGCTGCCGTAAGCAGATGAACCAGGCCCCGACCGCCGCGACCCAACACTCAGCTCCAGCTCAATGCCCAAATCAATCGCAGCTACCTCCACTTGAACCCCGCCGTCACCTCGAAACATCGTTTCTCCGACATAGCACCCCCGGATCTGTCCCCTTCCCTGAGCTTCCCGCTGGTGGTCACCCAAACCCTCTCTGCATGTGCCTAGACACTAGGGCTTATTTACAACCAGTGGTCATCCACCATCATCATACCCCTTATTCCTCCAGCCACCTACGTACGCATGCCAACGTCTGAGAGTCTCCGTCGCCCTTTCTCTCTCTTTCGTTCCCCCTTCTTCTTTTCCTTTCAACTTTCTCTCTCACGAACATCTCTCTTGTTCGACGTAACAAAAGGTTGAACGAAATTTTTGCTTTATTGAATGTACAAGGTATCTGTGTACACAGAAGAAAGTCCTAAACAGAATATTCTAAGTACAGGAAGAAGAGGTTTCTGGAAAAGTGTGACGGTGGAGATCAAGCACTACCACGACTCCTTTACTCCGTTGACGATCTGACGACAAATCAACCTTGCTATGGCTCTCTGGCGCCTTTGATGGAACTCTGGGGTCACCGATCAAGAGGCTGTCTGGATGAGAAGATCCCTTGAAGATGGTTGGTTGGTTCTTTGGTTGATAGGTGGATAAGAGTGGTCGACTCTTCGTGGATGAAGATCGTTGCTCCTTTGAAGATTTGTCGATTGTCAATGTTCCCACTTTCTTTTTCCTCTCCTTTCTGGTAGAAGAAGAACTCCTTCATTTTATAGAGAACCGAGCACATATGTGATATACATTATGGTTCCCGAGATATGAAAGAATTTGTCGTTATTACACGGTACGGGCTTCTACGGTGCTGACACGTGGCAGACATCGAGATTCCCATCAAACGAGATCTCTGGTGGTTATAAACATAACCGAAGGATGTACATGTGGCGCGTGTCGATTTCCTTGCTCGAATACAGCTGAGTAAATCTTAGGATTTCACCCTAGATTTGGAGTCTAATTGATCCTCGTCTAAGATTCATATCAATCTGATATGATATCAATCATGATTTAATCCCAATCTTCTTTGCAAGAGGCGGTTTAAACAAACCAATTAAGGCGGACCCACCCTTCCTGCACCTCTGGTAAGGACTAAGTGCTGCTGTGCTTCTGGGCGACGAGTAGACCGTGCTTCTAGAGACGATAGAACCTCTGTGCTTTCAGGCTACGAGTGGACTTGGCTTCGAATGACGACGAGACTTCTGTGCGTATAGACCAACTTATGAAGCTGTGTTTCGGGCTACCAGAGTCAATGTGTTTCAAGTTGACGAGGTTACTGTACTTTTACAGCAACAGGTTGACTTGTATTGGTTGCAAGGGAATTCCCAAGTCTCTTATAGAGAAGTGACTTAAGCTTCTAATCTGGAGCAGATGACTGTACCATAGGAATGGAGCTGGTGTGAACATATCACCATCTTGTACCTCATGCGGATGCAGATAAGTAGTTGCGCCTCTGAAAAGTGAAGGCGTTGGCTGCGAAGGGAAGGGCATGACACCCTTGCACGTCTAAGATCGGTACAGGCAGATAGCTGCGCCTCTGGAGTGCAGACACTGGGTTTTGGAATAAAAGAAGGGGAGGGGGCCTACCACTATCTTGTTTCTGAGGTTGACGTAGGAAGGTAGCTGCGTCTCTGACTTGAAGGCTCTGACTTCTTTAGTAAAGAGCGATAAATACCCGCTCTTTAAGGACTTTCCTTTTAATTGCCACCATAATATGAGGAATTCCAAGGGTTAAAGACCAACATTCAAAGTGCTGAGTCTTAGGTTTGTCCCATTAATACGAGAATTCTGACCGTCGGCCATGTGGTGTGCGCTCTAGGCCACTCTCGGTCCTATAAAAAGGGAAGATCTCCTCTGAAGAGTCGTTGTCTTCTTCTCGGCATCCTTCACCACCATGCGAGATCCAAACTTAACTTTAAGCGGCGATCGGCCTTGTGTAAGTTGGTTGCTGGTTGAGGCTTCTCTCGTTTGTAGGAGCCACATTCTTATGGAGGAACTCTGTGTAGAAGGAGTCATCACTGCCCCTGAGAAGTATGCAAATGTCCTTCTTAGGGAGTTCGACTCTGAGCGACGTATGAGAGATGTGGGAGGTCCAAGCCACGGGTCCGAGATCGATTTGTCACCCGATGAATAGCCGGCCGTGCTCTGCCTTGATCTTTAGGAATAATGGGGTTCGTCGTGCTGTGGTTCTGGGTCTTCCACTACTTCAGTATATATTGGAGCTCTGGTTTCTCTTGGTGACAAGAGGGTTGGCTCTGATGATGTTGTGAGTCAGTGGAGAAAAGACTTTGATGTAGACTGTACATCTCTCTTCTGTTCATGATGATCATACTGTGAAGGCTGCCGATCGAAGACGATCCTTCCCTTATGTTCATAGAAATTTCTATTCTCACTTGTGTAACAAAGACCTTGTAATTGATCCTTGTAAATGAGATTCAAGAAACTTTTTTCTTATGTACTTGTGATAGGCCTATGTAATATATCCTTGTAGCAACGATCAATAAAAAGAGTACTTTTTTTTGAACTTCATCCTGAGAATGTCTTCATCTTTGGTTGGTCTGCGCATCTCACTGTCTGTGCCTCTATGATGTTAGGTCGATAGTAGGGACACTAACCTGCGCTATATGTCATCTGGACCATGGTAGGTAGAGGGTTGGTGACAAGAGCACCCTGCTGCGCCTTGCATCAGCTGTAATTTTTCATGCTTCTACATCTCTGTCCTCTCTCTTGTTTTTTCTACTCTTTTTTTAAAAACAGAGTAAAAGCAGCGGTCAACAGCATCAATTGTTGCGTTTGATATTTGTAATTTATTATTAATTTTGTTGTTATTTGTTTTTTTCGTGTTTTTGTTTTCTCTTGTCTATTCTCTTATAAATTATTATTATTATTATTACTATTAATAATAATAATAATAATATTATTATTATTATTATTATTATTATTATTATTATTATTTTATTACTGTTATTAAAGTTGTTGTTGTTATTTTATTTCTGTTATTTTAATTTGTTTTTATTAGTATTATTAAGATCTTTGTTATATATTATGTAATAGTGATTTGAAAAATATTTTTTTTTTTATTTTATATATATATATATATATATATATATATATATATATATATATATATATATATGAAACTTTAAATATTATTATTATCATTATTGTTGTTGTACTATTAGTACCAATTATTTATACTAATTACTTCATTAATTAAAGTAGCTAATTTCCTAAAAACTATTTTTGTAACGAAATATTATCGGCTATGAGATATTGCTATAAAATTTTCTATCTATTGAAAGTAAATTATTTGACAAAATTATAGTTTTACAAAATAGGGTTTTTATCCTTAAATATTTTTCTAGAATTATTTTGTATTTATCTAAAAGTATTTCTGATTAATAAAATATAGATTTCAACCTAAAATATTATTTTGACAAAACTTAGAATTTTTGCCTAAAATGATTTTCTATTTTTCTAAGTATTTATCTAAAAAATTAATTTATCTAATAAAATTATTTTTCAAGTATTATAAATATTTTCTAATAGTATATGCATTAGTTACACCAATCTAATCGATTATCAATCTTGACCGTGGCTAATCGTATTTTCTATCCTCTTCTGAAACTGGACTACCTTCTGTCGACCCTAGCTAATTTAACTGTTCTGGATTCGATGGAACCGTTTCTGCCATCATTGGAGGGCATCTTGTGAAGTTGTAACACCAAAGTCAATTTTGTACCGTCATGATCATCGCACCACAGCAAGCACCACTACCAGGTAAGATACCTTGCCATTTATTGTCTATTTACTTTAGCTCATGTATTACATGCCTTTATTTATCATTTACTTCCTGGAGAATAAATTGTGCTATATAGTCATATTTAGATGCAATTCTACTATTTAGTTCTATTTTTTGTTACTTAATTATTTCTATGCACATTTTGTTGGTGCTTTCTTTGGTGCTTTCTTTACATGAAGAGAGCTTGCTCTCAACATGCCTTGTAAATTTTAGTCCCACATCGGAAATGCACCATGAGTTATCTCAACATATATACTTGGGTGTGTTGTTGAGAGATGCACATGGGGTGGTGACCCTAAGGAGGAAACCATGTGGGTGATTTTACTAGGAGGTAAGAATAAGGCTCCAAGGATTAAGCATTAATGCTTTTGTCATTCTCTTGGATTAATTCCACTTGGAGCTAAGCCCCAAAGGGGCTTAGCGACTCGGACTCGGACTCGGACTCGGACTCGGACTCGGGCTCGGGCTCGGGCTCGGGCTCGGGCTCGGGCTCATGAGGCGTTTTGTTGGCGCACTTTGCACTTAGCACGTCAGCAGTCATGCGGTCTTTATGCGGCTCATATGCGGCCATGCGGTCTTATGCGGCATGCGGCTCATATGCGACCTCATGCGGCTCATGCGGCCATGCGGTTCATGCGGCTCATGCGGCCATACGGCTCATGCGGCTCATGCGGCTCATGCGGTCCATGCGCCTCATGCGGTCCATGCGGTCCATGCGGCTCATGCGGCTCATGCGGTCCATGCGGCTCATGCGGCTCATGCGATCCATGCGGCTCATGCGGCACATGCGGTCCATGCGGCCCAAGCGGTCCATACGGCCAGGCTGCTGCTGCTGCTGCCGCATGGAGGGCTACGCTGACTGTGCAGATTTCAAATCGGTTATGGAAAGGGTGAATCAATGCGATTAATTCAGATCCTATCTTTGTGGGATTTGAATTAATTTCGTTACTATATTTGTGGGATTTGAATTAATTCAGTTCCTATCTTTGTGGGATTAGAATTAATTCGTTGCTATCTTTTTGTGATTTGATTCAATCTTTCCATAACTGATGAGGCGGCTAGGGTTTCCTCCCTCTCTCTATAAATACTCTCTTCTGGCCTCCTTTGTGAGTACCACGAAAATACAAGTCAGAAAAGGAGAAAGAGAGAGAGAGTTGCTGCCGCCATTGCAAGTCCATCCGAGGAGTTAGAACAGAGGTGACATCGAGCGTTCCACAAGTTCTTCTAACTTGCTGGTTCCTGGAAGCAGATCGTGTGGGGCGAATCTTGCTTTGAGCAACGGTGTTTTGACACCCCAGCATTGTTCTTCTTCTTCTCATCTCTCTAGATTATTGTAACTTGTTCTGTCCCAATTGCAACACGTTTGCAAGGAAGAACAAGAGATCTTCTCTTTGCTATTTTTCTCCTTTATATTGTAATTTGGCTATTTAGTTTTATTCGTAGATCTTGAGTTTGATCATCACAAAGTTTTGTGTGACATCTCAGATCTCGATTGCATTAGTTTTCATCTTTGATCAAGCCCCCGGGACTAACAATATCAAAGCAAGATCCGTATAGATGGAAAACATTAATGCTTCGCTCCTCCAATCGGACTTCTGTAAGTTGGAAAAGTTCGATGGAGAGCACTATCAAGTCTGGAAGAGAAAGGTGTACCTAACTCTTCAACTGAAAGACGTTGATCATGTTCTGTTGGAAGAAGAACCCTCTGTTCCAGACACTGGATCTACTGCCGCCATCAACGCGGCTACCAAACTCCAGGCCAAGTGGAGAAGGGAAAATAGCATCTGCAAGCTTCTCATCCTGAATGCTATGGAGGACTCTCTGGCAGAATCCTACTCAAAGAAGGAACTTGCCAGAGATATATGGGAGTCTGTGGAAAATCTGTATGAAGAAGATAAGAACAGGAGCAAAATATTTGTGGTTGAAAAATATCACAAATTGATCTTTGAGGACGAAAAGTCCATGCTGCCACAGGTGAAGGAATTTCTGAAGCTGCGTCAGAAACTGGAAGACGAAGAGATGCCCCTTCCCGACAAGTTTGTCGTCGGAGGGATCATCTCAAAACTTCCTACTGGATGGAGTACCTTCTATGCAAGGATGCACAGAAAGAAGCTAGACATTAGCTTGGGAGATCTACTTCAAGAGATCCATGTTGAGGACGAGATGCGTTCTCAACAGAAGGTGGACACTCTGTCCAAACAGTTGGCTAAAGCCAATCTTGTGCAGACGAGAGATTCCAAGGGGAAGCAGGCGGCTTCTCATCCCAAGAAGAAGGACTTCGCTAATCTAAAAGTGAAGGGTCCTTCTTTCAAGCAACAGAAGACTAAGTCCCACGTGACTTGTTATAATTGTGGCAAGAAAGGCCACTACAAGAGTGAATGCAGATCTAAGCCTAAACAATCAGAGAAAGGTGAGCCTAATAAGGTTTCATTGGTTTCTAACATTGTTGCTATGATCGGACAGGTCACAACTGTGGGGGTTGACTCTGACTGGTGGATAGACACTGGTGCGACTTGCCATGTCTGTTCAGGCAAGGAATGGTTCGTCACGTACCAGCCGACATCTGAGAAAGTTGTCATGGCGAACCAGGCCCAGGCTGAAGTACTGGGGATTGGGACTGTGGAGCTGAAACTCACTTCTGGGAACACTCTGACGCTTCAAGGAGTGAAGCATGTTCCTGCGATTGCCAAGAACCTAATCTCTGGGAGCCTGCTCTGCAACGCAGGCTTGAGGATGGACATCAACGCTGGTCAGATGGTTATGTCCAAGAAAGGAACATACTTCGGGAAGGCTTATCAAACCGAAGGAATGTTTAAAATTCAGCTTGTCAACCAGTTTGATGACATTAATGCAGTTGCATTTTCTGATTATTCTCTTGAGTTGTGGCATAATAGACTAGGACATGTTCATAGTAAAAGAATCAACAAAATGTCTAGTCTAGGACTTATCTCCAAATGTGGGGGTAAGGTGGAGAAGTGTGAAGTGTGTGCTCAGACGAAGATCACAAGGAAACCCTTTCATCGGGTCAATCGAAGCACAGATCTTCTGGAGTTGGTGCACTCCGATATCTGTGACTTCAAATATTTCTCCACGAAGGCCGGGATGAAGTATTTCATAACCTTCATCGACGACTTCTCAAAATACGCGTTCGTCTACTTGCTCAAGTCCAAAGACGAAGCTTTCGAGAAGTTCAGAGAGTTCAGGGCCGAGGCTGAACGGCAGACTGGACAACAACTCAAGAGGCTGAGAAGTGATCGAGGTGGGGAGTACAGGTCTCATGAATTCGCATCGTTCTGCAAATAACATGGAATCATATGCGAGACTACTGCTCCATATTCTCCTCAATCCAACGGAGTAGCAGAGAGGAAGAACCGGACATTAACAGAAATGATGAATTCTATGCTGCTCACTGCAGGTCTTCCAAAATTCTACTAGAGAGAAGCTGCATTAACGGCCACTTTCATTCTGAATAGAGTGCCATATGCAACTTCGGACGTAACTCCTCATGAACTCTGGTTCAAAGTCAGACCCAACTTGAATGTCATTCGAGTGTGGGGGTGTCTGGCGTATGTGAAGCTTCCAGATCTGAAGATTCAGAAGCTGGGGACAAGGACTACGAAGGCTATCTTCTTGGGGTATGCCGAGAAGAGTGATGCTCGGAGATTTCATGATATTGAATCAAATCATATCATCGAATCTCGCGATGCTGAATACTTTGAAGACAAGTTCGCAAAAGACAAAAACATTATTCTTTCGGACATTCCGAAAAATGATGTAAGTACTAATGAGACTGAAATCTCATACGAGCCAGTAGTCCAAGAAGAAGCTGTTGTTGATGAAACAACTCTTGTACCAGAACTCGCCGAGCCGTCAGCTAAGCGAGCGAGGAGACCGAAAGATTTCGGAGATGACTTTGTCACCTATCATGTGGAAGCAGATCCGCTTACCTATGATGAGGCGATGAAGACCAGAGATGCTATCTTCTGGAAGGAGGCAGTGAATGACGAGTTTGACTCTATCACCTCCAATAACACATGGGTGTTGGTAGATCTACCTGAAGGAGAAAAGCCCATCGGATGTAAATGGATCTTCAAGAAGAAGATGAAGGCAGATGGAACTATTGACAAGTTCAAGGCCAGGCTGGTAGCCAAGGGATTTTCTCAGAAACAGGGGATAGACTACTTCGACACGTACGCTCCAGTAGCCCGGATGACCACCATCAGGATGTTAATCGCTCTAGCAGCTATACATAAGTTGGTGATACATCAGATGGATGTAAAGACAGCGTTCCTGAATGGGGAGCTAACCGAAGAGATTTACATGCAACAGCCAGATGGATTTGTCGTCAAAGGTCTTGAAGACAAAGTCTGCAAGTTGGTGAAATCATTATATGGTTTGAAGCAAGCTCCCAAGATGTGGCATGAGAAGTTTGACAAAGTTATTAGGTCAAACGGCTACAGAGTCAGCGAGACGGACAAATGTGTTTACACAAAGTTCGCTGATGGAAGAGGAGTCATCGTTTGTCTGTACGTGGACGACATGCTAATCCTAGGTACGGATATAGGCTGTGTCACAGAGACAAAGAAGTTCCTCTCAACCAAGTTCAGTATGAAGGACTTGGGGGATGCAGATGTCATCTTGGGCATAAAGATCATCCGGACAGACACTGGAGTAGCGCTGTCACAATCTCACTATATTGAGAAGATGCTCACACGCTATGGGTATAAGGATCTTCCAGGGATCGATACGCCATACAGGTGTGATCAGAAGTTGAAGCCAAACTCGAAGGAAAGCGTCAGGCAGCTGGAGTATTCTAGCGTTATCGGAAGTTTGATGTACGCAACTACTGCCACAAGGCCTGACATAGCTTTCGCCGTGGGAATGCTGAGTCGGTTCACAAGCAACCCAGGGGTTGAGCACTGGAAAGCTGTGAAGCGAGTAATGAGATATCTCAAGAAGACTCAGATATATGCACTGCACTACAACGGGTATCCGACAGTAGTGGAAGGCTTCAGTGATGCTAGCTGGTGTTCAGAGGTGGAAAGCGAGAGATCCACAGGTGGATATGTCTTTTCCTTGGGTGGAGCTGCTATATCGTGGAAGTCGAAGAAGCAGACTATACTCTCTCGTTCCTCCATGGAATCTGAATTCTATGCACTTGAAACTGCAGCAGATGAAGCAGAATGGCTTCGGGAGCTCATGTATGATCTTCCAATGGTTGGGGCTCAGATACCGGCGATACCGATATACTGTGATAACCAGGCGACTGCGGCGGTGGCATCAAATGACCTCTTCAACGGGAAGAAGAGGACTGTGCGGTTGAAGCACAGGGCAGTACACGATCTTATCAAAAGAGGTGTAATTGCAGTGGTTGATGTTCGGAGTCAGGAGAACCTGGCAGATCCGTTCACAAAGGGCCTCAAGCGCCAGTTGGTCGATGACACAGCTTGTGGAATGGGCTTGAAGGCATTCTGATAGTGTGTCTTTGTAATCCTACCATAAAGTTTTATGCTATTAGTTCAAAGAGAAATCTACTAGGCATCTAACGTTTGGTTCAAAGGAGGATCACTGACTGAAAAACTATCAGGTAACAGTGGGTACTTGTTCTCTGGAACATGAAAGGGATACGGACCCATAACCACTGTTGTCTACTATGTATTTTTCTACGGAAAAACAAATCCTGTGGAAGGTTGGCTTAAACGCCTTAATGAGTTCTCAGGCAGAGTGAATGTCTGGTGTGCTTTACAGGAAGCACGGTAGAGCAGCACTACAAGGAGTGAAACTCCATGCTACAGTGGAATGACTCTACCATGAGGTTCCCAGGTAGGGGTAATGCCTCGGCTTTGCAAGCCAAGTCATAGCGGCGTAGCACCGCAAATAGGCAGGTAGCCTAATGCTGTATGACGTAATTAAAGAGTTGTAGACAGCACTACAAAGGGGAGGATGGCCCCATGTTATAGTGGTATGACACCACGATGAGGTACCCAGGTAGGGGTAAAGCCTCGGCATTGCAAGCCATGTCGTTGCGGCGTAACACCGCAAGGAAGCCTTAGGCTTCATGCTGGGTAGTTTGGCACTACAAAGAGGCTTGTGACCTCATGCTACAGTAGTATGACACTACGATGAGGTTTCCAAGTAGGGGTAATGCCTCGGCTTCAGGCCATGTCATAGCGTCGTAGCACCGCAAGGAAGCGCAAGGCTTCATGCCATATCTCTTTAATAAAGAACTCACCTATAGTGTATGGAAAGAGATATCAGGCCGTCTCTTGAGGGTAAACTTGTAGACGCCCAAAATTATACACTGAAACCAGGCTGGCACAGGGCCTTTAATGTGGAGCCAGTAGCACACGTAACTACACTTTGTGAGTGGGAAGAATTACAATTGTGGTGCAGAATTCAAGGCGTAGTCCATTCTTGTATCACATTGTTATTTAACCCATGCGGGAAGATTCAAGTCATCAGCGACATCTATCCTAATGCAAAATAGACAGTTACTGTGGGGAACGCTCAACCCTGGACACATATATATGGTGTGATATGTGGGGGATTATTGGTGCTTTCTTTGGTGCTTTCTTTACATGAAGAGAGCTTGCTCTCAACATGCCTTGTAAATTTTAGTCCCACATCGAAAATGCACCATGAGTTATCTCAACATATATACTTGGGTGTGTTGTTGAGAGATGCACATGGGGTGGTGACCCTAAGGAGGGAACCATGTGGGTGATTTTACTAGGAGGTAAGAATAAGGCTCCAAGGATTAAGCATTAATGCTTTTGTCATTCTCTTGGATTAATTCCACTTGGAGCTAAGCCCCAAAGGGGCTTAGCGACTCGGACTCGGACTCGGACTCGGACTCGGACTCGGGCTCGGGCTCATGGGCTCATGAGGCGTAATGTGGCATTTTGTTGGCGCACTTTGCACTTAGCACGTCAGCAGTCATGCGGTCTTTATGCGGCTCATATGCGGCCATGCGGTCTTATGCGGCATACGGCTCATATGCGGCCTCATGCGGCTCATGCGGCCATGCGGCCATGCGGTTCATGCGGCTCATGCGGCCATACGGCTCATGCGGCTCATGCGGTCCATGCGGCTCATGCGGTCCATGCGGTCCATGTGGCTCATGCGGCTCATGCGGTCCATGCGGCTCATGCGGCTCATGCGGCTCATGCGGTCCATGCGGCTCATGCGGCACATGCGGTCCATGCGGTCTAAGCGGTCCATGCGGCCAGGCTGCTGCTGCTGCTGCCGCATGGAGGGCTACGCTGACTGTGCAGATTTCAAATCGGTTATGAAAAGGGTGAATCAATGCGATTAATTCAGATCCTATCTTTGTGGGATTTGAATTAATTTCGTTACTATATTTGTGGGATTTGAATTAATTCAGTTCCTATCTTTGTAGGATTAGAATTAATTCGTTGCTATCTTTTTGTGATTTGATTCAATCTTTCCATAACTGATGAGGCGGCTAGGGTTTCCTTCCTCTCTCTATAAATACTCTCTTCTGGCCTCCTTTGTGAGTACCACGAAAATACAAGTCAGAAAAGGAGAAAGAGAGAGAGAGTTGCTGCCGCCATTGCAAGTCCATCCGAGGAGTCAGAACAGAGGTGACATCGAGCGTTCCACAAGTTCTTCTAACTTGCTGGTTCCTGGAAGCAGATCGTGTGGGGCGAATCTTGCTTTGAGCAACGGTGTTTTGACACCCCAGCATTGTTCTTCTTCTTCTCATCTCTCTAGATTATTGTAACTTGTTCTGTCCCAATTGTAACACGTTTGCAAGGAAGAACAAGAGATCTTCTCTTTGCTATTTTTTTCCTTCATATTGTAATTTGGCTATTTAGTTTTATTCGTAGATCTTGAGTTTGATCATCACAAAGTTTTGTGCGACATCTCAGATCTCGATTGCATTAGTTTTCATCTTTGATCAAGCCCCCGGGACTAACACATTTGACCTATAATTAAGCGACCACCTTTATTTGTGCTATATTCATTGGCCTTGATACATGTTTGCCACGAGTCACGAGCCACATATAGATGTCGTACTTGCGTATCGACTGGCCAGCAGTACATATCGAACAAGCGTTAGGTTACAACTACTAATAGGATTGCAAGATACTAGACTGGTAGTTATTAGAATTAGGACATTGGGTGGGAAGAATAAAATTGGACGTTGACTTCCACCATATCTATCGTAGACTCGCTCGCTACTGAGGAATGGTAGGTAGACTATATGCTATAGACTCGCTCGATATTGAGGGTATATAGTGTTTAGACTCGCTACTGAGGTATTATTTATTTTATCATGACTGACTTGGAGGTCATGCGACCATGCACTATTCTCGATTGCATTATACCTATAGTAGTTAGGTGAGCTTTATATGTTAGGTATATATACTTTTGTTTTATGTACTTATACCTTATCCTGGCTTGGAATAGTATTTTGTCATGAACTAGTGTGCCACACCTTGTCCTTATTTGATTATAGGTGTGGTTCACCGCTTTAATGATAAATTACTGAACCTTGTTGTGGTCTGGATACTATATCGGATTATGGCATGGAAGGATACTTCATCATAGATTAGGGTGCCATCTCATGTACTTGTTTGGTTGGAGTGATGGTACGCTATTTCAAGGGTGGGGTATTAGACCATGTCATGATCTGATTGACTTATTGTTGAGCAGTTTATATTCAGTTTTATGGCATGTTTTTCAGTATCTTGTTACATCCCTCTGAGGACCTGGTGATCTCTCCAGGTGTGTATTTTCTTGACTTACTGCAAGAGTTTCAGCCAAGATCATGATCTTCTCCTTCTTATTGAAGATTACATGCTCTTGGATCATGCTTGCTGCTTGTATTCTTTATTTTATAACTTTCTTCTCTCTAGTTTCATGTTGGTAGTGGATTTGTCTTCCTCCAGCAATATGTACAATGAAACTTCATATTGATTCTATAATATCTTTGTTCTTTTATTTTATGGAAGAGATTAGTTACCATGATTATACTGTATTTACAGCTTACGTATATTTATTATACGATTGACATGTTTACGTATTTAGTCCTATGTATTTTGGGACTGAGGCGTTACATATTTTTGTGGTGGCCCATGCAGGTCAAAGAATAAATTGTTTGGTTTCGTAACTTTACCAAGCAAGCCTGCATATAGGATTAAAGTCTAGGATCTCACCCACATGCTTGATCTCCTTCCTTGACTTTATTTTTGAACTCTCGCTTGACTGCCTTGATTTGCATCATGTTTGATCCCTTAATAATGTAAATTTTTTCTTTCTTTCTTACTTAATAGTGGTTAGGAAGATGACTCGCACTATGTATATATGCTCTATTGATTCAATTACATTACTACTTGAACTCTTGTAAGTTGGGTAGTATGCCTCACAACCTAGCATCTCATTGTCCTTACGACCTATTAATGAAATATAATTGGATGACACTAATAGGTGTACCTAGACTATAGAGTTTAAAGGTCCCTAACCCATATTATCGACCAAAGCCTTAAACAAGAAGGCATTAGGATAATTATAGAGACACAAACACCGAAAGAGTCTTAAATTTTTGACGAATTGGAACTATTCACACTTTCTTTCATCTTCTCACGTAATTATTTTTTGGACTCCATGAATAATGCTACTAATATAACCTAGTTTTGTAAGCTGACTCTTTTATCGAGCTTGTTTAAGGACATATATTTTATTGGGGGCCCCCCACTAACATATTATCTAATTAGAATCAGTGTATTATAGTCTGATCAACCTTAGTGCACTTGGTTTGCTCTTCATATGATTAGTCTACGTGGATTGAGATATAGTTAACAAATATGTTTACCCTCTAGGATCTCATCCGTGACTGCCTTGACAACCCTCTTTTGAACTATTCAATCGCCTTTAAACCCTGTATTTATATTCGATCGCATCCTTGAACTCTTTATTGCTTTTCATTTCCGCCTATTCCGAAAAAACAAACGTTCATGCTGAGGCTAGATAGATCTAGAGTATCCCAATTAGTTTGCCACACCTATGACTATGATAATTGTATATACACAAGTGTAGTTAGTCATCGACCCAAACCATGTGACTACATCCTCGTTTTGAATTACTCGTCCTTTTGCTCGACCCTAGATCTATTATCATGACCTTCTAATTATTTGAAACGTGAGAATGATTAAAATCATTTCTTTGATCGTACCCTAATCTAGGAGACTAATTTTCTCTCAAGGAACCATGACTCGCGAATCTCTACTCATTCTCAGCTTAATTTACTTAGCCCTTATTCTTTTTATTTTCATGTGTTAACCAGCAATTCTCATTCATTGCCCAAACCATACCACGACCTTTGAGCCTAACAATATTTGTCCTTCCAATAAAATTGCTTCCTTCCTTGAGAATTTTTATTTAACTCCCCCGTAATTCGTGCAAACCTTATTATTTTATGAATGTCGTGTACGAAGAGAAAAATTGAAGCATGACACCCTTCAGTTATATGGGGCTAGATTAGAACCCCATAGAGGATATTGTGGTATAGCGGATAAGATAATTATGTGAAAAAGGCATATAAGATGGAGTTGTATATTGGACATTAAGGAAGACACTAGTAAACAAAATATTAGAAAAAAATTGTGATGATAAAATAATATGTGTTGAAGTTATTAGCTTTCAAGGATACTCGAATGTTGAAGATGAAAATTTCCTACTTTGAGGTTACACTTATTGATGTTAGGGTTGATCGAATTTAGACGATTGAGGGGTTGTCATGCACATGATCATTTTCTAGACTATATTTGATGATTTATTTTTGTTATCTAAAAACGTCTATTTACCATTAAATTTTGTTTTTGACTCCTTGCTTAAATATTGTTCGTATTTCATGTTTGGTATCTCCTCAAGCCTATCTACCCTAGTTATTTCTAAATTTCGAGGTTGAAATTCTTATAAATTGGGTAGGATGTAAACTCCCTAAATTTTACTAAAGATACTTTTATTTGTTTATTTTCGTATTTGTGCGTCGAGTGCGAATACGTATATAGGAAGTATGAATTATTTTTACCCAACAGTTTATAAGTAGATTTTTATATAGAAAATAAATATTTTGGAACAAAAAAATATAAGGTAATGTTTTATTGTTTGAGGATGTAAAATACATCGCAGTAGGTTTTCCAAACTTTATTTTCATTTTATTATTATATAAAGGGCTATTTTATTTGTCATACAAATATAGGTACCAATTTTGAAAATAATATTTATGTAAATATTTTGTATTATTTGCATGCGAGGTACATAAAAATATATTCATGTGTATTTTGTAAAAAAATTGATTTTAAAAAAAAGAGTTATTTGGATTTATTTTTTATTTATGAAAAAGTATTTAAAATCATTTTGAAATTATTTTTAATTTATAACAAGGGTATTTTAAATTTATTTTAATATTTAATTAATTGTGGCGAATTTAAAGTTGGATTAGATTTTACTAACTTAGTTTTAAAAAATTTAAATTCAAAGAAGGATTTATCCATTAGGGGGCTTAAACCATTACTAGTCCTTATCCAACTGGGACTTTTCCCTCCTATACAAGAAGAAGCCCCTTTCACTTTTCCTAGGAATTCCGTAACCAAAAATTCATAACCCAAAATCTCAAACCAAAAATGTTCATGCATCTGTTGGGGTCTACCTTCCTCGTATCAGCCACAATGACCTTGGGTTTGACCCTGGGTGTCTTTCCACTATATTGTATTTTTACATATATAATTTTTCTATCCTCGTATCTGACACACCGAAAATGACTCCGACTCTCATGCAGGACATGACACAAATTCCAAACCCTACTATTAGACCCTAATCCTCTATTCGCTGCGCCACGAATACCTTGGCCACCGCTCCGGTTACCAACTACCCTCTCGTGTCCGTCCACTGCCCCGACTTTTTTAGACACCCCCGCCACCAACGAAAGCATCAACTGCATTACCCTAAAAACACCAAAAACAGCCCACACCACCAACACCACTAACCTCACATCACAAATCTCCGGTGAGTACCTACCAGCACCACCACCACTAACCATGTCTTCCTTTCCGGTCAGCCATCGCCCAAACCCCTGTCGACCACCATGGCCGACTCCGGCCAAATTACCAATCGAGACCCCCACTCTCACCTCTATCACCACCAACTCTTTGTCTAGCGCAACTGAAGATGAGCCTCCTACCATGCCTTTGTCACGTGCCGCATCCTTCCAGCGCATTTTTCGAAGCCTTCGAAAGCATATTAGCCCAGCCCCGGCCGCCTTGACCCAACACCCAGCTCCAGCTCGATGCCCAATTCAACCGCGACTACATCCACCTGAACCCCGCCGTCACCTTGAACATCCCTTCCCTGACGTAGGACCGCCGGATCTGTCCCCTTCCTCAAGCTTCCCATCGGTGGATATTCAGACCCTCTCTGTCTGCGCCTCGACAATAGGGCTCCTCCGCGACCAGTGGTTATCTTCCATCGTCGCACCCCTCCTTCCTCCAGCCGGCCACGCATGCACGCCAACACCGGTGAGTCTTCACAGCCCTTTCTCTCTCTTCTGTTCCCTCTTCTTTCCCTCTCAAATTTCTCTCTCACGAACGTCTCTCTCCTCTCTCTTATTCTTTCTACTCTTTCTTTTTTAAAGCAGAGTAAAAGGAGCAGTATGCAGCATCAACTGCTGTGCTTGAGATTTTTAAATTATTATTATTTTGGTTTTTTTTGTTGTGTTTTCGTTTTCTTTTGTCAATTCTCTTATAAGTTATTATTATTATTATTATTATTATTATTATTATTATTATTATTGTTGTTGTTGTATTATTATTATTATTATTATTATTATTGTTGTTGTTGTTGTGGTTGTTGTTGTTATTTTATTTGTGTTATTTTTATTTATTTTTATTAATATTCTTAAGATCTTTGTTATACAGTATGGAATAGTGTTTTGCTAAATATATATATAAAACTTTAACTATTATTATCTTTATTATTGTTTTACTACTAGTAGCAATTATTTACACTAATTACTTTATTAACTAAAGTAGATAATTTCCTAAAACTATATTTGTAACAAAATATTATCGGCTATTATTTATTGCTCTGAAATTTTCTATCTATTTAAAGTAAATTATTTGACAAAAATATAGTTTTACAAAATAGGGGTTTTAGCCTTAAATAAATTTCTAGAATTATTTTGTATTTACCTAAAGCATTTCTGATTAATAAAAATATAGATTTTGACCTAAAATATTGCTTTGACAAAACATAGAATTTTTGCCTCAAATGCTTTCCTAGATTTCCAAGTATTTATCTGAAAAAATTAATTATATTAATGAAATTATTTTTAAAGTATTATAAATATTTTTCTAAAATAATGTATGTTACACCATTCTAATCGATTATCAATTTTGACCGTGGCTAATCGTATTTCCTATCCACTTGTGAAACTGGACTCCCTTATGCCGACCCCAGCTAATTTGACTATTTTTGACTCGATGGAACCGTCTGTGCCATTATCGGAGACCATCTTGTGCTATATAGTCGTATTTAGATGCAATTTACTGTTTAGTTCTATTTTCTTGTTGCTTAATTATCTCTATGCACATTTGACCTAGAATTAAGCGACCACCATTGTTTGTGTTGCATTCATTGGACTTGACACATGTATGCCACGAGTCACGAGTCATATGTAGATCTCCTACTTGTGTATCGACTGCCAACGGTACATATGGAACGAACGTTAGGTTATAAATACTAATAGGATTCCATGATAGTAGACTAGAAGCTATTAGAGATAGGTCATTGGGTGGGAAGAATACAATTGGACGTTGACTTCCACCCTATCTATCGTAGACTCGCTCGCTACTGAGAAATAGTTGGTAGACTATATCCTATAGACTCGCTCGATACTATGGAATGGTATATAATATTTAGACTCACTACTGAGGTACTTTTTATTTTATCCAGATTGACATGGAGGTTATGCGACCATGCATTATTCTCGATTGCATTACACCTAGAGTGGTTAGGTGACCTTTATTCGTCATGTATCTGTACTTTTGGTTTATGTACTTATACCTGATCACGGCTTGGAATAGTATTTTATCGCAAAATAGTGTGCCATACCTTATCCTTGTTTGGTTGTAGGTGTGGTTTATCGCTTCAATGATAAAATACTCAACATTGTTGTGGTCCGAATAATATATCAGATTACGGCATGGAAAGATACTTCATCATGGATTAGGATGCCATATTCTGTCCGTGTTTGGTTGGGGGAATGGTACTATAATTCAAAGGTGGAGTATTGGACCATGTCATGATCTAATTGACTTATTGTTGAGCAGTTTATATTCAGTTATATGGCATATTTTTTAGTATCTTGTTACGTCCCTCTTAGGAGCTGGTGATCTCTCCAAGTATGTATTTTCTTGACCTACCGCAGGAGTTCTTGTCTAGATCCAGTCCCAAAATATATAGGACTAGGAACGCAAGCATGCCAGCTAATACGATCTAGAATAAGTTTCAATTTAATGGACTTACGCAGACGTACTATGCTATTGAAGTGTACTAAACCTATACTATCATAACTATATCTCAATCCACATATAGGTAGATAAAGTAAGAATGATATATAATATAGTCGGACGCCCTATAATACACATGTTCGATTAAACTCGAAAACAAAAATAAGTTTACAAAGCTAGGCTAATAAGCAGAGTATATAATGATAAGAAAAATATAAACACGGAGGAATGATGAAATAATACTACAAGCAGTACCTGAAGTATAAAGACACAAACATACCATCCATCTATCTATCTATAAGTACTCTAGAGGTGCTCAAAGGTCCTACAAGTGGCATATAGGCTTCTTAGTAAGATTAATAGTGCTCATGTTATTACTAAATATGGGAGTGTGCTTATAACAATGATTATAGTCCTCCAAGGTCCATTTCATCCAAAAAATTTATGCACAATAACGTCCTGCAGCTATGTACTTAGCTTCAGTAGTTGATAATACGACAAAAAATTGTTTCTTACAAAACAAAGAGACTAATGTCTTGTCCAAAAATGATAAGTGTCACTTGCACTTCTCAGTCAACCTTGCATCTCGCAAAGTCAGCATCTTAATAACCAATAAGGCCAAAGGAATAGTTTGTGGAAACCATAAGTCGACTGTTAAAGTGCCTTTAAGGTATTAAAAGATATGCTTAACTGTAGACTGATGTGATTCCTTAAGGTTAGCATGATATCTAGCACATAGACAAACACTAAACATTATATCAGGATGACTAGTAGTTAAATAAAGTAAAATACCAAACATAACTCGATACTTACGAATATCAACTGAGTTGCCACTTTTATCAAGGTCCAACTTTGTAGTTATAGACATTGGAGTGCCATTATATTTGATATTGTACATGTCAAATTCTTCAGTAGATCTTTGGTGTACTTAGCATGATTGATGAAGGTACCCAGTGAATTCTATTTGATTTGTAATCCGAGAAAGAAATTTAATTCTTCGATTTTGCTCATTTCGAATTCATTCTGCATACACATAGAAAAATCTTCAGAGTACTCTTTAGTAGAAGCAGATATGATATCATCAACATATATTTGTAATAATAAAAGAGTGTCATTATGTACTTTTATAAAAATGTCGTGTCAACTTTTCCTTTTAAAAAACTATTTTCAAGTAGGAAAGAACTGATAAAATAATACCAAGCACGTCGGGCTTGTTTGAGTCCATACAATGCCTTACGTAACTTTAAAACGTGATTAGGAAATATAAAATCTTCAAAACTAGGGGGTTGTTCCATAAAAACTTCTTCTTTGTTAAAACCATTTAGAAAAAAAAAACCATTCTTAACATCTATTTAAAAAAGTTTGAAATTATGAAAATTAGCAAAAGCACATAGCATCCGGATGGACTAAAGTCTCAAAACAGGAGCATAAATCTCGTCATAGTTAATGCTTGCTTCTTGATTATTGCCTTGAGCTAGGAGACGTGCTTTATTATGTGTGATTTGTCTATCTTCATTGAGGTTATTTCGGAATACCCATTTGGTGCCAATAATGGAGTAATCACTAGGTCTAGGAACAAGTTCCCAAACTTAATTTCTCCCAGATTGGTTTAATTCCTCTTGCATCACAGTAATCTAAAACTCATCAGAAAAAGCTTTTATAATATTTTTAGGTTCTAGTTGTGAAATAAAAGCTACATTTATATTAGTATCTATATTTAAATAACGAGTGCATACTCTTTTAAAAAAATCACCTATGACCAGATCTTCTCGATGGTCGGTTATGTATCGCAGCCTCTTGGAAAACTTTCCAGATAGCTTGTACTAGTTGTTGTATCTCCAGGGGTCGTATTGAATGTTGTTCAGATATCCTCATCTTTATTGTCACTTTGTGCTTGATTGTTAAGCTTATCAAAAGTAACATTTATAGATTCCTCAACAATCGAACAACTTTTATTAAAAACTCCAAAATCTTTACTATCAGAAGCATAACCAAGAAAGGTTCCATCATCAGCTTTGTAATCAAAATTTTCCAAGTTTGCATTGGTGTTCAAAATAAAACATTGACGGCCAAAAACTTTAAAATAACTGATGGTAGAAATTCTACCAAACCAAAGTTCATAGGGAGTTCGATATAGGTCAAATAAGAACCCTATTCAAAATATTACATGTTGTATTAACAACTTCTACCCAAAAATATTTTGAATGATTGAATTGATTCAATATGACTCTAGCCATGTCGCCAATTCATATCACCATTTTTTTAGTAGACCTTGGAAAAGAGAGTTCATATGAAAATCTGTTTGAATCACAAAAACTTTTAAAATCTGCATTTTTGAATTTGCCTTAATGATCACTTCAGATTCGAGTAAGCATAAAGACTTTTTTTTTATTTGAACATTTTTTCAAAAGGTTACAAATTCAGAAAATGTTTTATTTTTATTTGCAAGAAAATAAACCCAAGTAAACCTTAAAAAGTCATCATCAATTACAAAAGCATAGAGCTTACCGCTAAAACAGGCGACTCTTCTAGGTTCAAATATGTCCATATGCAACAGTTGAAGGGGTCTAGAGGTACATCAGTTACAAGAATATCTTATTACTTTATTCTTTTCACAATCAACATATACTATATACTTTTTAAAGGTGGATTTCAGCAAGCCTCTTACCAGTTTCTTTGAAGACAATCTAGCAATTGTGTCCATGTTCGCGTGTCCTAGACGGATGTGCCATAACCAGCTCTTATCCTTGTTACTATAAAGGTACTTACCTCCATTATTAGTATCCTATGATAGATAGAAAATATAAACATTATCTTTCCTAATACCTTCATAATCTATCATACCAGTTTATCTCTTGTAGATAGAGCATTTTCTTTTCACAAAATTAATACCATGACCATTGTCTGCTAGATGACTGATACTAAGTAGGTTATCTAATTATGTTACTAAGCATACATCTTTTTTTGCAGGGAAAGAAGGAATACTAATGTTACCATTATTGATAATATACCCTTTCAGATTATTTTTGAAGGAAATATATCCTTCTTTCTTCATTGATAGCATAGCAAATAGAGTAACATCACCTGTCATATGTCGTGAGCAATTTGCTTTTATCATAAGAGTATTGGTCTACATACAACACAAGTTGAAGATGTAACCTTTGGTATCCACTTATTTGAGGGTCCTAATATGTTAGTTTTTGTAACCCATACATATAAATACATATATACTAAACTTCTAATTTTGTACTGTCGTGATATGTGTCTTTGTTGACTACAATAGTAACAAAATATGTTAGTACTAGGTGTAGTAGTATAGACATGAGTATGTGAAGTGGAGTGTTGAGTCTTGCCTGGATATCTGTAGTATAAAGCGTGATTGTGTGTTTGTTCTACTTGCTTTGTTTGCATAATATCCATCGTTTGTGACATTGTGATGTGTCACATGTCTTGTGTTTGACTAAGTTGAAGGTTGTACCACCTGTTGTTGACACAAAGCTGTCTCGATCAACCTGGTTTTGATGATCGACATAACCAAGCTTAATACAAGATCTCGGTTGCAAGAAAAAAAATTGCACACAAAGACAGGACATCTGCCTCAACATTATGGATCAACAAGTTGTCGTTTCTTGTCTCTTCTCCAATGTAATCTTACATTTTATTGAGTCTAGGACTTATGTACATCGAGTTGTACTAGACTCCAAAAGTCCACTCGATCCACAAAACAAAGTCCACTCAACAAAAGGTCTGAAACTCATTCACAAAAGTCCAAACCAAAACTCAACAACTCATTCCAAATCAGCCTCAAACTTATACCATTTATGTGCATCGAACATGGACCGAGTTCTGGCCGAACTTGGACCAAAATTGGTCCTGACATTTCTGGAAAAACCAGACAGTTGTGAAATCCTAGATATTGTGGCTTCCAACGTCTGAAAAATTCAAATATTTACCCGAATTCTGACCGAACTCTGTCCACAAAAAGGTTATAAATAGAGATAGATTTTCACATTCTTACTCAACTCACCTACAATTTATTCTTCTATCCTATAGTAAGAAAGTCTCTGAGCTGAACCTTTCTATCTCCAATATCAACTATTCAGCCTTATAGTTCCAAGTGTGATCTCGGTTGAAAAGTCGGTTGGAGTTGTAAAAGCTTGGTGTAACACCCCAGTCCCAAAATGCATAGGACTAGAAGATCATATACATGCCAACTACGTTTCGAGATGACTCCAGCCCAGCTCGAATGCGCATAAGCTATCGAAAATAAACTGCATATTTATAACAACTAACTATATCTCAATCCACTGAAGATAGACTCTTGTATAAACCAAGTATACTAGTGCTGGTCAGGCATTAACATACCGGTTCCTACAAGTACAAAAAAAATAATATACAATAAAGTGGACCAGACTCTAATGCAATTATCTTGAACAAGCATCTGAAGAAGAATAAAGCGTGCAAAAATAGGCTATACATCAGAATAAAATGACAAAAAAATAAGTATACTTGCTGTAGGAATATAATGAAAATATCAACCAAATATATACCTAAGTCGTCACAACAATAACACCTGGATCAGCGAACTTCCTCTGCAGAAGCGACTACATGGAGAGATCACCAGGTCCTCTAGGGACTAACAAGACACATAATATACACGCCTACTTTGATAATAATAACATGCATAGAAAGACATAAATAGTGTAAGAAATAAAGACTGAAGGATATAAGAATAAAACATAAAGAAAATGGCATGCCTCGAGAATCGTGCTAATAAACGTGGCTAAAAGTAAATAGAGGTAAACCGTAGCCTAGTGGTTTCTAATGGCCCTATTGATTACAGCCCGGTGGTTGCGAAACACCTATATTAAGTCTCTATCACAGCCCATTGGTTGTTAAAGATTCAGAGTGGTCAAATATAGTCAACTTCTTTAACAAGGTCTCCGTCTAAAACTACTAGTCAATCAAGTCAAGTCAAACATGTCAAGTCCAAGTCAAGTCCAGGTTAATCATGTCAAGGGAACATGGCATAGGCTAAGTAATTCTATCACTAGACATACACATGAACAAGATAAGAGAATAGGACAAGTAATAGGGAAAATATGAACAATCTATGTGCACGTAAAACTAGAAAATAACAATGAATAAATTAGAAGAAATATCTAACTAAGTAAGACAGAAAAGAAGATCAATATAGAAATGCATATAAATACTGTAAAGTTTGGCAATGTGTACTTGCCTATAACCGTTGTCTGAGTGTGTTTCTGACCAACTACGATGTCTTCGTTACTCCCTCCAAGTTCATCTATAGTAATACACTATTATTAAGTTTCTAAAAACTTACCATATATAGACTAGATTAATATCTATATCTAATAGTTGTCATGATGTCGGTGCAACACTATACAACATATATAGTACCAACTTTCATATGAAATAATTTATAACTAATATAAAATAATAATCTAATTTCTAGAAAATACTTACAAATATTTTTATAGTACTAATAATATTATTTTCTTGGTAGAAACTCAATCACAATAGCCTCATATTTAAACTACATTGTTAATACGATATTTAGCCTACTAATTGAGTCCCGAAACAATAAATAACTAAAAATATTAAATTTTGAAAAATTACAAAAATTAGTTAAAATAACGTTTTCAACATCAAATCTTGCACAACAAATAATTTAGTAAGGATATATGAAGTATCAAGGATTTTAGATACAAAGAACACATGATTTTTGGAGTTACGGTGTTATGACAAATGTTAAAAAAATTAGTAAATAGTAAACGAACTGAAAACTAAGCAAAAAGATATGCCTTGGAAAGCTCTTGATGTTTAGTTTCTTGTAAAAATTATTAGGAAGATCTAATATAAGCAAAAATGGGCGAGAATCCATTAGTAACGGATCTGGTCTATTCTGGACACCTTGTCGTAGAATTGAAGCCACAGACAAAACATTTGGAACTGTGTGGATGGCCAATTGAATAAACATAGATATAGAGATATTTTGATTAGTTTTAGTCTCATGAAAAGATGTGATCAAGAAGTATATTAAAGCCTAGATACAAAATAGTGTACCTGCTGTGATGAATTCAGCACAAGTTTGATCGACTTTAGGTGCCTTCCGTGTCTCTTACCGACCAAATTAGGTAATGAAGCTCCTCGGAAAGATGTTGTGATGTTATGGGGTGTCCTAGGGTCGTGATAAAGGTGGTAGGAGGGTTGAAAGAGGCCGGGGTGATGATTCTGTCGGGTGGAAAGGAAAGTATGAAAATAGAAAATATATTGGAGGGGCCCTTAGTTTGGAGAGATAAGAAGGGGTAGCAGTTATGTGGAGGGGTTTAATATGTAGGAATTTGATAGATTTTATATTATGTGGATTTGGGCTTTGGTTAGGATTAATTTGGTCAGGATTTGGACCTCCAAAGGATTAATATAGTAATGGGTTTCCTTATTGGGTGGGTTATTTGACCAAGTCAAATATAGGAGATTTAATGCAAATGGCTAAAATTTAATCACTTAAAAATTAATTAAATATATTTCTAATTTATTTTGGCAATCTTAGATAGTCTCTATAAAGTGGGCTTGGCTAGGTTAGGGTCCGAATAGATTTTCTAGTCGAATTGAACCCGAAAAGTTAACTAATGGGTCTCATGTGCCATTTGCAAATAAATAGCACATAAGAACTTGATTGAATGGCACACCCTCGGCATGTGTGTAGTAGGCTTAAAATGGATCAAAACTATATATTGGGTCAAATGGTTTTTATCTATATCGAGTCCCGAACTCAAGTTGGAAGTTAGGTCTAGAATTGCAGTAAACAGTCAAAATGTCCTAAGTTGACCAAAAGTTGTGCGAAGTCAAAAGAATGTTCGGAAGAAGTTTAGATAAGACATGATATATCAAATTGATGGTGGACGTGTCTAAAATTCAAATATAGTATTAGATTTAAGAAATCGATATTTGTTGTGCTTCAAAAATTAAAACTACGGTAAACTACTACTATAGTCATTATTGACTTAAAATATATTTAATATTAAAAATAACCATATTAAATAAAAAATTTAAAATAAATTTCAAAAATTAGGGGGCTTACAATCTACCCACCTCTAAAAATTTTGTCCTCAAAGTTAAACTAATATTAATATGTAAAAATCTACAGCGCAAGATTAAATAAGCTAAAGCTTACCAGAATTCGCAAATAGATGGGGATATCGCTCCCACATGGAATCAATATTTGTTATCGCTCCCACTGTGGTCTTGGAATTGTCGACCACATGGATGGGATTAGTCGCATACTTCTTCAACTACGAGACATGGAATATATCTTACAGTCCCTCTAAGGATGGGACGATACAAGACGATATGCTACTTCTCCAACATGCTCTATATTACCAAAGGGTTACAAATCTAAAGGTAAGGCTTCCAACTTGAATCTTACACCATTATCTATGACTAACCACAGAAAAATCACAATTCCTCCGTAACTCTATCAATCCTTAAAACTATATATTATATTCTTATAAGTTACCTCACCAACCTCTATATATAGTAGTTCAATTAGTGATCCACTCCTTCTACCTATAAGCAATATATACAATCCTTACAAGTAAGCCTAACCATTGATACCTACCTGCAGAGTAAAGGTCAAGACAGAAGTCGATGGCTACATAAACCAATTGTTCATCATTATAGGCCTATCCTTTTATAGGTCATTGCCAGACTAGTCTTTTCGTGTATAGAGATGATCGTCCATTCTACTTAGATCTTCTTACTCTATCTAGACTATAAGATTACTAACCATCATGACACTATCACTAGATAATAATTACCCTAGTATGTGTAATCTAAGCCCTATCTTAGGCCAAAGATAGGAAGATTTAGTTATTAATTCTAAGGTTGCTAGATAGGGTCAGGCTTCATACTGTACTATACTCTTAACTTATTCCTTGAGAAAGTATCTATAAAATTCTACCCACTTTAGCTAGTTACCTAGTCCTATAAAGCATGGAATCAAATCTTCTTCAAATGAATTTTTTTTATACAATAATGGTTCTCCGCAGTCTTAGGTCCAGCCTTAAGTACATGGCTAATCAAGCCTTTCTATTCATAACAAACTCCCTAAAATCTCTCATAAGGCGGTCATATTTTCTTAAGGCGCAATAACCAACACCAAGTTTAACAACCTTACCTCCAAAATCGTATAGTGGGTTGAAAGGGGTGGGTCGAGGTCGAGCCTCCAATATAGGTTGGAATGGTCAATGGTAGCACGAAAGTGGCTAAGGTTGAGACCCTAGGCCCCTTTCAACTTAGTCTTCCCTGTGTGGCAATCACTTATAGTTGGAAAACTGTAACTAATCTCTAAAATCCTACTATATGTTCCCTCCAATTTATCCAAAACATCTCTATCTAACATAGATAAGGGTAGACGGGTTGTTATAAATTGATCATAAAGTCTTTAGCTAAAGTTAAGTTGTCTATGAGAATCCTCAATTACCATCTGAGCTACTCGATACCCAATAGAGGTACATATCCAATCCTTTCTTAATAAACATTCCCTTTCAGAATAACCTATCAACTACGTTCTATCCAAGGATGGAGTAGATGGTTCACCAAACACGAGCATTCGTCCTTCCTAAAGAGGAAACAACGAGAATCCCAAAATGAGGAGGTCAAGAAGGTTGATCGACTTCAATTGTGAGTTAGAAAGGCAATGGATAAATTCAAAAGATTTTTTAAGGCATTTGTGGATTGAGATCCTTATACATTATGCTATTGCAGGTCCGCTCGGTACTGTAACGTAACCGAAATGGCTAACATGAGTTGTATGGGCCACCACAAAATATGTAACATCCCAGGCCCAAAATACATAGGACTAAAAGATCGTATACATTACAACTATGTATCGAGAGGACTCTAGCCCAGCTCAAATGCGTATAAGCTGTCTAAAATAAACTACATGTTTATAACAACTAACAATGTCTTAATCCACTGAAGATAAACTCTTGTATAAACCAATTATACTAGTGCTGGTCAGGCATTAACATACCTGTTCTTTCAAGTAACAAAAAAAGATAATATGCAATAAAGTGGACCAGACTCTAATGCAATTATCTTGAACAAGCTTTCGAAGAAGAATAAAGCTTACAAAACTAGGCTATACAACAGAAGAAAATGACAGAAAAATAAGTATACTTTCTGGAGGAATATAATAAAAATATCAACCAAATATATACCCGAGTCGTCACAGCAACACCACCTGGATCAGTGAACTTCCTCTCCAGAAGAGACTACCTGGAGAGATCACCAGGTCCTCACGAGACTAACAAGACACATAATACACAAGCCTACTTTGACAGTAATAGCTTGCATAGAAAGATTGGAATAGTATAAGAAATAAAGACTGAAGGATACAATAATGGAACATAAAGAATATAGCATGCCATCGAGAATCGTACTAATAAACGTGACTAAAAGTAATCAAGGTGAACTGTAGCCCAGTGGTTGCTAACGGCCCTATAGATTGTAGCCCGGTGGTTGCTAACAACCTATAGTAAGTCTCTATCGCAGTCCGGTGGTTGCTAACGATTGAAATGCTAACCCACTTGTCTTGATCATACCTAATTTTTATAATTAATGTCAACTTTGGTCGATACGTAAAATATTCAAAGCGACGAGTTTCAAGTCAGAATGTCTGCACCTACTACTACAAGCTACAAAAGTCTCGTCGTCATCAAGAACCAAAAAGTGATGGAATGAAGATCAGTACTTTTACATATTTCTTTTGCATTTTAATTTTTATTTGAGTCTAGAAAAATATGTAAGATTGATTAGATCGGTTCTGGCTTAGCTACTTTCAGTCCATAATATATAGCCTTCTTATCCACAAATTTTTATCTAATGTCTACAAACAAAAATAAGCCTAAAATCCATTAAATTGACTGAAATAGTTCTATTCTGACCCTGAAAGAACTCGACCAGAACTAGGCCCGAGTTCAGTCAAGGTAGTTTTAACTTATTTTTGAATTCCCTGGATATCTCTATCCATCGTTTGAATACGAGATTTCTGCATATAAACTCTGTCCGAATTCGGTTCATAAAAACACTATAAATAGAAATAAACTTTTACATTCCCAAATCATCCAATCTCATTCTCTTCTCTATCTCTTAAGTGTTTCCTACGAGCTACACATTCAAATTTAGCCTATATTACTCTAAGCCAAGCCAGTATCAGTTCATTTCAATCTAGAGTTTTGTTTTGAAGAGTTATATCGGAGGCTATTTTTGAAAATATTCCAGTTTTTAAATGCCTCCTGGAGTCGGTTGTGCACTCGTCTCCAAGCACGATTTTGTTGAAGTTAGTCGTACACTTGTCGCCAAGCACAATATTGTAAGAGTTGTAAGCCCTCAGTTAAAGCATGTGCCATAGTGGATTAACATCTAGCAGGAGTACTCGAGACTGGACTAGTCCTTCATGAGGGATACTAGTATATATCATTATATTACTGAGTTTGAATCTTCCTAACTCTTTACTTTTACTGCAACTCATATACTGTTATTGATCTGCTCTTACTAGCCATATTACATAATTTTTGAATTATGATATTTATTCTGCTGCATGCACACGCTCTATTAACCCTGTAACCTCCGTTAATCGAATTTTTAATTTTTTTGAATTTTTTACTTTTTTTGAATGTTTTTTCTAAATCTTGAAAACGAGAATTTTAATTTGAAATGTATTTTCAATTGTATAATACTATCGGTATTTTGTTGGACCATTTGGTTTCATAAAACTACTTTTATGTGATATTTTTTTTATTGGAGTCTCACTATCCATTTCCTTAAACCTATATAAGTTATAAATATTTATTTTGAATCCATAAAAGATTTGTAAAAATATTATTTTCAATAAATATACGTTATTTTATTTTATTTGATCCTATAATTTTTGATAAATTATAATATTATATTTCCCTCATGTCGGGCTAAGACCGTTTCGGTCCTAATTTAGCCTACTAAGTCATTGGCTTGGATTCTGGGCTAGATCTTAGGATTTAGACAATATTAGGTAATTAGTAGCTAAACTGTAATTAGCTACTAACTATTAACTAAATAAATTTACTAGCTATTATTAACTAAATATTAGTGGTTAGCAATTAGAGTTAGTGTGTTAGTATTCACTATTTTTCCCTAATTCAATTACATTTATACTTTGCCTTTAGGGTTTCCCTTCCTACCCTCCCTATAAATATTGTACTTCCCAATATGTTACATCATAGCAAAATTCACTACACTGTTCAGCCTCTACCCCCTTATTATGCAAACAGCTCCATTCTCCAACCTGACTCCTCCCATTCACCACCACCGACTTCTTCGACCTCCACCCCACGGCTAGCGGCCGCCCTAACAATAGCCAAGCCTCTTCTCAACCCTTCCACCGCCATCGCCTCCAATGTCAGCACTCCCTCACCATTTCGACAACACCACTACACCCCAGTGCTAGCCACATCCCGACTCTACTGCTTCTCCACCCCTTTGTCTCCTCACCTAGCTAGCCTGACCTCCTCCCTACAGCCACAACTGCCACCACCTGTCTATACCATCCCCGACCATATAACCACTTTCACATGACAGTGCCGCCGTCACCATGACTTCCCTTCCCCGCCTCCATCCACACCCCATCCACCATCACTGGCATCTAATCCCGGCCGCCCTGACCAAGCGCCCCATCTTCTCCTTTCCGACTCCTTGCTAATACGCCCCCACCACCAGTGTTACCATCGCCTCCAGCAACAACACCCTGTTGGTGTTTTTGCCTTTGGATTAGAAAAGATAGTCCCACATCGGCTACACCAAATGGTGAGTATCTCAATATAATGCATTGCTTGTGTTGAGGTGTGCACATGAGGTGTAGCGGGGCACAAGTTTGTGCCATATGGAAGTATTTTCCTAGAAGGAAAAAGGATTAAATCCAACAAGGATGAAAGTTAATTTTTGTTGTGCGGACTCGGACTCGGACACGGACTCCAGGATGTCTCGTGCATACACGGGAGTGTTCGGGGGGTAGGCGTGGACTGGCACACTTCTATGCTGATTGTGGGATGATCTAAAATATCAAACTCTATTTTTGAGTATTGGTATTTTAGTCCCACATCGGATAGGAGAAGAGGTGAAGTCTCAACTCCACTCTATAAATAGAGCCCCTTGGCCTCCTTTGAAAGATGCACCAAGAAGAGAGTTGAGGGAGTCTGTTAAGTCCAAGAAGCCCGTTCAAGTCTCAAATATTGACTTACGAGCGTTCCAGAAGTTCTTCGTGAACTTGTTGGTTCCTGGAAGCTGTTCGTGCTCGTGTGGGGCGAATAAAGCTTTGAGAAACGGTGCTTCATTCACCCCAGCATCTCATTCTCGCCTGTCATCGCTGCTGTTGCCTTTTACAGTAACTTCTTTTTAGAAGCTCTACTGCCGATAGTTGCTTGCACAAAGTCTATTTAGATTTTTTGTGTATTACATAGAATCTTTTTAGATCCTCGTAATTCAGAATCCTCCAGGATCTCTGTTGCACATCTTCTTTAAGGTGCTGCATTTGAAACGTTGTGTGTATAATTGTTTCAGTTTCAAAATTTTCCATCGAAAATTGTGCCTCGACAATAACAATCTCAAAGCTTTATTGAGAAGATGGATAATTCTCGTGCTTCGCTCATCGATACCGGCTTTAACAAGTTAGAAAAATTCGATGGCGAACACTTCCAGATATGGAGACGAAAGGTCACTTTAAATCTTCAACTCGTGAATGTTGATCACGTGCTGTCAGAAGAAGAACCGATCGTTCCAACCACTGGATCTGCTGCGGCTGTGGCCGCTGCTACGACCAAGCAAGCGAAGTGGAAGAGAGAAAACAGTATATGCAAACTACTGATACTCAATTCCATGAAAGACTCTCTGGCAGAGTCCTACTCCAAGAAGACATCTGCCAAAGAGATATGGGACTCCTTAGGAAAGCTCTATGAAGATGATGAGAACCGGTCCAAGATCTTCATGGTAGAAAAAATACCACAAGTGGACCTTCGAAGACGAGAAGGCGATGCTGCCCCAAATGAAGGAGTTTCTGAAGTTGCATCAGAAACTAGAAGACGAGAACATGCCCCTCGTCGACAAGTTTGTCGTTGGAGGGATCGTCGCGAAACTTCCTACAGAATGGAGCAACTTCTATGCAAGGATGCATCGAAAGAAGATGGAAATTAGCTTGGAAGATTTCTTGCAAGAGATCCATGTTGAGGACGAGATGCGCTCTCAACAGAAGGTGGATACTCTGTCCAAACAACTGGCAAAGGTAAATCTGGTCCAAACCAGAGAGTACCAGGGGAAGCAGGCTGCTTCTCATCGCAAAAAGAAGGACTTCATGAATCTAAAAGTGAAAGGTCCTGCTTTATAGCAGTAGAAGTCCAAGTCCCATATAACTTGCTTCAATTGTGGCAAGAAGGGCCACTCAAATCCGAATGCAAGTCCAAGCCCAAAGAACAAGGTGAGCCTAGTAAGGTTTCTATGATTACTAATCTAGTTGCCATGATAGCACAGGTTGCAACTGTGGGGGCTGACTTGGACTGGTGGATAGACACTGGTACGACCTGCCATGTCTGTTCAGACAAAGACTGGTTCGTCTCTTATGAGCCAACTTCAGAGAAGGTCATAATGGCAAACCAGGCACAAGCTGAAGTACTGGGGATCGGGACGGTGGAGCTGAAACTCACATCGGGGAACACTCTGAGGCTTCAAGGTGTGAAGCATGTTTCAGTAATTGCTAAGAACCTGATCTTTGGAAGTCTGCTCTGCAACGCAGGCTTGAGGATGGACATCAATGCTGGCCAGTTGGTGATGTCCAAGAAGGGTACATTCTTCGGGAAAGCTTTCCAAACTGAAGGAATGTACAAGATTCAGCTTATTGTAACCCAGCATAATAATATAAATGCAATCACTTTTTCTGATTATTCTCTTGAGTTGTGGCATAATAGGCTAGGACATGTTCATTGTAAAAGGATTAACAGAATGTCTAGTCTAGGACTTATCTCCAAGTGTGGTGGTAAGGTAGAGAAATGCGAAGTATGTGCTCAGACGAAGATCACAAGAAAACCCTTTCACAGGGTCCATCGAAGCACAGATCTTCTGGAGTTGGTTTACTCAGATATCTGTGACTTCAAACAATTCTCTACAAAGGCCGGGATGAAGTATTTCATTACTTTCATCGATGACTTCTCAAAGTATGCTTTCGTCTACTTGCTCAAGTCTAAAGACGAAGCATTCGAGAAGTTCAAGGAGTTCAGGGCCGAGGCTGAGCGGCAAACTGGACAACAACTCAAGAGGTTAAGGAGTGATCGAGGCGGGGAGTATCGATCTCATGAATTCTTATCATTCTGCAAAGAACATGGAATCATCAATGAGACAACGGCTCCGTACTCTCCTCAATCCAACGGAGTAGCAGAAAGGAAGAACAGAACGTTGACAGAGATGATGAACTCCATGCTGTTGACTGCGGGTCTTCCAAAGTATTACTGGGGAGAAGCTGTACTAACGGCAACGTTCATTCTGAACAGAGTGCCATATGCAACTTTCGACATAACTCCTCATGAACTCTGGTTCAAAGTCAGACCTAACTTGAATGTCATTCGAGTGTGGGGGTGTCTGGCTTATGTGAAGCTCCCGGATCTGAAGATTCAGAAGCTGGGGACAAGGACTACGAAGGCGATCTTCTTGGTGTATGCCGAGAAGAGTGATGCTCGGAGATTCCTTGATATCGAGTCAAACCATATCATCAAATCTCGTGATGCTGAATACTTTGAAGACAAGTTTGCAAAACACAAGAATATTGTTCTCGCGAATCTTCCGGAGAATAATGAGGGTACAAAGCAGACAGAAGTCTTTAATGAACCAGTAGTCCAAGATGAAGCTGTCGTCAAGGAGATACCAGCTGAACCAGAACTCGCTGAGCCGTCAACTAAGCGAACGAGGAGGCCGAAAGACTTCGGAGATGACTTCGTCACCTATCATGTGGAAGCAGATCCGCTTACCTATGATGAGGCGACGAAGACCAGAGATGCTGTATTATGGAAGGAGGCGATAGACAATGAGATTGACTCAATCACCTCCAACAACACATGGGTATTGGTTGACCTGCCAGAAGGAGCAAGACCCATCGGATGCAAATGGATCTTCAAGAAGAAGATGAAAGCAGATGGAACCATTGACAAGTTCAAGGCCAGGCTAGTGGCCAAGGGGTTTGCTCAGAAGCAGGGGATCGACTACTTTGACACTTATGCTCCAGTAGCTCGGATGATAACCATCAGATTGTTAATTGCTCTAGCAGCAATACACAAGCTGGTGATACATCAGATGGATATAAAAACGGCATTCCTTAATGGCGAGCTGACCGAAGAGATCTACATGCAACAACCAGAAGGTTTTGTCGTCAGAGGTCTGGAAGACAAAGTCTCCAAGTTGATGAAGTCTCTGTATGGTTTGAAACAAGCTCCCAAAATGTGGCATGAAAAGTTTGACAAGGTGATAAGGTCAAATGGCTACAGGATCAGTGAAACAGACAAGTGTGTCTATACGAAGTTTGCTGACGGAAGAGGAGTAATCGTTTGTCTTTACGTGGACGACATGCTAATCCTAGGTACGAATTTAAGCTGCGTCACAGAGACAAAGAAATTCCTCTCGACCAAGTTCAATATGAAGGACTTGGGAGATACCGACGTAATCTTGGGACTCAAGATCATCCGGACAGGCACTAGAATAGTGCTGTCACAATCTCATTATATTGAGAAGATGCTCACTCACTACGGGTATCAAGATCTTCCTATAATTGATACACCGTACCGGAGTGATCAGAAGCTGGAGCCAAATTCGAGGGGAAGCGTCAGGCAGTTGGAGTACGCTAGCGTCATCGGAAGCTTGATGTACGCTACTACTACCACAAGGCCTGAAATAGCTTTTGCCGTAGGAATGCTGAGTCGGTTCACTAGCAATCCAGGCGTTGAGCACTGGAAAGCTGTGAAGCGTGTTATGAGATATCTCAAGAAAACTCAGACATATGCACTTTTCTACATCGGAGATCCGTCAGCAGTGGAAGGCTTCAGTGATGCTAGCTGGTGTTCAGATATGGAGAGCGAGTATTCCACAGGTGGATTCATATTTGCCATGGGCGGAGCTGCAATATCATGGAAGTCGAAGAAGCAGACTATGTTATCTCGCTCCTCCATAGAATTTGAATTTTTGTATTGGATGCTGCTGCAGATGAAGCAGAGTGGCTTCGGGAGCTCATGTATGATCTTCCGGTGGTTGGGGCTCAGATACCGGTAATACCGATATACTGTGACAACCAGGCGGCAGCAGCAGTGGCATCAAATGAACTCTTCAACGGGAAGAACAGAACGGTGCGGTTGAAGCACAGAGCAGTACACGATCTTATCAAGAGAGGTTTTATTGTAGTGATTGATGTTCGGAGTCAGGAGAACCTGGCGGATCCGTTCACCAAGGGCCTCAAGCGCCAGCTGGTCGATGACACAGCTTGTAAAATGGGCTTGAAGGCATTCTGATATTTTGTTATTACATTCCTACCATAAAGTTTTATGCTATTAGTTCAAAGAGAAATCTATTAGGCATCTAGCTTTTGGTTCAAGGGAGGACTATTAACCAGAAGAATATCAGGAAGGGTGGGTACTTGTCCTATGTGACATGGAGAGGTTACGGACCTATAACCACTGTTGTCTACTATTGTTTTCTGCAGAAAACGGTTTCTGTGGGAAGGTTGGCTTAAACGCCTTAATGAGTTCTCAGACAGAGTGAATGCCTGGTGTGCTTTACAGGAAGCATGGTAGAGCAGTACTACAAGGAGTGAAACTCCATGCTACAGTGGGGTGACTCTACCATGACGTCCCAGGTAGGGGTAATGCCTCGGCTTTACAAGCCAAGTCACAGCGGCGTAGCACCGCAAATAGGCAGGTAGCTTAATGCTGTATGACGTAATTAAAGAGTTGTAGACAACACTACAAAGGGGAGGATGGCCCCATGTTACAGTGGCACGACACCACGATGAGGTACCCAGGTAGGGGTAAAGCCTCGGCATTGCAAGCCATGTCGTTGCGACGTAACAACGCAAGAAAGCCTTAGGCTTCATGCTGGGTAGTTTGGCACTACAAAGAGGCTTGTGACCTCATGCTACAGTAGTATGACACTACGATGAGGTTCCCAGGTAGGGGTAATGCCTCGGCTTCAGGCCATGTCATAGCGGCGTAGCACCGCAAGGAAGCGCAAGGCTTCATGCCATATCTCTTTAATAAAGAACTCACCTATAGTGTATGGAAAGAGATATCAGGCCGTCTCTTAAGGGTAAACTTGTAGACGCCCAAAATTATACACTGAAACCAGGCTGGCACAGGGCCTTCAATGTGCAGCCAGAAGCACAGTTGATGTCATTATGTGAGTAGAAAGAATTGCAGTTATGGTGCAGAATTCAAGGCTTAGTCCATTCTAGTATCATGCTGTTATTTAACCTATGCGGGAAGATTCAAGTCGCAGTGACATCTCTCCTAATGCACGATGGGCAGTCACTGTGGGGAACGCTCAACCCATATATTGAGATATGTGGAGGATTATTGGTGTTTTTGCCTTTGGACTAGAAAAGATAGTCCCACATCGGCTACACCAAATGGTGAGTATCTCAATATAATGCATTGCTTGTGTTGAGGTGTGCACATGAGGTGTAATGGGGCACAAGTTTGTGCCATATGGAAGTATTTTCCTAGAAGAAAAAAGGATTAAATCCAACAAGGATGAAAGTTAATTTTTGTTGTGCGGACTCGGACTCGGACACGGACTCCAGGATGTCTCGTGCATACACGGGAGTATTCGGGGGGTAGGCATGGACTGGCACACTTCTATGCTGATTGTGGGATGATCTAAAATATCAAACTCTATTTTTGAGTATTGGTATTTTAGTCCCACATCGGATAGGAGAAGAGGTGAAGTCTCAACTCCACTCTATAAATAGAGCCCCTTGGCCTCCTTTGAAAGATGCACCAAGAAGAGAGTTGAGGGAGTCTGTTAAGTCCAGGAAGCCCGTTCAAGTCTCAAATATTGACTTACGAGCGTTCCAGAAGTTCTTCGTGAACTTGCTGGTTCCTGGAAGCTGTTCGTGCTCGTGTGGGACGAATAAAGCTTTGAGCAATGGTGGTTCATTCACCCCAGCATCTTATTCTAGCCTGTCATCGCTGCTGTTGCCTTTTACAGTAACTTCTTTTTAGAAGCTCTACTGCCGATAGTTGCTTGCACAAAGTCTCTTTAGATTTTTTGTGTATTACGTAGAATCATTTTAGATCCTAGTAATTCAGAATCCTCCAGGATCTCTGTTGCACATCTTCTTTAAGGTGCTGCATTTGAAACGTTGTGTGTACAATTATTTCAGTTTCAGAATTTTCCATCGAAAATTGTGCCTCGACAATAACACACCCTACCGCCACGAGGCCATTTTCCCCGTACCCTACCCTGACCACCGACCTCTCCCCATTGGCCACCACAACACTCCCACCGGCATTATCATCACCACCATCACAGAATAGAAGGAGAGGGAAACAATCACTCACCTGACCCAGCGGCGACCACCGCCACCGCGACTCCTCTCTATTGACTGTTTCCACCCCACTGTGCTCGACCTTGTCTAGATCTGGACGTCACACCGAGCAAATTTGCTGCCTCCAGCCCAGGACCTCGAGTGCCACCGCGCAGGCGGTGCTCCCTCGAGCCGTTAGCTCCACCATCGACGAGAACCCCATGGTGAGCCGCTCTTTCTCTTCTCCTTTCTCCCTCACTCTGTGACTTGGGTTTCATTTGGGGACGAGTTGAATCTGAATGAAATAACAGCATAGGCCCTTTTTATTTTTTTATGTTGTTAAAGTTGAGAATGGGAACAACACCAACAGTCTCTCCCCACTTTGCTGCCTAAAAATAGTGATAGAGTTTTGATTTCATTAATTATTATTATTATTATTATTATTATTATTATTATTATTATTATTATTATTATTATTATTAGTTTGGTTAATAGTAATAGGATTAGGATTAGGGTTTGATAATAAATTTGGTTTGAGCCCATGAACTCTTTTCTTTATATATATATATATATATATATATATATATATATATATATATATATATATATATAGTTGCAAATAGCACAATTGTCACCTATATTTATTATTGTTTAATGTATTTAATGTTAAGTACTATTATTATCTTATTACTTTTAATATTTGTAAAATTTTATTTACTATTGATATTACCATTAGTGGTAGTATTAGTATTATTTTTTAGAAACTTTATAAAAAAATATATTTGATATTTCTAAAATACTATTATCAGTTTTGACTTCAAACCTAATTGACAAAATTGAGGTTCTGGTACTAGGATGATTTTCTATATTTTCAAACATTATCCAAAGGATATTGCTAATAATAGAATATAGTTTCTAAATATTTATGAATACCCTTATTTTATTGAAACAAAAAATTATTAGAAGGATTTATTATAACTTCTAATATAGCTATGAGTATTTGAATATGAGATTAATCCCTAATTCATCTAGTCACCTCATATATCGCGACTATTATATTCATTTCCTATTCTTGATTTGATTGGCACGCCGAACTCTGATTTGGGGCTTCTATTTACCAAACTAGGCTATTTGGACCTTTTTGGACTTTTTGGGACTGCTTATGTTGTCGTTTGGGACCTTTTTGTTGAACATTGCATCGTACCTATCCCGTGTCGATACGTTCGTGTCTCGTACGTCGACTCCAACCAAATTTTACATGAGTACATTCTCTGATTGATTTTATCATAATAGTATCTATATTACCTACTCTAGACTACTTTACTTGATGTTGACAGATTATTACATGGATTGGTACGAAATAGATCTTGTCATATGTCATGACCAACACCCAGTATAGGGGCACGATAAGTGGGTACGTCCAGCCTATGCCATAGTATCGGCAGTAGAATGTTGCCCTAGGTCACATACATTTAACACAGTATAAATGTACCTATACAAGATATACCCTCCAATCGGAGGACAATACAGAAGGTACAACTCAATCACAATTCGAAGATAGAAATAGCACGATAAGATAGATATGAAATCTCAAAAGAGAAATACAAACAGTAGAAAATAAGTCCAAGTGTCTAAACAACACCAAAATCTCAACATCCAAAATAATACAACTCAGAAATCAAACACAAATGAAATAAGATAAGTGGCCTAGCAGTCTAGCCTAGGCAATGGGGTAGTATCCTCTGCTACTGCTGGATCCTGCTGAGAGGCCAGGTCGCAAGTGTCATTTAGGCCAGCTCCGTAATAAGTAGTGCAGAACTCCTCATCCTCTGTAATATTTTTAACAGGTCCACTCAGGACAGGAGCGAATACTTAACTCTCACCTAGTTCATATCATGGCAGAAAATGTAAAATAAGTAATAGAATAAGATACATGAAATGTTGTAAGAAATGTACATGAAGAGTAAGAGAGATACCTAAAACTAGAAATATATATATGGAAGTAAGAAATGTAAGTGAGTATATGATTTAGAGCACAAGATGGTTATGTAAACAAGTTAGATTGCACATGAATAAGCTACAGAGTTGTACATGAATACCTACTGGGGATAATGATCACATAACCACTTCTACTCACCCCTCCCCCAATCAATACACAAGGATCCAGTCAAGTTACGTTATTGCACATGAATAACTAGTTTTATACAGGAAGCTCATGTGAACATGAGTGTACATGAGAGCACATGAGTGTACATGAAGAGATACGAGTACAAGGAGTACATGATGCACATGATAAAGTACATGAACATGAAATACTCGATGCACCCGAGGGGGATAACATCTTATGACAAGATTCATATAGTACTAATCCGTGATAACAACGTGACAACATCAAGTAAAGTAGTCTAGAGCAAGAATATAAGTCCTAGCAAGTATGAAACGATCAGAGAATGTACTCGTCTGATATCCTGAGTGACTGATGAGAATATATATCTGAACTGGAGTAACTGAGTCCTATTTAGAGCAACACAGGTTACAATGTATTCAAAGTATGATAAATAAAGTTTTGTAAACCCCCTAAATTTTTACTATAAATTTTTTTTTAATTTTTTTTGGTAATGATTTTTATTTTGGTATCATACATCGAGTGCGAAGAAGTAAAGACGTAAATACAAGATATTTGTTCATTCGTATACAAAATATCTTATTATAGTTTTGCTTATGAATATAGAATAAATATGTTGTTTCAATACATAGTATAAACAAATATTTTCATATCAAAAGAACATTTCACGATATTTGCCAAAAATTTTATTTTCTTACTTTTATTAAAGACTATTTTATTTCTCGTTCAAATATAGATATTAATTTAGAAAACTATATTTTATGTAGATATCTTATTTGCATGCGATGTACAAATTTTTTTATTCATATATTTTTGGATTTTTGAAATTAATTATTATCGTTATTTTAGTAATTCAAAAATGATATTTAAATTTAAATTTGATTTATTGTTTAAATAAATTATGGTGATTTAATTTAGAAAATATTTTATTTATGTTATTTTAAAATAGCTTTTAAATTAAAGAGGGGATTATCTATATTTAACTTAGATTTAGATTTTATTGAAATAAGGTTTAAATTGGTTTGAATTAATATGGGATTTATCCATTGGGATTTAAACAAATCCTAGTCCTTATCCAACTCGGGTGTCCACCTCCTATATAAGAAGAGCCCCCATTGCTTCTTTTTTAGAGAAATACCACCAAACCAATTCCACAACCAAAAATCCGTGCATCGTGTCCGTGTGCCCCTTCCCATCCACTATATTTCTTATTGTACAATTATATTATTCCTTTCTCGTGTCCGACATGCCAGACACAACTTGTCTCCAGGTTGCACAGGACACAATGGCAACCCAACCCGACGATACAAACCCAGAACCTTAAACATGCTGCTGTCCACGACCACCGTCTCTGTCCACGATACCGCCCCTTAGCCGAAATCGCCGACTCGATACACCACCAGCAACATCGCTATCACCACAGCCAACCCTCGCCACCGGAACAACCACCCCATGGCTAGCCTCATCCACAAAACCCATCTCCGCCATTTGCGACCACCCCATCATCACCTTAACCACCAAGCCCCAATTCCGGCCACCGATTACCACCACCACCGGGCTAATCCAGTACCCCCAGTCTCCATCGCCACCGCTACCACCAAAATTTCCAAAGAAGAAGACAAAACCCTAACCCTAAACTCACCTGGCCGTCGGTGAAACCGAGCCTCTCCCCAGATCCGTCGCATCTGGCTACTGCGGTCCGTGCCCCGCTTTCTCCGTGCCGCCGGGACGGTCCGTTGTACCGACGATAGTGTAACCGAGCCGCCGTGCCTCCATGAGCATGCCGCCACCCGAGCTTCCTCCGTCGCCGCCTCCGTGGAATAAATGCCCGATGCCACCGCCTGAGCGCCGAAGTCGTCAGCCCGCCTGTGCTCGAGACCCCGGAGTCGATCCCTCTTCTCCCGCGTCTCGTCGACGACGCCCGTTCACTCCCGCTAGTAAGACCCCCTTCCCCTCTTCTTCCTTCTTCTCTCTCTTCCCTCCTCCTTCACTTCAGTACTCCTCTTCACTTTTCCTTTTCTCCTTGTTGAGTTAGTTCTCAGTAGAACCAAGTGAAGCAAGTTACTTTTGACATTATAATTTTTATTTTTTCTTTTTATTTTTTAGTATAAGCAATTCATTACAAACCGAGACTAGCAGCATATGTGTACTAAATTAGTATTATATCTTCAAATTAGTAGTCACTGTTACCAACACATTTGTATTACTAACATTAATATTTTTTGTATGTATAGATAGGAGTATATACACCATATATATTATGCTTATTATTTTCTAAATATCTATAGTATAAACATGTTATTAAAATATTATATTATCTCGAACAATAGCTTGACCAAAAATAATTTTAATCTTTTTTACATAATTCAGTTTAGCCAAAATAATATTTTTCTAGATATATTTAGAAAAAATATATTTGATTAATAAATATATAGTTAAGTACCTTGACCCTATATGAAAATTTTGAACTGGATTTTAACCCTAATGTATTATTCCTTATGTGGAATTTTTAAATAAAGGTTTTGATATAAAATATTAGTATTTCTAACTAAATCATTTTTGGAACTTTCGAGTACATACTACCAAAAAGTGTTTTTTTTAAATATAGATACTACTTTGACAAACCTAGATTTTTGCCTAAAGACAATTTGTTACGTTAAGTATTATTCTAAAAACATAGTTTTCTCATAAAATATTTTTATAAATAACATAAATATTTTTACAAATAGTATAAGTAGCTTTTACTCCAAATTCCTCTTTAATTATCGTCATCAAACATGACTAAATTATGCTTTCTATTTTATCACAAATTTGGACCTTACACAGCGACCTCGGTTATTGGACAAACAGGACTTGTTGGATTATCGCACCACCCAGGCGACATACTAGGCAAGATACCTTGCCATATTTACTGCTTAGTTGCATCTTATTATTCTGTTATTGTATATTTTCTATACTTTTATTTTCAGTTAGTTATTTTCCTTCTTGCATGTGGACCTAGAGTTAAGAAACTACCGTCAATATAATGCTTCTCATTAACTTGTCACGATTGTATCATGAGATGTGTGTGAGTTGAGAGTACATATAGAGGTCACTTGCGTGTTAACTGATCCCCCGTACGCATGCGTAGGAATAACTGTAAATAGATGCATGCTAGAGGACTTGACGGTTATCAGGTGTAAAACAGTGTTGCGGAAGTGACATGTGTTGGTGTGTTGTGGTTACGACGCATGTATAGTATCATTTTGGGGGAGAGGACAGCTATTAGCGTAGGGGCTACATTTATTTTTACACACATTTATGGGTTGATAGTGACTCGGATGAGCGCTACTTGCTGCCCCGGTCGATAGTGACTCGGATGAGCACTACTTGACGACCACTCTTTATTACTTGGGTGATCCTACGGCCCCTGCATAGAACATTTTCCTCAAAGTGCATATCACATAGATGGTTGACATTTTACTATTGTTGGTTTTAATTTCGAGGACGAAATTTTTTAAGGTGGATAGATTTGTCACCCCCAGTTTCCAGAAACATGGGTATTTTTGTCTTTTTTATTTTTAGATTATTTTGAAATTATTTATTTATTTATTGTAATATTTTGGGGTTATTTGAGTCGGGTTCGAATTTTAGCTCAATCCGACTTAAAACGGAGACCCGGGGTAGTGTTGACTCTAGTGGACCCACACACTAGTTAGCCATGGCCCACATGTCATTTATTTTAGTTAGTGACTAGGCTAATATATTTGGGTTAAGATTAATTAGATTAGTGTGTTAGAATGACCAAACTAGCCCTCGACTTAAACCCCTTTTTAATGTATTGTTAATAGGCTAGAGGGGGGTATTTTTGACATTTCAAAATAGGGTCCATCAGCCCATTATGGCCGGCCACCTCTAGGAGGGGATAGGCACAAGCCCCTTTGATATTTTCTATTCCTTCCATCTCATTTTCTCTCTCTTGTTCTTCCCCAAATTTTTAGAGAGCAACCTCTAGTGATTTCATCTCCAAATCAACTCCTTCTTCCACCAAATCTCCTCCATTTCTTCTCTATCCCATGAAAGGAAGGTGCTAGCCAAGTTTGGAAGGATTCGGAGCTCGTTCGTGACCTATTGGAATCTCTAAGTGTTAGAAGACTTTTTTCTTTGAATCTCTCTCCCGGAAGGTATAACCTCTCCTCTAAACCATCCCTACATGCATATAGGTTAATTTTTGACCCATAGGAATAACTCCCATGGTTGTGTCTCCATTTGTGTCCATTTCGTGTCCATTTGGAGGTCATAGGTGTGTCCCTTGTGTTGTGGTCGTGTCCTAATAGAAAAAACTCTATTTGGACACATGGAGAATTATTTATATATTGATTTGATGTTGTTTAATGTTTAATTCCAAATTTTCATGTGTTTAGGAATAGTTTTCCTATGTATCTTAATGTATCATATATATATATATATATATATATATATATATATATATATATATATATATATATATATATATATATATATGCGGTGATATATATATTAATCTATATATATATATATATATATATATATATATATATATATATATGTTTATATATATATATATATAAAATATATTTATATATATATATATATATATATATATATATATATATATATATATATATATATATATATATATATATATATATATATATATATATATGATATGGTTTATATATGATACATATATATCACCGCATATATATATATATATATATATATATATATATATATATATATATATATATATATATATATATATATATATATATATATATATATATATATATATGATATGGTTTATATATATGTGGATATATATATATATATGATATGTTGGTGTGACACTTTGTGTTTTGTTGTGGGTGGTAGTGGTCGGCCAAGGGAGAAGTCCTTTGGTTTTTTGTATTGAAGGTGTTTGAGGAAATGGGATTGAGAGAGGTTTTGAGAGTGGTGGTGGAATAGAGATTTGTATTTGTGTGTGTGTGTTGTATTATAGAGATTAGAGAGTGATTTTGGAGTGAGATTTGAAGGGGTTAGAGAGAGAGGCATGGAGTGATAGATATGGAGATAGAGAGGGTGAATAGATGGTGGAGTTGAAGAGGGAGAAAACTAACTGAAATCAGCCCAGTTTTGCACATTGTTGGCTGTCATCAACATGCCATTGGCTGTCACTTGTGGCTGTCCCAATGACAGTCCCAATTCACCTTGGGCTATACACATTTCAGTCCCCATGTCCTGCATATATCAACCCTTAAATCCAGCACATAGTAGCCCCCAACCCAGCCTTGTGACAGCCCCAAAACTCAGCCATTAGGCAGTCCCAAACCATTCCATACCTGTCCTTAAATCATCCCCAATCCAGGCCTTAAATCAGCATATAGCATGCCCCATAACAAGTCCCAAAACAGTCCTATAAAACAGCCATGTTTTACACCTATATGGCTATCCATGTTAATCCCAAACCACCATGCTAGCTATCCCAATACAAGTCCTAACAAACCAGCATAGCAGTCCATAACCTGCCTCTATGCATCAGCCATCAAGTTGTCCCAAACCAATCCTCAATTAACCCACATAGCAATCCCCATTTCACCCATTTGACAGCCCTCTTTAGGCCCTATAGGAACCCCCATGGCCACCAAAAATCAGTCCCATATTAGTCCAGAATTTAGCCATGGAAGCCCCTTGAAATCGGTCCTAATAATAGCCTTAAACCACACTCAAATGACAGCCCCTAGATAGCTACATGGCTGTCCCCAAATGACAGCCCATGTACACCCTCCTAACCTCCATATTGCAGTCCACATGCCCTCAAACTTGGCCCCATACCAGCCCCTAACATAACCTATAGGACCCCCTCTAAACCAGACCATAACAGCACAAAACCAGTCCCTATTGGCCATGCCATTTCAGTCCTACAATAAGCCATGGCAACCCTCTATAACAGTCCCAAATGCCACAATATGTCAGCACCATATAGCTGTCCAACCATGTCCAAAACAGTCCCCCAATCAAGCCCCTTAAACTCTGAATTCTGTCCCATTAATACCCCTTGGACAGTCCTAATTTTAGTCCCCATTGGCAGTCCAAATCCAGTCATTAGCACCCCAAATGACAGCCTTGTTAAACCTGTCTTTAGAAGCCCAATTGACAGCCCTACAAACAACACAAAATAGTCCTTGATATGTCCCATACACCCCCATGTATTACCCAATGTATTACCCTACATTTCAGCCCAAATGACAGTCCATGTACACCCTTCTAACCCCCTTATTCGCTGTCCAAATTCATGTCCTATGTCTATATGTGTGAGGATGTAGGTGAGTTGTGTAAGTGAGCCCATATATATGTATTGTATGTAAGTTTAGATATGTATTTATATATATGAGATTATATATGTATTTGTGAGTGATATATGAGTATAGCTAATAACCTATAGGTATTAGCCTATGTCTAAACATATAGGAAGGCCTATGTGAGTGTTGTGTGTGAGTTTGTAGTGTGTGAGTTTGTGTGAGTGTAGGGTAAATGAGAATGGTACAGGGGTAAAGATAAGGTAATGGGTAAATGGTTAGCATGTGTCATAAGATGATTTAAATGACCTAGATACTGGGATTCCTTGGTAGGTAATGTTAGTATAGGATAGTATCTAGCCATCCTAGGAAACCTAGGCTAGTATTCCTAGGTTAGAGTGGTATGTGCAAGGTATAGGTATTTACCTTGGTAAGGGTAATGTAGGTAATGCCTAGGAATAGGGTATTTGAGTCTAGAGTCCAAGATATGGTTAGAACTTGATTTTCTTGGTTGGTAATGATCAAATATAGTGCTCATAGACTAGTTTTGACGTCGGTTGACCATTTTGACCAAAAGTCAACAAAAGTCAACCGAGAGTCAAACTTAGCCTTTAAGCGACTAGATTTGACCGAAACCAAACCAGAGTTGACCAGTTGACTGAAAGTCAACAGTTGGTCAACATGTAACTTGTTTGACCTAGGGTTGACTCCTTGTTGACCAGAGTTGATTTTTTAACTAAAAGTCAACTATAAGTCAACCCTTGACCCAAATTGACCTAGTTTGACTTGGATTGATTTCCTGTGACCTTGTTGACCTTGATTGTCCTAGTATGACCCAGTTTGGCTCAGTATAACCTAGTATGACCTAGTTTAGCTTGGTGTGACTTAGATTGACCTAGATTGACCTAGAATTTATTTAGAATGCATTGTAATGCATCTTATTGTCATTTTTGGACTCATAGTGACTTGTACTGTTCTATAGGAGACAGACACCACTCCTCGGACAGTATATTCTCTTCAGACACTCAGGCTATCAGGCGAGTACATTTTCTGACCGTTTCATACTTGTCTGGATTTACATTCTTGCTCTAGATTACTGTACTTGATGTTGACACGATCATTATCACGGATTGGTACTATATGGATCTTCTTCTGAGATGTTATCTCCTTGTATTCACTAAGTACATATTATGATGTGCGTTTCACTTACATATTGTATTTATTGAATACCCTTATCATTGTACACTTATTGTGCATATTGTACTCTCATTATCACATTGAGCAATTGTACAAGCCATTGTACAAGCCATTGTATAAGGTAACGTAACTGAATTGGATCCTTGTGTATTGATTGGGAAGGGAGAGTAGAAATGGTTATGTGATCAATCCTATTGTATAAGAAATTGTATATGTCCATTGTATACCCACGTACAAAGGAGTCCCATTTTAATGTATAACCTAACCCGTTTACATAACCATATTGTGCTCTAAATCACATGTTGCTTACAGTTCTTACTTATCATATATAGATATTTTCTATTATCAAATCTCTGCTGTTTTTCATATACATTCTCTTTCAACGTTTTCTGTACCTTACTCTATTGCATGCTTTATATTTCCTAACTTGATATAAACTGCGTGAGATGTTTTGTGCTCGCTCCTGTCCTGATTGGACCTGTTGATAAATTTTACAGATAGCCTGAAGATTGCCTGCTAGCCTAAAGGAGACACAGTAGAGGTTGCATAGATAGCTAAGGTTTTGCTTATAGCTTATTTTCAGTTGTCTTGAGTTGTATTTATGGATTACTGTATTTGAGATTTGAGATATTTTCTGGGTTGTGTATCTTAGACACTTTGACTTCTATCTGATGTATCTCTCTGTGGATTTTATGTTTTATCTATCTTCCATTATGGTCTACCTTAGATGTGATTGAGTTTACATTCTACTATGTCACCCTCATTCGGGGAGTATAAATTGCTTAGCATTATATTGTTAGATGTTGTGACCTAGGACAGCGTTCTACCGCCGACACTGCGGTGTAGGCTGGACGTACCCACTTCTCGTGCCCTTACTCTAGGGTGCGGGTCGTGACATTAGGGTCCCTGTTGTGTTGTAGTTTACAATGTTTAAAATTACAGTTATAATGGCATGTTCTTCCTATATCTTGTTACGTCCTACTGAGGACCTGGTGATCTCTCCAGGTGTGTGCTTTTGTGATGTTTCGCAGGTGCTCTAGCCATGGCCATGACCTACTCTTTCTTCGAGGGTGATTGCACTGAGATCGTCCTTCGCTCGTTCGATACTTCCTTCATTCTGATGTATCCCTCTTTTTAGTTGGTAGTGGATTTATCTCCGCCCAATATTTGTACAATGATATTATAAGTTGAATTTATAATATATGTATTTGTGGATGAGATTAGATTCATGGTTACTATATTTTATAGCTTATGTGTATATACGAGGTATCCATATATTGGAGTATACTTCGTACGTATACAGCTGGCATGATTATGTTCTATCCTTCTTTCTTTGGGACTGGGAGTTACATGTTTTTGTGGTGGCCCATGCAGGTCGAGTTTACCACTTCGGTTACGTTACTGTACTGATGTGAGCCTACAACATAGGATTAGAATCTAGGAATCTCATCCATATACTTGTCCTCCTTCCTTGACTCCAACTTTCAAATCTCGTTCGACTTCCTTGATTTGCATCTTGTTTGATTCCTTTCTACCGTAAATTCATCTCTCTTGTGCTTAGTGACAGTTAGGAAGATGACTACACTAGTATATTCTCATAGGTCAAACACATGGAGCTAGAAAGTTTACATCAACAATTAATATTCATTGAGGTTATATTTGAGTATAAAGGCATTTATTTTTCCTAGAAGTATGATCTTAAGGATTAGTAAATTCCAAGTTGGGTAGTAGCGAATACGGAGGACTATGAGGGATAGTTAGAATTTTATTTTGACACTGCCAAGTGGTGTACACAAGAGGATAGTTAGCATCTATTGAGAAAACAAATTGAATTGATTCTTGAGTTTGATTTGGAAGGTTTTTGAAAATATTTATGAATTTGGGATTTTAGATGTACCTATTTTGAGGATATAAAATTTATTTAGGAAAATTTTAAATTTCTTACGATTGATTTATTTAGATTATGAGTTTAATGTCTCGATGGTGAAAAAAATGGACTTTTGAAGATTTTAGAGTAGTTATGACTTGCTCGAAGTTTAGATATAAATTTTGAGGGATATAGAATCAATCTGAGGAGTTATTTTAAATGTTCAATTTTTGAATTACGATTGATGAGATTATTTAAATCTTGAGCTTACGTTTTGGGACTTATTGAAATATGCTAAGAGTTATCTCGAGGTTATTTGAGAAATTCTAAAAAAATTAAAAGCTAAGATTTGTTATGGAAGTTTAGTTAAAAAGGGATTTGACGACTGATAGGATTATTGAGATTTATTACAAGTCTGATATGATGAAAAGTTATTTTAAAAAAATGAATTTACATTTTAAGTTATGATTATGTTGAACGATTTAGAATGAATAGAAATTATGGTAGATTATTTTTCGAGAATTTTTGTGAAGGCTCGAGTTCAAGAAGTTAGACTTATAATGGTAGACAACCAAGATAGCCATAATGAGATAAAGTAGTCCACATTAGTAACATATCACCCACGTCCATGATAGTCGTAAATACTCAAGTATAGTTAGTCATCTACTAACCCAAGTGATCATGTCTCAACCTTGACTCACTCGACCTTCCCTCAAATTTAGATCTTTTATCGTGACCATCTAATTATTTGAAACTTAGAAATGATTAGAATCGTTCCCTTGACCCAACCCTTATCTATGAGACTATTTTCTCACTAGAAACTATGTCCTTAACTTATTTTACCTTGATCTACGAGATTTCCTTAATTATCCTTATTTCGTGCCTTAACCTTTTATTTTTGTGCATTAATGAAAACCCACTTTCTATTTTTGATCATTTGGTGTCCCTATCGTGACATTGATATCTTGGAGCACGACACCAGCTGTTATCTTCCAACAAATCTCATATGCAAGACCTAGACGAGCCCACCTTCATATAGACATATCATGTCCCACAAAAATATGTCCCCTTGTGCTCTATTTTTATGATACGACTTTCGGGTCATAAATACTAAACTATAATCATTACCATGTTAGCTAAATACTTCTCGACTACATATAGGGACTCAACCTCAACTCAAAACTTTCGACCCAATATATGATGTGGTTCCTTAAATTCTTAACTTTGTGCTTTATCTTGATTGCTTAAATTTTCATACCTTATCTTGATTTACTTACGCATAACACCCTTCTACCCTCCATGCAAAATTAGCAACCCTTACTTTTCTCATTTCCGATTAAATTGCTTCACTCATAGTTCACCTTGATTCCTCCGTGGTTTATGCAATTTGTTCATTTTATGATTTTATTGTTCGAAGATTAATTTGATCATGACATCCTTTGGTTGGAAAGAGGTTAGATTAGAAAATCTCTAGAAAAGTAGTGGTAAGTTTGAATGAGATGATTGGATATGCATAAGTAAAATTTTACGAAAAATCCTATTAGGCGGAGTACATTTTATGAACTAATGAGAGTAGATTTCTTGATCAGCAAATTGGTACATCATGGAAATCTATTGATTAAGAAATTCATGAGATAATAGATGGGGTATTTGAAGTTATTAGATTCCAAGAAGGGTGTAAATTTTTAAACACTTGATGATTTAGGAATTTAACTATATGATGATGGTAAATTCAAAGGTCGTAACAAGGCGAGATAAATTATATTTTCGACTAAATTTGGTGAATAAAATTTTGAAGGTAATTATGCGAGAGGGACTAGCACGAGAGAAAATAAGCAAGAAGTAGAGTATTAGAGAAGTATTAAATGAAAAGTTTGTACTTATCAATGATTTTGCGATATAACTTCATATTAAAGTAACCTTGACTATATTTTTGACTAAATTGATTTATTGAGCCTAAAGTTTCATGAAGGGTAAAGCTCGAGAGAATATATAAATATGTTGAAATCGAGACTGCATATTAGAAGTTTCGTGACTTACTAGATTTCTAATTATGAGATATCGCGTACGAAAAATATTTTAAGGTATCAATGGTTTTTGTGAGTTAAATAAAACATCGTTTGAAGTTCGATATATACATGAGTACGCTTCAAGAATTTACGTAGTGTTTGACATTATTTTAAGGACAGCTATCAATTCGAATAAAGGAAAGGAAGTACTGCTTTAAGAAAATTGAAGGAAAACGCTAACGTTGAATAAATCTTGGATTACGATGAATATTCTAGTGGGTTACAATTCAAAGCTGAGATCGAAGAAGTTATTGTCTGTTTATAAGGTTGCAAGCCTATAGGGAAAAGGTAGCGTTGATTGATTGAAAAACCTTGATAGGTTGTCATGCATTAACTATCCTCTAACCGTTTAAAATATTCATTGAACATCGATTCTTCTCTCGTCCGATGAATTAAATCATGGTTTCTTACGACAATACTCTTTCTAACTCTTCAACCCTACCTATCCTAATTTTTTCTAAATTTCGAGGACAAAATTCTTATAAGTTGGGTAGGATGTAAACCTCCCAAATTTTTACTATAAATTTTTTAAATTTATTTTGGTAATGATTTTTATTTTGGTATCGTACATCGAGTGCGAATGCGTAAAGATGTAAATACGAGATAATTGTTTATTTGTATACAAAATATCTTATTATAGTTTTTCTTATGAATATAGAATAAATACGTTGTTTCAATGCATAGTATAAACAAATATTTTCATATCAAAAGAACATTTCACGACATTTGCCAAAAACTTTATTTTCTTACTTTTATTAAAGATTATTTTATTTCTTGTTCAAATATAGATATTAATTTAGAAAACTATATTTTATGTAGATATCTTATTTGCATGCGATGTACAATTTTTTTTAGTCATATATTTTTAGATTTTCGAAATTAATTATTATCGTTATTTTAGTAATTCAAAAAAGATATTTAAATTTTAATTTGATTTATTGTTCAAATAAATTATGGTGATTTAATTTTTTATTTATGTTATTTTAAAATAGCTTTTAAATTAAAGAGGGGATTATCTATATTTAACTTAGATTTAGATTTTATTGAAATAAGGTTTAAATTGGTTTGAATTAATATGAGATTTATCCATTGGAATTTAAACAAATCTTAGTCCTTATCCAACTAGGGTGTCCACCTCATATATAAGGAGAGCCCCCATTGCTTCTTTTTTAGAGAAATTCTACCAAACAAATTCCACAACCAAAAATTTGTGCATCGTGTCCGTGTGCCCCTTCCCATCCACTATATTTCTTATTGTACAAATACATTATTGCTTTCTCGTGTCCGACATGCCGGACACAACTTGTCTCCGTGTCGCGCAAGACACAATGGCAACCCAACCCGATGATACAAACCCAGAACCTTAAACATGCTGCTGTCCACGACCATCGTCTCAGTCTACGACACCGCCCCTAGCCGAAATTGCCGACTCAACACACCACCCGCAACATCGCCATCACCACAGCCACCCCTCGCCACCGGAACAACCACCCCCATGTCCAGCCTCATCCACAAACCCCATCTCTGCCATTTTCGACCACCCCATCATCACCTCAACCACCTTCGCAACCACCAAGCCCCAATTCTGGCCACCGACTACCACCATCGTCGGTCTAATCCGGCACCCCAATCTCCATCGCCACCGCCACCACCAAAATTTCCAAAAAAGAAGATAAAACCCTAACCCAAAACTCACCTGGCTGCCGGCGACGCCGAGCCTCTCCCCAGATCCGCCGCGCCTGGCTACTGCGGTCCACGGCCCCGCTTCCTCCGCGCCGTCGGGACGGTCCGTCGCACCGCCGATAGTGTAACCGAGCCGCCGTGCCTCCGTGAGCATGCCTCCACCCAAGCTTCCTCCGGTGCCGCCTCCGTGGAACAAGCGCCCGACGCCATTGCCTGAGCGCCGGAGATGTCAGCCCACCCATGCTTGAGACCCCGGAGTCGATCCCTCTTCCCCAGCGTCTCGTCGACGACGCCCGTTCACTTCCACTGGTGAGACCCCCTTCCACTCTTCTTCCTTTTTCTCTCTCTTCCCTCCTCCTTCACTTTAGTACTCCTCTTCACTTTTCCTTTTCTCCTTGCTGAGTTGGTTCTCAGCAGAACCAAGTGAAGCAAGTTACTTTGACATTATAATTTTTCTTTTCCTTTTTATTTTTTATTATTATCATTTCATTACAAACCGAGACTAGCAGAATATGTGTACTAAATTACTATTATATCTTTAAATTAGTAGTCACTGTTACCAACACATTTCTATTACTAACATTAATATTTTTTGTATGTATAGATAGGTGTATATACACCATATATATTATGCTTATTATTTTCTAAATATTCGTAGTATAAACATGTTATTAAAATATTATATTATCTCAAACAATAGCTTGACCAAAAATAATTTTTACCTTTTTGACATAATTCAGTTTAGCCAAAATAATATTTTTCTAGATATATGTAGAAAAATATATTTGATTAATAAATATATAGTTAAGTACCTTAGCCCTATATGAAAATTTTGAACTGGATTTTGATGAGAACATAAAATATTATATTTTTATCCCTTAATGTTCACCATTTTATGCTCATTTTATGACTAAAGGAACTCACTATATTTATATGTTGCTTTAGGATGCAGTTGGAGACACTATGTGCAAAATGGAGCTAAATTGCAATTCTGGACAGTTTTGATACCTTTTACCAAAATGGGCATTACTTTCGCATCTGAAGTGCAATTGAGGTCTTTCAAAATGATTCGGAAAGCTAAGACAGAGGGCTACAACGTTCATATTTTGTGAGTTTTGAGATTCTGGCTACATCATGGAAAAAATTAGGCTTGAAGTTTGGTCAAAGATACTGTGAACAGAATTAGGAACCAAAATAACTATTCTCCTATTTTTTTATGACTTAGTTTTTTTGGTTTAAGAAGTTGTAACTTATAGAGGATATGTGAGGAGATATTGTGGGCTTGAAACAACTAAATTATGGTGTATAAAAGGGGGTAGAAATCAAGAGAACACACCACACAATACAACTCTTCTCTCCTTCTCCAACTTTTCTTTTGAAGTTTTGATGAACATGTTCTTGTTGGTCGAAGTGTTCGGAAGCCTTGGAATCAATAAAATCTTGTAAGATCTAATTTGTGTTTATATATTTGATTTGTACTTTGAGTATCAAATGTTTTCTTATGCACATTTTATGATTATCTTGTTTAATTACTAGGATGCATACTAGTTTATTATTCTTGATAATCTACTGCTAAATTAGATATCGAATCCGGAATTGTTCGATCCCTCTAATTTGTGAAGCAACCAAGATTTAATAAATTACTGCTTTGTATTATTAAATCTTAGAAAGAAACCATTCGACTAAATTAAATACAACCACTTGTGCTTGTGTTGTTTTGTTTCATCGATCTCATTGAGTTTAATACGCTACTAGATTAAACCTTTAGCACTTGTCTGGGGTTGTTTAGTAGTTAAGGTTAATTAGGTCGCTTGTTTCTAATTAACTGTGGCTAAAGGAGATATGAAAATAATTCCAACGATGAATATTCAAAATACATATCAATATATGTTTGCATCTATGATCAGTTTCAAGATTCCGATGGTAGACGTAGACTTAGACCAACATTTGTTATTTTGATTTATTTTCATATTCTACTTGCTCTTTTTATTGACTTTTATTTTATGCATCCCCCTTTCATTATTCATATAGAAAAAAAATCTAAACTAATTACTTTTCGTGGAAATGATCCTTACTCATACTACTACATTTCTAAGAGTATAGGTTTTATTTTTGGGTGCCTACGACAGCACACCAAATTTTGACACCGTGGCCGGAGAGTAATTTTAGTTAATTTTTTTGCTTTTGTGATCTTTATTTCGTTCTTGTAATAAAATATTTTTTCTATTAGCCAAAAAAATTAATAGGACATGATGACCAATTCTCAACAATTTGGCACTTGGCTGGATCCTCCATCTAGGCACGCTAACGAGGTAAATGTTTCTTCTCTTCAACAACAAATTGCTAGTTTAACTTTTCTTGTTCATCAAATAGTTGTAGGTGGTAACATGCAAACAACAATGGCTTGTGAGATTTGTTCAATAGTAGGACATCCAACTGATATGTGTCCAATACTTGAAGACGAGCCCAATGTAACTCAAAATTTTTCAAGTTACCAGTAGTACAAGCAACCATATCTCTATGAACAACAATGAAACCAAACTTCTAATTCTGGCATGTCTCTAGAAGATATTGTTAAGTCTATTGCCACTAATACCTTGCAATTTCAACAGGAGACAAGGGCCAACATCCAAACTCTGAACAATCAAATGAGCCAAATGGCTACAACATTTAAAAAGCTGGAGGCACAAAGTTCGAAAAAATTATCAGCTCAAATAATAAATCCAAAAGACAATGCAAGTACAATCATTTTGAGAAATGATAAAGAGGTCGACATTCTAGCAGAAGAAGCACCAACGTCGTCAAAACAGGAAGAAGAGAAAAATAGCGCTGTAGACACGAATATTCCTAATGACGACGTAGTACCAAATGCAGAAGAAGTTTTTGAACATAATGGCAAAGATGGATTAGATATTGTCATTAGTGAGCATCTCACGAAAGAGAATGAGGAGTTAGTCTTGAGTAATAATATGCACAAAACTGTTGCAAGATTGAATACTTTTGTAAAAAGACAACAATCAGGTAACATTCCTTATATTTCATTATCAATTTTTAATAAGATATTTTTACCCTCTATTTTGCAGGCCTCTATTCAAGATGTAAAATCTTTGCGTAGTTGTCTCAAATGTGCATAGAGTCGAGCCAACGACGTATTAAACAAAGGTGCTGCTTGGGAGGCAACCCAAGGGGAGTTTTTCATATTATTGCATTTTTTATTTTTGTTCATTTTTGTCTTTTCATTGCATTTAGACTTTCATTGGTGACAATGTCAGCTTTAATTGTAGTGAGGATATTTATGTTTGGTTATTTTTTTAAAATAAATGAATTTAAAAATAAAATTTAAAAAATATTTTTTTGTTCTTAATTTATTTTCTAAAAAAAGGGGACATTTATTCTTATGGTTTTCAGTAATTTTTTGTGTGTATGTCATGAACAAGAGTTAACTAAGTTTAATAAAATTCATAACATGATTAAATGAGTATTCTTTTCAACTTAGAATTAATTAGTATAGTATTTTTCTTTGAGAATGGTTGTGACTAAATTTGGTAGACAAAAGCCGGTGAGATTTTGAGCCTTTAGACTGACACATCAGTCCCACTATTCTTGATGAGTGATATTCTTCCATGGATTTGTTTCTCTAGAACTTGCTTTGATTCTCTTCAAGGTCACATCAACACTTGCATACATGAACATGATTAAGATGATTTTTTTACGCTACTTAAGCCAAAAAGCCTTCCCTGAAATTATTTTTCCTTTGGTTGAACCTCTTTGAGCCTTAATGCTTTTATTTTTGTGAACCCACATTACAAGCTTTAACCTAGAAAAAAAAATTCTTACCCAAGTCGGAAAGCTAGTGGAGCATTATGATATGTATGGGTGTATATGAAATAAGTGTGGGGGTATTTAACTTCTAGTTTGGCTACATATTTTCATTCTTAAATTCTTGTGTCCCATCATGATTGAGAAAAAAAAGAGAAAAAGAAAAAGAAAAAGAAAAGAGAATTGAGAAAAAAATTAAAAAAATGAAAGAAGAAGAAGTAAAAAAGAAAAGAAGTAATGGAAGAAATAACTTTTGATATCCATCTTCATGATTCCTTCCAAAATTTCAAGTAAAGGGATATGTTGAATGCTTTGGATGGAGTGATTGGTTTTACATATTTTATATATTCGAGCTTGAGTTAAATCATTTTTGCTCCACTAGTTTTGATGGCTTTTGAGCTACACTGCCAAAATATATCCTACCTTAATCCTAAGCCCCGCTACAACCCATAAAAAGTCCTTATGATTTGTGTTATGCATGTGATCCAAGTGGTGGAGAATGAGAAGATATACAAGCTTATTGTAGATCATTTCTATTGGAATGAATTTGAGAGAAACACTTACCCTTCAAACCATGAGAGCTGAGTATTTATTCCCGTGAGAGTCTACCAATTTAGTTTACTCTATCTTCAAATAAAATTAATTACTAAGTAATTAAAAGTTGTTTAAGAATATATTTTCATGATATGTTATGAGTTTTAAAGAGCTTGGTTATTCTATATTTATGGCATTACAACCTTGATTTTTATTTTGAAAAAAATAAATAAATAAGAGTTTTGTCCGAGGACAAACAAAAGTTAAGTGTGGGGGTATTTGATGAGAACATAAAATATTATATTTTTATCCCTTAATGTTCACCATTTTATGCTTATTTTATGACTAAAGGAACTCACTATATTTATATTTTGCTTTAGGATGCAGTTGGAGACACTATGTGCAAAATGGAGCTAAATTGTAATTCTGGACAATTTTGACACCTTTTACCAAAATGAGCTTAACCTTCTTATCTGAAGTGCAATTGAGGTCCTTCAAAATGATTCGAAAAGCTAAGACAGAGGGCTACAACTTTCATATTTTGTTATTTTCGAGATTCTGGCTATATCATGGACGAAATTAGGCTTGAAGTTCGGTTAAAGATGCTGTGAACAGAATTAGGAACCAAAATAACTATTCTTCTATTTTTTTATGACTTAGTTTTTTTGGTTTGAGAAGTTGTAACTTATAGAGGATATGTGGGTAGATTTGTGGGCTTGAAACAACTAAATTATGGTGTATAAAAGGGGGTAGAAATCAAGAGAACACACCACACAACACAACTATTCTCTTTTTCTCCAACTTTTCTTTTGAAGTTTTGTTGAACATGTTCGGCTAAAGTCTTGTTGGTCGAAGTGTACGGAAGCCTTGGAATCAATAAAAACTTGTGAGATCTAATTTGTGTTTATATGTTTGATTTGTACTTTGAGTATCAAATGTTTTCTTATGTACATTTCATGATTATCTTGTTTAATTACTAGGATGCATACTCGTTTATTATTCTTGATAATCTACTGGTAAATTAGATATCGAATCCGAAATTGTTCGATCCCTCTAATTCCTGAAGCAACCAAGATTTAATAAATTACTGCTTTGTATTATTAAATCTTAGGAAGGAACCATTCGACTAAATTAAATGCAACTGCTTGTGCTTATGTTGTTTTGTTTCATCGATCTCATTGAGTTTAATACACTACTAGATTAAACATTTAGCGCTTGTCTGTGATTGTTTAGTAGTTAAGGTTAATTAGGTCGCTTGTTTCTTATTAACTATGGCTAAAGGAGATAGAAAAAGAATTCCAACGATGAATATTCATAATACATATCAATATATGTTTGCATCTATAATCAGTTTTAAGATTTCGATGGTAGACGTAGACTTAAAATGACATTTATTATTTTGATTTATTTTCATATTCTACTTGTTCTTTTTATTGACTTTTATTTTATGCATCCCCCCTTTCATTATTCACATAGCACAAATCTAAAATAATTACTCTCCGTGTAAACGATCCTTACTCACACTACTACATTTCTAAGAGTATAGGTTTTATTTTTGGATGCCTACAACAGCACACCAGATTTCAACCCTAAAGTATTATTCCTCATGTGGAATTTTTAAATAAAGGTTTTGATATAAAATATTAGTATTTTCTAGTTAAATCATTTTTGGAACTTTCGAGTACATACTACCTAAAAGTTTTTGAAAGAAAATATAGATACTACTTTGACAAACCTAGATTTTTGCCTAAAAACAATTTGTTACTTTAAGTATTATTCTAAAAACATAGTTTTCTCATAAAATATTTTTACAAATACTATAAATATTTTTACAAATATGATAAGTAGCTTTTACTCCAAATTTATCTTCAATTATCGTCATCAAACATGAGTAAATCATGCTTTCTATTTTATCACAAATTCGGACCTTACATAGCGACCTCGGTTATTGGACAAATATGACTTGTTGGATCATCCCACCCCCCCCCCCCCCCGACGACATACCAGGCAAGATACATTACCATAGTTACTGCTTACATTTAGTTACATCTTATTATTCTGTTATTGTATATTTTTAGCACTTTTATTTTCAGTTAGTTATTTTCCTTCTTGCATGTGGACATAGAGTTAAGAGACTACCGTCAATCTAATGCATCTCATTAACTTGTCACGATTGTATCACGAGATGTGTGTGAGTTGAGAGAACATATAGAGGTCACTTGCGTGTTGGCTGATCCCCTGTGCGCATGTGTAGAAATAACTGTCAATAGATGCATGCTAGAGGACTTGACGGTTATCAGGTGTAAAACAGTATTGTGGAAGTGACATGTGTTGGTGTGTCATGGTTACGACGCATGTATAGTATCATTTGGAGGGAGAGGACAGCTATTACAATAGGGGCTACATTTATTTTTACACACATTTATGGGTTGATAGTGACTCGGATGAGCGCTACTTGCTGCCCCGGCCGATAGTGACTCGGATGAGCAATACTTGACGGCCACTCTTCATTACTTGCGTGATCCTACAGCCTCTGCGTAGAACGTTGTCCTCAAAGTGCATATCACATAGATGGTTACGGTCCCTATTATGTTGTAGTTTACAATGTTTAAAATTGCAGTTATAATGGCATGTTCTTCCTGTATCTTATTACGTCCCTCTGAGGACCTGGTGATCTCTCCAGGTGTGTGCTTTGGTGATGTTTCGCAGGTGATCTAGCCATGGCCATGACCTACTCTTTGTTCGAGGGTGATTGTACAAAGATCGTCCTTCGCTCGCTCGACACTTCCTTCATTCCTATGTATTCCTCTTTTTAGTTGGTAGTGGATTGGTCTCCGTCCAGCATTTGTACGATGACATTTATAAGTTGAATTTATAATATATTTATTCGTGGATGAGATTAGCTTCATGGTTACTACATTTACAGCTTATGTGTACATACGAGGTATCCATATATTGGAGTATACTTCGTATGTATACAGCTGGCATGATTACGTTCCAGTCCTTTTTTCTTTGGGACCAGGGAGTTACAAGTTTACAATGCATTCTACGTGATTCTAGGTCATTCTAGGTCAAAGTCAACTCTTGGTTAACTCTGGTCAACAATCTAGTCAAATTAAAATTTGTACTTTAAATCTCTTGGCATCGTAAAAAGAAAAAAACACACACACACGTAAATAATTATCTGAAAAAGTCGAAAAGACGACAACTGATCTTATGATATTCTAATTAAAATACGTACAAAGTACGTACATGTAGACTATATTTTTTTTTTTTTTTTTACAAAGTAAGTACGTACATGTAGACTATATATATATATATATATATATATATATATATATATATATATATATATATATATATTTTTATATATATATATATATATATATATATATATATATATATATATATATATATATATATATATATATATACTTTAAAATATTATATATATATATATATATAATATTTTAAAGTATATATATATATATATATATATATTTTTTTTTTCTTTTTATATATATATATATATATATATATATATATATATATAGATAGAGAGAGAGAGAAAGAGGGAAAGGGGGGAGTAAATGAATGTGTGTGTGTGTAAAGAGTGTGTGCTGTCTAGTGTGAAGAGGGTTGGAAAAACCCCAAACCTGGAAATAATTCCCAAGTAGACCCTAAACAAAGCCAACTCAACATCTCATGAAAATATATATATAAGAAAGCTTTTATATATATATATATATATATATATATATATATATATATATATATATATATATATATATATATATATATATATATATGAAAGTAACATCTAATCTATTGTAATTTAAACTAACAAATACATATCTACTGAACAACTCAACCAAACAGGAAGAACCCAAACCATCCCACTGCTCAGAAAACTGCAAACCCCCAAACTCAACACATCATCAACTCAGCACCCAGTATAGGCATATAACCCAAACCCAACTCCAACCTGATTTGAAACCCAAATCCTTAAAAACTGGAAGATAGGAAGGGGTGTCATAGAGCCTACAGAAGTGTCGACAAGGGGGTGTCCAACAGTGTCCAAAATTGTGTCCATACATGTGTCAAAGAAGTGTCAAAGTCGAGTGTCAGAGACAGTACAGTACACTATCCGTGCTGGCATGTCGAGCCCTCTAGGACACGACACACACAACATTGGGTCTCCTGCTCGTGTCCACAGGTAGCCTAGGTCTAGGGCTTGGTGTCTATGTGCCTGCATCGTGTCCTAAGTGTCTCGTGTCCGAGATACAAACACGTATCAGAGCTAACTGTGTTCGTATACACAATCAGTACGAAATTGATACGGATACGATTTCTCACTCGATATGACACGAAACCTCACGAAACTTTGGGAGGAGCCTGTCAGACATTGCCCCTACCTTTGTGTCAAGTTTGGCATGTCCATGTTGTTAGCCCAATAATTACATCGTATTTTTTAATATGGGTAATCAATTAAGTTTAACTTAATGATGTCACTAATATTCATATACTCACTATCATGTTGCTACTTAAACTTAGCAGTGTCCTAATTGTTCTATATCATATTGTCATGCTTGTATCGTACTGCAAATTTTGTTTTCCTTGCCTAACATGTATTTGTAGACATGCAGTAAGCATGATCAAACATGATCAAACCGGGACATATGCAATGATGAATTAATGATGAGCCAAAGACGACGTTATACAAGATGATTTCTCTGAACCGCCTAGTGACCTATCCGGGTCCTCGCATCGGGGGTTCCGCTGACCGTTCAGCGGACAGGGATCGAGGTGGTAATGCCCCCCGTGGGGGTTCGGGGGCGAAGCCCCTGAAAGGTATACAGATTTTTAGATCTGTTTATCTTTGGACGACTGCTATAAAAAAAGACATCTTCAGGTCTGCTCAAATATCAAAAGAAAGGTGTCATCATATGGCTCTTGGTTTTCCTATTTGTTTCAAGTTTGTAATCTTTAATTTATTGAGTCTAGAAGAATGTGTACATTGAGTCGCACTCTGTCATCTCAACCCCTAGACATATCTCTCCAAGCTCTACCATACAAAGAGACCAATTCCTGAACCAAACCAAACCACCATAGCCCATTGAGAACTTCTGTCCCAAGGAAGACAGAGTTCGGGCCGAACTCTGCCCCCTGATTTTCAGCACCCTAATTTTTAAGGCCTTCTTGGTACAAGCTGTCCAACGTTCAAAAATTTGAATTCTTGGGACAGAATTCAGGCCGAACTCTGCATCCCCAGAGTCGTACAAATAGAGCTTGAATTCTCTCATTTCAAATCATCGCTTACCTTCAAATATTCAAGCCTTCTAAGCTCTACTACTCCAAGTCTCATTCTTTCATATCTCCTAAGCCACAAATCTCCTTAGCCCAAGGTGCTTAGTACAATATCAGCTAGAAGTTGTGTGCAAGAGTGAAATAAAAGTCACTTGAAAAATTCCAAGTTTCGCTTTCTGCAAAGTTGAAATGTTCGAGCGCTTCGATCTAAAAGCTCGTGTTCTGTAAAAAAGTTTGCGTGCTCTTCGGACTAAAGGCACGTGGTGTACGCTATTTCACAAATAGTAGATTTCAATCCGGAGAAAGAGTTCTCAGGCCTGGACTAGTCCTCAACGAGGAAAACCAGGTTAAAATTGCTGTGTTTGCGTATGCTTTTCTGATCTTTTTTATTTTTGCATTAATTCTCTGATTGATTATTCTGTTGGCGAAAGAGTTAATTTTTATTTGGTTATTATCGATACAAACTCTATACACCCCCTCTAGAGTTTCCTACACATACATCATGTCACGCCCCGCTCTCGTAGGAGCGATCGTCCTCGCTAAGGCGTGATGCCGCACGAGCCTAGATTGCGCTCGTACAAGGCGGGTTCCATAACGGCCGATTTTAGCGGCTGCGACGGGATCGTCGCACAGAAGTCCCATGCAGAGACATTGAACATGTAGCAAAAATTTAGAACAAAACATAAGTTATCCAAAGAAGCTCTTTTATTGATATTGAAACAACGGTTACATTGGGGGCGCAAGGCCAAGATTACAAGTCTCTCATGCTCACTCAAGCTCACATTACAAGTCACTAAGCTCTCGCTCATCTCTCAATACATTTATCGATCCAGCGGAAGCTTCGGAAGGCGACGTCCATACATTATGTCCCGTATAAGTCTTCAATCCAAGCGGCCGCACGCTTCGAATCGCCAAGGAACTTCGTGCCTCGACGTATCCAAGCGAGCTCCGCGCCACGAGCTTCTACCTGTGCCTGCACATGTAAACTATATGGGTGTCAGTACTCAACTGTACTGGTGGAATGAGCTCCTCACCCACCCATACAAACCCGACACGTTATTTTACTTTGTGCAACATAGTCCCTTTTTATCAATTATCTTTCTAGTCTTGCCTTAGGATCAGTTTTATGATCGACGCCTTGCTGATTTTGTATCTTTGGACCATCTCGTGCTTGCAACGAATGTTAACTCAATACCTTGCCTTAAGACCCTTCTCTTGCCAACAACGTTAACCTATCAAGTCGTGTTTGCCTTATGGCTTAAAATCAGAGACGCAACTACGCGATTAAGATCCATTTTTCGTGTGACCGTGCTACAAACCCTTGCTGAGGCCGTGCCTCGCAATCCAGTAAGACTTAACCATATTACCGCCTCGCGACCCTTGTCGCCTAGCAGCCCTTGCTACTTTGACCCCCAACTGACCAATTCGAGACTTGTGAACTTAGGGTCACTTGACCGACTTGCCTTGCGGCGTTTCCTGACTTAAAACTTGAAATAACTCAAACCCAACTTTTATAACTCATATGCCAACACATGAGACTCGACGCCACATCTCGTGCTGAAGTACGACGCCTATGTTAAAACCCAATCATAGGCCCGAACTTTGTGTTCTAACTGTACACACCTTCAACTCAACTAAATCCAAAGGCATACACGCGGTTAGCCGCTATTTGTCGACATCTATATGAACTTGGTCACTAGCATCACAAGCTATACCTTGACGTATAGTTTTATTAATCGGGATCCTTTCGACGCAAGTAGCTAGCCCCATCGCAAGTCCCCGCTTAACCTGTGCCAAAACCTTACGCACGACTATACCCTGTTCCCTCCTAGGCCGAGTCGGCCCCTTGGCCATGGGTTACCGCTGGAGGGTTCATCGCCCTTTTCGACAAGTTGTCAAATGACCATGCAAGACTCGACACAAACTGACGTCTCACACAGTCATTCCTCTACCAAAACCAAGATTTCTATCCTTGAGACACCTCGACGACCCACGGTCGCGAGCATTCCTTTCCTTAAGACCCCTCGACGACCCACGGTCGCGAGCATTTCCTTCCTTGTTACCCTATCATTTGGTTCAACTCATGAATGCCTATTTGATAGTCCTTTCTCAAAACTCACTTTGAATCAATTGTGATCCTTGCCTTAAACACTAAGCCCGTGCATCGTGCCTTAAGCCAATTGTGCTCTGCGTGACACTCCTGCCCAAGTCGACGGGCCTTGAGATCGTGGGACTACTTAACTTGACAACCGCAGAATGAGCGGGACAGCACTTGGAATGACTTAGGTCGACCGACATAACTTTGCCTAACTTACTCAAGCCTACAACTTAACCCGAGGGACGAACAAAGGCTATGCCAAGCCTTACGCAGTGGAAGCGTGCATGCTTTATCAAGCATTTACGCGGACAACGCCTATGACTTAGGCTAACTCTTTGCTTTTGCACCGAAGACTAACTTTCCTTCTCCCAAGCCACGGGACGAAGGACCGAGTGACATTTTCAAAGCACATTGTGCACCAAATCTAAGCCGACCGTTGGACCTTTTTCCATGTTCTAACTCATTTCGACCCGTCGGGATTATTCCCTTAGCTATGTGGATTCGTCTCTTTTATTATCAAGCCTATTGTGCAAGTTGAAAACACACGATTTATTATGTGAAGGCTAAGATGAGGTAAGTTCACCAAAACTACCCCACCTGAGCGAGCGGTCGCCTCGACCGAGCGATGTCTTCCAGCAGCCGTTGCAAGGCTAAGGCCGAACGCCGTCAGCGTTTCGATTCCTCCGATTGACTGAACGGGACGGGGCACTACATTATACACCACTCAGAAAAAGTTTCGTCCTCGAAACTAACTGAGTACACTTATCGACTTATCACTTTACTCAATATTCAAGAACTCTCGCACACAATTCTCCTCTGCCTTACTCAAATCCGAGCCACGCTCGTGCTACCCTCAATCCTTTCTTCAAAACTTACGATCTCAAAATCCTCGATACTTCCTCGTTCCTCAAATCTTACTTGATTTCAACATATCACTTAGTATGGATCTTGCACATATCTTAGGCGTCCCTAAAATACATGCATTTCAACCAAGCCTCGTGATAGCGAATCCCGCCATCACCACTCGAGTCGGATCGTGCACGCATTCAAGCGTCCATGATATACATGTATGTCAACCGAGCCTCGTGAGTGGTGCCTTCACCATTCCTATCGCTCCGTACCGGAACGTCTGCCTAACTGCTAGGCTATGTCTTTCCGTCAGTATTGGAATCATAGTTCCCAAACAACGATATCAACACTGACCCCATTCAAAGCTCAAACCAAGTTGATAGTATGGGGTTTTTTTACCCAAGCTCGCATCACTCCGATTTCTAAACTTCGAGCATAGATTGCCTACACACATCCCAACATTTCTTCGCACGGGGTCCGAGTTATTCAGCAAAGCCATCCTATGAAAACTTACGTTTCGACCAATTTCCTTAACATATTAATCTCACTCGTTCAACAAGCCATTTCGCATAGTCTATCTCTTTGAACACGTTCGACACAGATCGCCTATCAATCTTTCTCAATTCGAGCATGCTATGACGTAATTCATTGCTAACCAAAACTCTATATTCCATATTTCCTAAGTCATCTATTCCAATTCACGTAATCGATCATGAGGTCATCTAGCTTAACAATATGTTGTGTCCCGATCTCACGCGAGTCAGATTTTCCACGGTGGGCATGAATCACCATGCACGCTCCCGCGGGATAATCATCCTCATCGGGACGTAACTCTTGTTTTGCGTCTAGACTAGTTCATTCTCGATGCACGGATTGGACCTACTCAATCCTCAAGTTTCTTTCATTCATCAGTCGCAAGTCCAAACATCCTCGAATTCACCTTCGCATCAAACCAACAAGTCGAGACAATCAACATTGCCGCGTCCTAATTTTTCGAGTTCGATCATTCCCGCGACATGAATCACCATGTCAGCGCTTACGCGGAACAATCGCCCCAAATCCGATGCAACGTATGTGCGAGGCTGGAGTTGCGCTCGTGCAAGACAAGATCGTCAATGTTGTGGCTATCAATATAACCATCAGGACACGATCATTTTTATCCAACATTCATCTCGATCAAAGTCCTAAGTATTGCATCCAACTGAACAATAACAATTGCACGATCGTCATTCGCCGAGTTAGAGTACCCCCGAGTTATCGCATATCGATCTTTGATACGCCTCAATACCATCGACGACATGCGTAACCTGATGATCATCCTTTGCAACCAATTCTGAGTCGTGCAAATGGTGCTATCGTCCGACTGGATAATCTCCTCGACATTCCAATTCAAGTTCTATCATTATCCCTCCTATCATTCACAACATCAATTTCCTTTCAAATCCAAATTCACGTATTATTCATTCGTCTATCTTAAGTCATCGACCAACGTTTTTCCTCAATTCGCATTATTCTTTGCTAACTCAATCATCGAGCAACATTCATTCCAATCCTCTGAGTCACTTTCAAACATTTGAATCAAACTTTTATGCACGCTATCTTTCCGTCGTGCTTAACTTTTCGTATACGATCTGTTTCGATTTCCTCGATCAAGTCATCCATTCGTACATCCTAACTTTTTCCTCGATTTGATTTCACCTACTTAATCATTCTCGCGTTTCATACTTCGCACAATCCTCAATTCCGTGCACGTTCCATGCGTGTCAATTTCTAGGTTATTCGAATCCACTTATCAAACATCATAACAATAACTCACTCCATCGCACACGATCTAAGGCTTTGCATATGTGCGACGCTCGTTGATAGACTCATCGACATCCCGCATCCTCAATTGATCGATCGACATTCCTGAGCCTATCGCATATACCACTCAGGAATGAAGTCATTCAACAAATTCTCAAAACTATCCTTTGAATCAAAATCGACTTTTCGAATCCCGTTCGAACCATTCCTCAATTTCCTAGCACGACCATCTATATCGCATCGACGATATCGTCGCTCGATAGCACCCCTATCGACAGTCATCCCACTTACTCAATCAAGTCTAACTCATTCTCGTCCGACACAATTCAAATCCCGCACTCGACTTTTCTAAGGTCGACGCAACTTTGGTGTATATGCCCAGCCCGACTTAGCCAACCGTGCTTACGCGAACCATCCTTTTGTTTTATCAAAAACTGTTCTCCTGCGTTTTGCAAAATAGATAGACTTATTGTATGGACATCCCGTAGGACATATGAGAGAGAGCGCGCCAACGATATCAATATGCGGAAGCAACATTCAGAGTTTGTGGAATAGCGGAGTTAAAGAATTCAATCGGTAGTCCAAGGACGTAAAACCGTGCTCTGATACCATTATGTCACGCCCCGCTCCCGTAGGAGCGATCGTCCTCGATAAGGCGTGATGCCGCATGAGCCTAGATTGCGCTCGTGCAAGGCGGGTTCCATAACGACCGATTTCAGCGGCTGCGACGGGGTCGTCGCACAGAAGTCCCATGCAGAGACATTGAACATGCAGCAGAAATTTAGAACAAAATACAAGTTATCCAAAGAAGCTCTTTTATTGATATTAAAACGACGGTTACATTGGGGGCGCAAGGCCAAGATTACAAGTCTCTCATGCTTACTCAAGCTCACATTACAAGTCACTTAGCTCTCTCTCATCTCTCCATACATTTGTCGATCCAGCGGAAGCTTCGGAAGGCGACGTCCATACATTATGTCCCATATAAGTCTTCAATCCATGCGGCCGTACGCTTCGAATCGCCAAGGAACTTCGTGCCTCGACGCATCCAAGCGAGCTCCGTGCCACGAGCTTCTTCCTGTGCCTGCACATGTAAACTATGTGGGTGTCAGTACTCAACTGTACTGGTGGAATGAGCTCCTCGCCCACCCATACAAACCCGACACGTTATTTTACTTTGTGCAACATAGTCTCTTTTTATCAATTGTCTTACTAGTCTTGCCTTAGGATCAGTTTTATGATCGACGTATTGCTGATTTTGTGTCTTTGGACCATCTCGTGCTTGCAACGAATGTTAACTCAATACCTTGCCTCAAGACCCTTCTCGTGCCAACAACGTTAACCTATCGAGTCGTGTTTGCCTTACGGCTTAAAATCAGAGACGCAACTACGCGATTAAGCTCCATTTTCTGTGTGACCGTGCTACAAACCCTTGCTGAGGTCGTGCCTCGCAATCCAGTAAGACTTAACCATATCGCCGCCTGGCGGCCCTTGTCGCCTAGCGGCCCTTTCTACTTTGACCCCCAACTAACCAAATCGAGACTTGTGAACTTAGGGTCACTTGACCGACTTGCCTTACGGCGTTTCTTGACTTAAAACTTGAAACAACTCAAACCCAACTTTTGTAACTCATATGCCAACACATGAGACTCGACGCCACATCTCGTGCTGAAGTACGACGCCTATGTTGAAACCCAATCTTAGGCCCGAACTTTGTGTTCTAACTGTACACATCTTCAACTCAACTAAATCCAAAGGTGTCACGCCCCAGTACCGAAATACGGAGACGGACTAGGCCAGCTACTCCATATGAGGTACGTAACGTCATACGGCGATCGTGGCTGTCGAGAGAGTAGGGGGTACATGCTACAATCAAGTCTCCTCTGGTCCCACAGAGTTCTATGTCTCAATCAATCAAGTCACATCAGCAATTAAATGAACATTAAGGATAAAGCAGTAAGGCGTCCCCGACGCTTCATCAAAATGGTCATGAGAGACTAGCTTTATAATTTAGCTATCTCAGAGAGTCAGAAGTACAAAATTATACACAGCTGCAGTATGTTTAATTACAATTATGTACTGACACAAAATATCGAGTAATCCGGCTAACAGGTGCCGGTGGCTAAATGCCGCAAAAGTATAAGCAGGAGTGGTGGAGAAGAAACCCACTCGAGTCCCCGAACCGCCATGCTCCTAGTATGCACCATGGATATCAGGAAGGAAGATCGTGTCCTCCGGCTCTGCTACGAGATCTGGCCAAACAAAACCAGCGGGGTCAGCCCCGAATAGCAAGTACCGCCAAAGGGGCACAAGTGTTAAGATTAAAAATCCAGTTAAATAGAATGATTGATAATAGTAATACTTATGCTACTATTATAGGGTAGCGCAACATCCTCGAACCCATATGGCACCCTTACAACCAAACAAGGACAAAAGGTGCCGCATGGAGTCGAGATGTGTCGTACTCTATAACTTTCACATAAGTTAAAAGGTATAAACAATAAAATCTCCTGATCGTGACTTCGGTCGATAGCCTATCGCAGCACAATAACCAACCCAACAATCAAACAAGAACATGGGTTGGATCATGTACCATGATAGACCATGTTCCTCAGTCATTCACAGAAGTAGCACTTCACAACCAGAATAAGTCTTCCGTTCATAACTTCGGTCCACAACCTATCATAGTACGATAACCAACCCAACAATCAAACAAGAACATTGGTTGGATCACGTACCATGACAGTCCGCTTCCCTCAGTTATTCATAAAAGGTAATAGGATACAAGCAAGTCATTTTCACGGCCAATCAAGTCTACGAGTTTCTAGTGGGACGAGGTTATCCTCGCGTCATGTTATTAGAAAATCCTTAGATCGTATCTTTCCAGCAAGGCTAGCCAACCCAGGGGTTCGCGTAGACATGTATGATTGAGCACAGGTCCCTCGTAAGGCCACCTTGCTAAAACATATAATATATAGAAGGAATTAATCGGATACAGTCATCCACTCGTTGCAGATGATACAGTATCCGTGGAGACCAGCCGGCGCGTCAAGACAATATCTCAAGGCGGCTGGTGTAACACGATCTCGGGATTTTGCCCTCCCCATGCATCTAGTATGTTTAGTTGCCTAATTTAACCCTAGGTGAAATCTTGGACTCACATGTTGTGGCCTGCATGATTATCCCCCTAAAGTCGTACTTTAGTACGAGTACCCCAAAAAGGATCCATGTCAATCAGTATGTCAACATGTGCTATCCTCTTTTGTGTAATGCATCATTACAAATACGCCACGTGGAGTTACGAGTCATTTGTCGAGCATGAACAAGAAATGGGACATTCAGGTACAGGTATCGGGTAGGAACACTTTGTTCTCCGGGGTCACATTAGTGCTCATATCATGCTCGGGACAAAAGGCGTAAGGATATAAAATGGGCATATAATATCTGATAAAATATCAAAAGCGTACGCACAAAAGCACGCACGCTCAAGGGGAGCTACGTGCATGAAAAGTCACGCAGGCTCACTCAAGGCAGCGTGCGTGAAAAGTCACGCAGGCTCAAGGAGAGAGCTGCGTGAAAAGTCACGCAGGCTCAAGGAGAGAGCTACGTGAAAAGTCACGCAAGCTCAAGGGGAGAGCTGCGTGAAAAGTCATGCAAGCTCAAGGAGAGAGCTGCGTGAAAAGTCACGCAAGCTCAAGGAGAGAGCTGCGTGAAAAGTCACGCAAGCTCAAGGAGAGAGCTGCGTGAAAAGTCACGCAGACTCAAGGAGAGAGCTGCGTGAAAAGTCACGCAAGCTCAAGGAGAGAGCTGCGTGAAAAGTCACGCAGACTCAAGGAGAGAGCTGCATGAAAAGTCACGCAGACTCAAGGAGAGAGCTGCGTGAAAAGTTACGCAGACTCAAGTAGAGACACGCTTCCAACAGGAAGCGTGCTCAAACCGGAGCACACTGCTCACTGTCTTCTCCAAACAGCAAGAACACCATGGTTGAACCTCAAAGCTTCAAAACATCACAACTTGGCCATCCGAACTCCAAATCCGGATTTCCAAAGTTCCATCTTGGGTGAAACTGAATGTTCTTCCACATGGAAGCATCAAAAACCTATAAAATCCAACTAAAGTAGATCAAACCCTGCAAAATTCGAAAATGATTAAAACTTAGATCTATAAAAATCAAAGCTTCAAAATGGAAATTTCCAAGTTCTAAACTAGTATAGATTGAGGAGAAGAACATGTTTTGGCAAATAGTTTTGTAAGGAATCATTGACAAAAATATGGCTCCATCTCTTGAGCAAGTTGGTACTTGCCTTGGTTGGTGGAGGAAATAAATGAGAGGAAGTAAATGAGAGGAGAGAGAATGGGATGAGTTATATATATAAAGATCTTGGACCCATGGGTTCATGATGAACCAAAGGGTTCATGATGAACCATTGGTGAACCAAGAATAGGTTACCCAAATGAGCCAAAATTGTAGGCCCAAATGCAGAAAATAAATTAGGAAATAATATTTTGTCGAATATTTTTGGAAAATGCATGAAGAAATACTGTATAATAAATATAGTATAAATACAAGGTAAATATAATTTATCGGTTTACGTATTAAAATACATATTCCAGGATTGGAGAGTGACATCTCTACCCTTCTTAGAAAAAATTCCGTCCTCGGAATCCCAGCCAAGACAGGATAGTAAAATCAGGGCAAGCAAGGCACAATCATATACAAGTTAACTATCATAGCAGTTATTATCATACATCACAAAGTACAAAACAAGCAGGTGCAGATAAGCATGGAATCGTGTCAATAAGGTGCAAAAATATACCTTATTAGTCAAACAAATGCGGATACCGAGATCTGATCTCGTCCTCGCGCTCCCAGGTTAACTCTCCTGAAGAGTGATGGTTCCAAGAAACACGGACAAGGCTTATCGTCCGATTCTTGAGTACCTTCTCTCGTCGGTCTAAAATAGACACGGGTTGTCCCTCGTAAGTTAGGTCAGTACCAACGACTAACTCAGAATGATCGAGGACATGACTCGGATCCGGGACATACCCACGTAATTGGGACACATGAAATACATCATGTATGCCAGTTAACGAAGGCGGAAGGGCAAGTCGATAAGCCACATCGCCTACCCGAGCGAGAATCTTAAAAGGACCAACGTATCTTGGACTAAGCTTTCCTCGGGTTCCAAATCTGATGATATCCCGAGTAGGCGAAATCCGCAGAAATACTTGGTCGCCAACTCTGAACTCTAGAGGCCTACGATGCTGATCTGTCCAATGACGATGTCGGTCCTGTGCAACTCGAAGGCGCTCTCTGACCAACTTAACTATCTTTATAGTCTGCGTGATCATCTCTGGTCCCAACAACTTCCGTTTTCCGACGTCGTCCCATGCCAAAGGGGACCTGCACTTCCTTCCGTACAATGCTTCGAACGGGGCCATCTGAATGCTAGCCTGATAGCTGTTGTTATAGGAGAACTCCACTAGATGAAGGTGATCCTCCCAAGATCCGCCAAAATCTAAGGTGCACGCCCGTAGCATATCTTCTAACGTCTGAATGGTTCTTTCTGATTGTCCGTCAGTTTGTGGATGATAAGCAGTACTGAATCTTAACTTGGTTCCCAAACTTTGGTGTAAGCTTCGCCAAAAATGGGAAGTAAACCGTGTATCCCAATCTGATACGATACTAACTGGAACACCGTGCTGCCTTACTATCTGCTTCATGTACATTTCTGCTAACTGCTCAGTAGTCTGTCCAACTCGGAAGGGAAGGAAATGAGCGACCTTTGTGAGTCGATCTACTATTACCCAGACTGCATTCTTACCAGTCGGGGATCTAGGTAAACCGGTCACAAAATCCATCGTGATGTGCTCCCATTTCCATTCTGGGATAGGAAGCGGCTGTAGCAACCCTGCTGGTCTCTGCTGCTCGGCCTTCACCTGCTGACATACCAGGCACTTGGATACAAATCTCGCTATCTTTCTTTTCATGCCATTTTACCAAAAGAACTGCCTGATATCTCGATACATCTTCGTCCCTCCAGGATGAATGGAGTAAATAGAACTATGAGCTTCGGACATAACTTCTTGCCGAAGGTCTCCACTCGGTACACAGAGTCTGTTTCCAAACCTGAGCGTACCATCTTCATGAATCACTAACTCCTTCCTACGGCCTGATTCACACTCCGACCGCAACTTCTGAATCTGTGGATCTCCTGCTTGTGCTGCCCTTATCCTCTCTACTAAGGATGACTGAATCTGCATACTGGTCATTCTTCCTATATCCCTTGGCAAAACTACTTCGATTCCCATACTTTGAAGGTCTTCTAAAATATGCTTCTGCGAGGTCAAGATAAAGGCACTGTCTCTCTTACTCAGTGCATCTGCAACTATATTCGCCTTGCCTGGATGATACTGAAGATCTAAATCAAAATCCTTCAGTAGTTCTAACCATCTTCTCTGCCTCATGTTCAAATCTTGCTGCATAAATACGTATTTCAAACTCTTATGATCAGTATAGATCTCTACCCGATCTCCGTATAAATAATGCCTCCACAACTTGAGTGAAAACACCACTGCTTCTAACTCCAAATCGTGAGTCGGGTAATTCTTCTCATGGTCTCGAAGCTGTCGAGACGCATATGCTATCACCTTTCCGTGCTGCATCAATACACATCCAAGACCCTTCCCAGATGCGTCACAGTATACTGTAAAGCCTCCCGCTCCGACTGGAAGCGTCAAGATCGGGGCTGAGATCAATCTCTTTTTCAATTCTTCAAATGATGCCTGACAGCTAGCTGACCAAACAAACTCTACGTCCTTGTGCGTCAAACGCGTTAAGGGCGCAGAGATCTTGGCAAAGTCCGCCACGAACCTTCTGTAGTAACCAGCTAATCCTAAGAAACTTCGCACTTCTGCAACCGTTCTCGGGACTGGCCAATGCTCTACGGCCTCAATCTTCTTCGGATCCACTGACACTCCTGCCCCAGAAATTATATGCCCCAGGAACGAAATGTGATCTAACCAGAATTCACACTTGTCGAGCTTCGCATAAAGTTGATGCTCCCTCAATATCTGTAAGACAGTCCTAAGATGTTTTTCATGCTCCTCTTCACCGCTGGAATAGACAAGAATGTCATCTATGAACACCACCAAAAATTTATCTAAATACGGCAGAAAGATGCGGTTCATTAAATCCATGAATACTGCGGGGGCGTTGGTTAGTCCAAAGGGCATTACTAAAAACTCATAATGTCCATATCTAGATCTGAATGCTGTCTTCGGTATGTCTTACTCCCGAACTCTTACTTGATAGTATCCAGACCGAAGATCGATCTTGGAAAAGACGCTGGCCTTGCTCAACTGGTCAAACAGGTCATCAATCCTTGGTAGTGGGTACTTATTCTTCACTGTTACTGCATTCAGCTTACGGTAGTCGATGCACATCCTCATCGACCCATCCTTCTTGGGAACTAGAATCACTGGCACGGCCCATGGCGATTTACTGTCTCGGATGAATCCCTTAGACTTCAACTCTTCTTCATGTTGATACAACTTATCCTGTTCTGACGGTGACATTCTGTAAACTCTGTCTGCAATAGGCCTCGTTCCAGGGTTCAACTCAATGCTAAATTCTACCTCTCTGACTGGGGGTATCCCTGGGAGCTCATCAGGGAAGACGTCGAAAAAATCTTCGACCACTCTCGGAATCTGTCCTGGCTCTGACACTGCTGCTGAGATGACGCCTCCGGTCTGATTCTTCAAGGTTCGAGTAAAGATGAACTGCTCCAATCCAGGAACGCTGAATATGACCTTACCTCCTCTGCAATCAATTGTCGCATGACTGTCTCTCAACCAGTCCATGCCAAGAACGACATCAAAATTCCCCATAGGGAATTCAATCAATGATGCGGGCAGTAAATGCCCACACACCTCCACCGGATATGAAAAGCGCACTCTGCTAACTTCTATGAGCCCATTGCCGGTGAGTATATCCATCCTCTTTGGCAATGCCTCAAACTCTAATCTAATCCGTGTTGCATATTGTGCAGAGATGAATGAATGAGTAGCGCCTGAATCAAATAATGCTACAGCGGGAAATGAGGTGACGAGAATTTTACCTGCCACCACGTTACTAGACGCTAGAGCCTCTCCCAAGGATAATGTGAGAGCCTGTCCCTGGCCCCGCTGAGCTCCTTGTTGCGGCCTTCCTCGACCATGCTGTTGCTGCCTCTGAGGGCCTTCGGCTTCCTGTGCCTGGCGGAACATCTGAGCCTGCATTGGTAGACGCTGGGCTAGGGGCCTTACTGCTAATACTGGCCCTCCACTCGGGGTTGCCACCGGAGCTGGCAATGCTGGAAACTGCTGAGCTGGCCCTCCTGGCCTCTGCATCACAGGACAAGGGAAGATACGGTGGTCTGAACTACCACACATCAAGCATAAGCCATTTGCTGACCGGCACACCTCCCTCGTGTGCCTTGCCTTCCCACAGAATGTACAGCCCTGGGGTGCTCCCTGACGCTGTTGTTGGTTCCTCGGCTGCTGATGCCGAACTGGCGCTGTATTAGTTAACACAGCCGTCCTCTGCAGCGCTCCTGTATCATGAATACGTACACCGGGTGCTGGTGCCGATGTTCGCTGCATTGCTCCTCCGCCAACCTGGGAATGAGATCTCTTCTGACCTTTTGTCCTCGATGCCAACCTCTGCTGGGTAAGCTCGTGCCTCCGAGCGGCCGTCAAAACAGCGTCAAACGTCTGGTAGTCGTGTCCTTCCACAAGCTGTAATAGTTCCAAATGAAGTCCCTGCTGGAACCTCATAGCCTTCTCTGGCTCCGTTACCACCATTGCTGGTGCAAAATGGCACAATCTGCAGAACTCTGCTGTATACCCATCTACGGTCTTGCCTGCTTGCTTGAGACTGATAAACTTCTGCTGGAGCTCATATCGAGCAACTACGCCAAAATACTTGGCCTTGAATCTGTCACTGAAGGTTGTCCAACGAACAGGGCGTCTTGCACCAACTTCTTCTGATGCCCACCAGTCGCGGGCAAGATCCTGAAGTACCAATTTGACCTGATCAACCTTCTCATCATCTGAAACCTTGGCTGCCACAAGAATGGCTTCGATGTCTTGAATCCAGGCATCCGCAGTGATGGCATCCTCCGTGCCATCAAAATACCTCGGGTTCAAGCGACGAAACCTTTCTGATGCTCCCGAGTCAACCCCGGCACTCCTCTCCAGAGCTAACTGAATTCCTTGGTTCAGCAACACGTTCTCCTCCTGCTGCTGAGTCTGTTGCTGTTGGTTAGTGACAAGAAACCCCCGGATGATCTCCAGGAGTGCTACGGCGTCTGGTACTGCCGTTGCTGCTGGTGCTGCAGGAGTTTCAATAACCGGCGGCTGCACTGCCTCTGGTTCCATTTTTGCTCGTGTCTGCCCTGGGGAAGGTTCTCTCCCCTACTGGCGCCCAGTCGAGCCATGCTCTTGCTACTCTTCCTCATGGGCCTCACCCGCTACTGAGAATGAAGCACCCCTATAGTGAAAGAAATAAGATTATCAAGTCCGAACGAGGAAGATTTCGAGGATGCAAGTCAGGTTAGAGCTCAAGGCAAGGACAGAGAATTCGAATCAGAATTTCAAGGGGAACAAATTTTGATTGAGACTCCTAATAATTCGCAATACCCCACAAGTCTGAAAATCAGACCTGCATGGGCAACTACTAAAACCTTGTCATTCCCCAGTACCGAAATACGGAGACGGACTAGGCCAGCTACTCTATATGAGGTACGTAACGTCATACGGCGATCGTGGCTGTCGAGAGACTAGGGGGTACATGCTACAATCAAGTCTCCTATGGTCCCACAGAGTTCTATGTCTCAATCAATCAAGCCACATCAGCAATTAAATGAACATTAAGGATAAAGCAGTAAGGCGTCCCCGATGCTTCATCAAAATGGTCATGAGAGACTAGCTTTATAATTTAGCTATCTCAGAGAGTCAGAAGTACAAAATTATACACAGCTGCAGTCTGTTTAATTACAATTATGTACTGACACAAAATATTGAGTAATCCAGCTAACAGGTGCCGGTGGCTAAACGCCGCAAAAGTATAAGCAGGAGTGGTGGAGAAGAAACCCACTCGAGTCCCCGAACCGCCATGCTCCTAGTATGCACCATGGATATCAGGGAGGAAGATCGTGTCCTCCGGCTCTACTACGAGATCTGGCCAAACAAAACCAGCGGGGTCAGCCCCGAATAGCAAGTACCGCCAAAGGGGCACAAGAGTTAAGATTAAAAACCCAGTTAAATAGAATGATTGATAATAGTAATACTTATGCTACTATTATAGGGTAGCGCAACATCCTCGAACCCATATGGCACCCTTACAACCAAACAAGGATAAAAGGTGCCGCATGGAGTCGAGATGTGTCGTACTCTATAACTTTCACATAAGTTAAAAGGTATAAACAATAAAATCTCCTGATCGTGACTTCGGTCGATAGCCTATCGCAGCACAATAACCAACCCAACAATCAAACAAGAACATGGGTTGGATCATGTACCATGATAGACCATGTTCCTCAGTCATTCACAGAAGTAGCACTTCACAACCAGAATAAGTCTTCCGTTCATAACTTCGGTCCACAGCCTATCATAGTACGATAACCAACCCAACAATCAAACAAGAACATGGGTTGGATCACGTACCATGACAGTCCGCTTCCCTCAGTTATTCACGGAAGGTAATAGGATACAAGCAAGTCGTTTTCACGGCCAATCAAATCTACGAGTTTCTAGTGGGACGAGGTTATCCTCGTGTCATGTTATTAGAAAATCCTTAGATCGTATCTTTCCAGCAAGGCTAGCCAACCCAGGGGTTCGCGTAGACAGGTATGATTGAGCACAGGTCCCTCGTAAGGCCACCTTGCTAAAACATATAATATATAGCAGAAATTAATCGGATACAGTCATCCACTCGTTGCAGACGACACAGTATCCATGGAGACCAGCCGGCGCGTCAAGACAATATCTCAAGGCGGCTGGTGTGACACAATCTCGGGATTTTGCCCTCCCCATGCATCTAGTATGTTTAGTTGCCTAATTTAACCCTAGGTGAAATCTTGGACTCACATGTTGTGGCCTGCATGATTATCCCCCTAAAGTCGTACTTTAGTACGAGTACCCTAAAGAGGATCCATGTCAATCAGTATGTCAACATGTGCTACCCTCCTTAGTGTAATGCATCATTGCAAATACGCCACATGGAGTTACGAGTCATTTGTCGAGCATGAACAAGAACTGGGACATTCAGGTACAGGTATCGGGTAGGAACACTTTGTTCTCCGGGGTCACATTAGTGCTCATATCATGCTCGGGACAAAAGGCGTAAGGATATAAAATGGGCATATAATATCTGATAAAATATCAAAAGCGTACGCATAAAAGCACGCACGCTCAAGGGGAGCTGCGTGCATGAAAAGTCACGCAGGCTCACTCAAGGCAGCGTGCGTGAAAAGTCACGCAGGCTCAAGGAGAGAGCTGCGTGAAAAGTCACGCAGGCTCAAGGAGAGAGCTGCGTGAAAAGTCACGCAGGCTCAAGGGGAGAGCTGCATAAAAAGTCACGCAAGCTCAAGGAGAGAGCTGCGTGAAAAGTCATGCAAGCTCAAGGATAGAGCTGCGTGAAAAGTCACGCAAGCTCAAGGAGAGAGCTGCGTGAAAAGTCACGCAAGCTCAAGGAGAGAGCTGCGTGAAAAGTCACACAGACTCAAGGAGAGAGCTGCGTGAAAAGTCACGCAGACTCAAGGAGAGACACACTTCCAACAGGAAGCATGCTCAAACCGGAGCACACTGCTCACTGTCTTCTCCAAACAGCAAGAACACCATGGTTGAACCTCAAAGCTTCAAAACATCACAACTATGCCATCCGAACTCCAAATCCGGATTTCCAAAGTTCCATCTTAGGTGAAACTGAATGTTCTTCCACATGGAAGCATCAAAAACCCATAAAATCCAACTAAAGTAGATCAAACCATGCAAAATCCGAAAATGATTAAAACTTACATCTATAAAAATCAAAGCTTCAAAATAGAAATTTCCAAGTTCTAAACTAGTATAGATTGAGGAGAAGAACATGTTTTGGCAAATAGTTTTGTAAGAAATCATTGACAAAAATATGGCTCCATCTCTTGAGCAAGTTGGTACTTGCCTTGGTTGGTGGAGGAAATAAATGAGAGGAAGTAAATGAGAGGAGAGAGAATGGGATGAGTTATATATATAAAGATCTTAGACCCATGGGTTCATGATGAACCAAAGGGTTCATGATGAACCATTGGTGAACCAAGAATAGGTTACCCAAAGGAGCCAAAACTGTAGGCCCAAATGCAGAAAATAAATTAGGAAATAATATTTTGTCGAATATTTTTGGGAAATGCATGAAGAAATACTGTATAATAAATATAGTATAAATACAAGGTAAATATAATTTATCGGTTTACGTATTAAAATACATATTCCAGGATTGGGGAGTGACAAAAGGCATACACGCGGTTAGCCGCTATTTGCCGACATCTATATGAACTTGGTCACTAGCATCACAAGCTATACCTTGACGTATAGTTTTGTTAATCGGGATCCTTTCGAGCAAGTAGCTAGCCCCGTCGCAAGTCCCCACTTAACCTGTGCCAAAACCTTATGCACGACTATACCCTGTTCCCTCCTAGGCCGAGTCAGCCCCTTGGCCAAGGGTTACTGCTCGGGGTTCATCGTCCTTGTCGACAAGTTATTAAATGACCATGCAAGACTCGACACAAACTGACGTCTCACACAGTCATTCCTCTACCAAAACCAAGACTTCTATCCTTGAGACCCATCAATGACCCACGGTCGCGAGCATTCCTTTTCTTGAGACCCCTCGACGACCCACGGTCGCGAACATTTCCTTCCTTGTTATCCTATCATTTGGTTCAACTCATGAATGCCTATTTGATAGTCCTTTCTCAAAACTCACTTTGAATCAATTATGATCATTGCCTTAAACACTAAGCCTGTGCATCGTGCCTTAAGCCAATCATGCTCTGCGTGACACTCCTGCCCAAGTCGACGGGCCTTGAGATCGTGGGACTACTTAACTTGACAACCGCAGAATGAGCGGGACAGCACTTGGAATAACTTAGGTCGACCGGCATAACTTTGCCTAAGTTACTCAAGCCTACAACTTAACCCGAGGGACGAGCAAAGGCTATGCCAAGCCTTGCGCAGTGGAAGCGTGCATGCTTTATCAAGCATTTACACGAGCGACGCCTATGACTTAGGCTAACTCTTAGCTTTTGCACCGAAGACTAACTTTCCTTCTCCCAAGCCACGGGACGAAGGACCGAGTGTCATTTTCAAAGCACACCGTGCACCAACTCTAAGCCGACCGTTGGACCTTTTTCCATGTTCTAACCCATTTCGACCCGTCGGGATTATTTTCTTAGCTATGTGGAATCGTCTCTTTTATTATCAAGCCTATTGTGTAAGTTGAAAACACACAATTTATTATGTGAAGGCTAAGATGAGGTAAGTTCACTGAAACTACCCCACCTGAGCGAGCGGTCGCCTCGACCGAGCGATGTCTTCCAGCAGCCGTTGCAAGGCTAAGGCCGAACGCCGTCGACATTTCGATTTCTTCGATTGACTGAACGGGATGGGGCACTACACATCACACGTGTCCTGTACGGTGAGCACGAGGCTCGCGTTATCAGGGCATGTGTCCATAGTGTCTGCGAGCATCCTGTGTCCAATTTTGGACACAAAAATCGTGTCAATCTTAGCTCAGTCATGGTGAAACAAAATCCACATATATAGGGCTACAAAATTATGAAATTAGTTTTGTAAAACAGTAGAATAAATTTCTAAGTGGCATTTCACCAATCACATTATATAATACTTCGATACGCCTCCGATACGCGTATCAAATGGATTCGATTTGAACCCAAACTTGGTCTACAGCTAGGGGGACCCTAAATGAATGCATCTATGGAAAGAAATCAAAAATAATGGGTTTAGAGGCCATTACTTATTGAGAGTTGGAATCTCAATAAAATTTTCCTAGAAGAGATCACACACCAATTGCTACGGTCCCAAAAGCCTTCAGTCCTTGCTAGCTAGTCTCTATTTACCTCCTCTATACTAGGGGAGTGTATTGCAAAAGAGTAGGCTCAATTTGGAGTTGATTTGGAAAAAATGGTGATTTTGGAGAAGAACTCAAATTAGGGTTTGAGGATGTAATATAATGAGTCAAGATTCATTAATGTGATGTTTATATAGGGGGAGGGGGTAGTGTGGCCTGCCACAAAGGTATTGGCTAGGGTTTGGGTAGACATTTAGGTCATGGGTAGGCTTCTACATGCATAATTCAAGCCCTCTTAGGAAAGGCCCAAGTAAATTAGGGTTTCTAGCTAAATATCCTACTTGAACATAATATCTAGATATCACTAATCTTGTCATCTAGTTAGAAACTTCTAATGTAATACCTAGGCTCATGACTAACATCTAGATTGGGACAAATTCTAGATTAAGGCTTAATATATTAATTAGCACATTATTAATTAATAAAAAATTCAATTTCATCAAAAAGTCATAAATGACCAAAATACCCTTAGGCTAAAAATGTGGTAGTGACATCAGAAGTTGTTATCCCTTATCGGGTACATCGGGTATTTTATGTTCATGTACGTTATCATATACATCGTTTACTCCTTGTATTCGTATTATTCATATACTCTCATGTGCTCTCATGTACTCTTATGTGCTCACATGTGCAAACTAACAATCATATACGTAACGTGTCGTGATTAGAAACATGTGTATTCATTGGGACGGGGGAGTAGAAGTGGTTATGTGATTAAATCCCTTAGTGTAATCATGTACATGTCGATTATATCCTTCACGTATAATTGAGTTATCGTAGAATAATCATGTGCAACCTAAACCAATCATATAACTGTCTTATGCTTTAAATCATTTGTGTTCATTTCAAGTTAACATATTCTCGATCGTATTAATGTACTCAGTTTTCTTATATCTTCAAGATGCTATTTCTCTATTTCTTTGTATTTTCTTTCCAGCATGTCATGTATTTTATTCTATTGCGAGTTATATATATTTTCTACCATGCAATGGAACTGCTTTTAGAGTTATGTACTTCACTCCAATCCTGACTGGATAACTATTTTTTAGGTAATGTTATGCCCCATACCCTAGACTTCATGATGACAAATCTCGATGTATTTTTAGATCGTGATTTGACCTCTGGAGAGCTCTAGGCCATTGTATTTTTTTATTTATGTTTCTTTATCGGATTTGTCTCCGATACAGTATGGTTATTTATGTTTATTTGTAGACTTTAGTTGTTCCAGAGTTATTGATATCTTTTCTATTTCACATCTTTCTTAGCTGTTTGTGATGTGATTTGAGTACATTTGTCACTACAAGAAAATTGATTTTTTCCAACATTTTTTAAACTTCGTAAAAAAGGTCATAAACGTTGGCATAGGAATTTTCGACATTTTTTAACATTTTCGACAAACGCCGTCGTTGCCACATTTGGGAATTTACAACGTTTTAGATAAACATCGGTATAAGTAAAGACGACGTTTGTGATAACGTTTAACAAACGTCAAAAATTGTGCAATAATGGGTAATAATTTTCTAACGTTTTAATAAAAACATCGGAAACTAATCTTCTTTCCCAACCTTTTGCAAAAAATTTTGGGATTTGCTTTTCCAAAATTCTCCCAAATTTTTTCTAATATTTTAACATAACGTCGGTATAAGTAAAGTATTTGAAAAAAAAATAATTTGATTATATTTGCCATGCACTTGTATTCAATCGACCTTCTATTGAGTAATTAAACCATACTCCAATTAACATTATATTTTCAACAGTATATAAATTACAAAATAAACTTTCATTAATCAAAATACAATATTTTATTGAAATCGAGTTTAACAGGACAAAACAAGTTAGAACTGATAGCAGTGGTGTCCCATGTGAGAGCTGTTCCTTGAACTGCAGGTACTTGGATATAGTCATCTCTTCCACAATCATTCACTTGAAGATACTTCTATTTGAGAGCTCTTCCTGTTGGTGTTTTTGCCTTTGGACTAGGAAAGATAGTCTCACATCGGCTACACCAAATGGTGAGTATCTCAATATAATGCATTGCTTGTGTTGAGGTGTGCACATGAGGTGTGGTGGGGCACAAGTGTGTGCCATGTGGGAGTATTTTCCTAGAAGGAAAAAGGATTTATACCAACAAAGATATAAGTTGATTTTTGTTGTGCGGACTCGGACTCGTACACGGACTCCAGGATGTCTCGTGCATGCACGGGAGTGTTCGGGGGGTAGGCGTGGACTGGCACACTTCTATGTTGATTATGGAATGATCTAAAATATCAAACTCTATTTTTGAGTATTGGTATTTTAGTCCCACATCGGATAGGAGAAGAGGTGAAGTCTCAACTCCACTCTATAAATAGAGCCCCTTGGCCTCCTTTGAAGGATGCACCAAGAAGCGAGTTAAGTGAGTCTGTAAAGTCCAGGAAGCCCGTTCAAGTCTCATATATTGACTTACGAGCGTTCCAGAAGTTCTTCGTTAACTTGCTGGTTCCTGGAAGTAGATCGTGTTGGGGAGAATCTTGCTTTAAGCAACGGTGATCTTAATCACCCCAGCAAGAACCTTTCCACTTATTCTTTCTTCTCCTTCATCTGAGTTGTAGCTCAGTTCTGTCCGTCTGCAACTGCGATTGCAAGGAAGAACGTGAGATTTATTTTCTGAACTCAGTTCTGTCCGTAAGCAACTACGATTGCGAGGAAGAACGTGAGATTTACTTTCTGATTATTGTTGTTTTTGTAATCAGATTCATATTATAGTATTCCTCTTGGATCTCGAGAATAATCAGAAGGTGAACGTTTGTTGAACCTCTGATCTCGACATCAAGTCTACCATCTTTGTTCAAGCCCTGGGACTAACAATCTCAAAGAAAGATCCTTGTAGATGGAGAACTCTCGTGCTTCTCTTATCGATACCAGCTTTAACAAGTTGGAGAAATTCGACGGAGAACATTTCTAAATCTAGAAGAGGAAGGTCACCCTTAATCATCAACTCGTGGATGTAGACCATGTGTTGATTAAGGATGAACCGACGATTCCAGAAGATGGAACTGCCGATGCTATTGCTGCTGCACTCGTCAAGTAAAGCAAATGGAAGAGAGAAAACAACATCTGTAAACTGCTGATTCTCAATTCTATGGAAGACTCTCTGGCAGAGTCATATTCCAAGAAGGTGAAGGCCAAAGAGATCTGGGATTCTTTGGGTAAGCTATATGAAGATGATGAGAACAGGTCCAAAATCTTCATCGTCGAGAAGTACCACAAGTGGCTCTTCGAAGATGAGATGGCGATGCTACCTCAAGTGAAGGAATTCCTGAAGTTGTGCCAGAAGTTGGATGATGAGAAGATGCCCTTCGTCGACAAGTTTGTCGTTGGAGGGATAGTCTCGAGACTTCCTGCTAGTTGAAGCAACTTATATGCTAGAATGCATCGGAAGAAGCTGGACATTAGCTTGGAAGATCTTCTACAAGAGATCCATATTGAGGACAAAATACGATCTCAACAGAAGATGGACTCTCTGTCCAAACAACTGGTTAAGGCCAACTTGGTGCAGACAAGAGAGTTCAAGGGGAAGCAGGTGGCTTCTCATCACAAGAAGAAGGACTCCACTAATTTAAAAGTGAACGGTCCTTCGTTCAAGCAACAGAAGTCCAAGTCCCACGTGACTTGCTTCAACTTTGACAAGAATGGCCACTACATGAGTGAATGTAAATCCAAGCCCAAACCAAAATAGCAGGTATAGCTAAACTTGGTTATTTTGATTACTTAACTTGGTTGCTATTGTTGTACAAATTGAGTTATCTAGCGTGGTAGCTGACTAGTGGTCTGACACTAGTGCATCTGACCACGTGTGCTCTCAAAGGAGCTGTTCACCAAGGATGAGCCATGTTATGATGAAGGTCTCGATGGCGAACATATATCTAGCAGAAGTTCTGAAGATCGAGACAGTTGTTATTAACCACCGACAAGGACACTGGAATGCGTGTTGCACGTACCAGAGATTTTTTGGTGATCTGATCACAAAAAGTCTGTTATCTGATACAGACTTAAAAGATGGACATTCGTAATAGCCAGATGGTAATTTCTTGGCAAGGAACTGCTTCGAAAAGATGTTTGATGCTGAAGGAATATTTGAACTTCTGCTGATGGCAATGAAGTTACTTCATTGAGTGGACTGAGAGTTGTTCTATGACAAAAGCAGACTCAAGCTGTCCTACCGGGACCTTATCTTCGGAATATGGGGGTAAGGAGGTAGAGGAGTTTAAGGTCTGTGAAGATACAAGACTGTTGGAAAGCTGCTCAGACGATTGAACTAAAGTATTGATCATCTGGAGTTAGTACACTCAGAAATCTGTGACTTTTATCAATTCTCCATAGAGGACGGTTCGAAGTGTTTCTCGAAGTGCACGTTCGCATGACTTCTCAAGTAGAAGGATGCAGCATTCGAGTTGTTCAGAGACTTCAGGACTGAATCTGAATGTTAAACCGATCTACAACTACTCAAAAGTGATCGAGATGTAGATTATAGGTCTCATGAATTCGCATCGTTCTGCAAAGAACATGGAATCATCAATGAGACTACTGCTCCGTATTCTCCTCAATCTAACGAGGTAGCGGAGAGGAAGAACAAAACGTTGACAGAAATGATGAACTCATTGCTGCTAACTACGGGTCTTTCTAAATGCTAATGGGGAGAAGCTGCATTGATGACCACTTTTATTCTAAATAGAGTGCCGTATGTAACTTCGAATGTAACTCCTCATGAACTCTGGTTCAAAGTCAGACCTAACTTGAATGTCATTCGAGTGAAGGGGTCTCTGGCTTATATAAAGCTCCCAGATCTTAAGATTCAGAAGCTGGGGACTAGGACTACGAAGAAGATTTTCTTGGGGTATGCCGAGATGAGTGATGCTCGGAGATTTCTTGATATTGAGTCAAATCATATCATCGAATCTCGTGAAGACAATTTGTAAGGCACAAGAATATTATTCTTACGGATAAATCGGAGAACAATAAGGGTACGTAAGAAACTGAAGTTTGCAATAAAGAAGTAGTCCAAGAAGATGTTGTTGTTGAAACAACGGTTGAACCAGAAATTGCTGAGCCGTCGTCGAAGCGAGCGAGGAGGCCAAAGAACTTCGGAGATGACTTCATCACCTATCATGTGGAAGCAGATCTGCTTACCTATGATGAGATAATAAAGACCAGAGATGATATTTTCTGGAAGGAGGCGATTGACAATGAAATTGATTCCATCACCTCAAATAACACTTGGGTGTTGGTTGATCTTCCTGAAGGAGCAAAACCTATCGGATGCAAATGGATCTTCAAGAAGAAAATGAAAGCAGATGGAACTGTTGACAAGTTCAAGGCCAGGTTGGTTGCCGAGGGATTTTCTCAGAAGCAGGAGATCGACTACTTTGACACGTATGCTCCAGTAGCCTGGATGACCACCATCAGAATATTGATTGCTCTCGCTGCGATACATAATATGGTGATACATCAGATGGATGTGAAAATGGTATTCTTGAATAGTGAGCTGACCGAAAAGATCTACATACAACAGCCAGAAGGGTTTGTCGTCAAAGGTCTTTAAGACAAAGTCTGCAAGTTGGTAAAATCTCTGTACGGTTTAAGGCAAGCTTCCAAAATATGGCATGAGAAGTTTGACAAAGTCATAAGGTCAAATGGCTACAGGGTCAGTAAAATAGACAAGTGTGTCTATACGAAGTTTGTTGACGAAAGAGAAGTCATCGTTTGTCTATACGTGGACGACATGCTAATCCTAGGTACGGATATAAGCTGTGTCACGGAGACAAAGAAGTTCCTATCGACAAAGTTCAGTATGAAGGACTTGGGGGATGCTGACGTTATCTTGGCACTCAAGATCATCCGGACAGACACTGGACTTGCGCGGTCACAGTCTCATTATGTTAAGAAGAAGATAACTCGTTACGGGTATCAGGATCTTTCAGGGATCGATACACCGTACAAGTGTGATCTGAAGCTGAAGCCTAATTCTGGGGAAAGCGTCAGGCAGCTAGAGTATGCAAGCGTAATCGGAAGTTTGATGTATGCTACTACTGCCATAAAGCCTGACATAGCTTTCGCTATGGGAATGCTGAATCGTTTCACGAGCAACCCAGGCATTGAGCACTGGAAAGCTGTGAAACGGGTTATGAGATATCTCAAGAAGACTCAGACATATGCACTGTACTACAGCGGAGATCCGTCGGTAGTAGAAGGTTTCAGTGATGCCAGCTGGTGCTCAGAAGTAGAGAGCGAGAGGTCCACAGGTGGATACATTTTTATAATGGGTGGAGCTGCTATATCGTGAAAATCGAAAAAACAGGCTATGCTCTCGCGGTCATCCATGGAATCTAAGTTCTTTGTACTTGATACCGCAGCGGAGGAAGTAGAATGGCTTCGGAAGCTCATGTATGATCTTCCAGTGGTTGGGACGTAAATACCGGGATACCGATATACTGTGACAACTAGGCGACTGCGGCGGTGGCATCAAATGACCTCTTCAACGGAAAGTAGAGGACTGTGCAGTTGAAGCATAGGGCAGTACACGATCTCATCAAGAGGGGTGATATTACAGTGATTGATGTTCGGAGTCATGAGAACCTGGCTGATCCGTTCACCAAGGGCCTCAAGCGCCAGCTGGTCAATGACACAGCTTGTAAAATGGGCTTGAAGGCATTCTGATATTGTGTTATTACATTCCTACCATAATATTTTATGCTATTAGTTCAAAGAGAAATCTACTAGGCGTCCAGCATTTGGTTCAAGGGAGGACTATTAACCAGGAGAAACAGTAACGGTGGGTACTTATCCTATGTGGCATGGAGAGGTTACGGACCTATAACCACTGTTGTCTACTGTTGTTTTCTGCAAAAAACGGATCCTGTGGTAAGGTTGGCTTAAATGCCTTAATGAGTTCTCAGGCAGAGTGACTGCCTGGAGTGCTTTACAGAAAGTACGATAGTACAGCACTATAAGGAGTGTAACTCCATGCTACAGTGAGGTGACTTCACCATGAGTTTCCAGGTAGGGGTAATACCTCGGCTTTGCAAGCCAAGTCACAGCAGAGTAGCACCGCAAATAGGTAGGTAGCCTAATGTTGTATGATAATCATAATAAAGAGAGGTAGACAACACTACAAAAAGGACGATGTCCTCATGTTACAGTGGCATGACACCACGAAGAGGTACCAGATAGGGTAAAGCCTCGACTTTACGAGCCATATCATAGCGGCGTAACACCGTACGAAAGCGCAAGGCTTCATGCCTGGTAGTTTGGCACAACAAAGAGGCCTGTGACCTCATGCTACAGTAGTATGACACTAGATGAGGTACCCAGGTGGGGTAAAGCCTCGGCTTTAAGCCATGTCATAGTAGCGTAGCACCGCAAAGAAGCGCAATGCTTCATGCCATGACTCTTTATAAAGAACTCACCTATAGTGTATGGACAGAGATATATGGCCGTCTCTTGAGGTTAAACTTGTAGACGCCTAAAATTATACATTGAAACAAAGCTGGCATAAGGCCTTTAATGTGCAGCCAGAAGCACAGTTGATGTCATTATGTGAGTAGGAAGAATTACAGTTATGGTGCAGAATTCAAGGCTTAGTCCATTCTTGTATCGTTCTGTTATTTAACCTATGCGGGAAGATTCAAGTCGTAGCGACATCTCTCCTAATGTATGATGGACAGTCACTGTGGGGAACGCTCAACCCATATATTGAGATATGTGGGGAATTGTTGGTGTTTTTTGCCTTTGGAATAGGAAAGATAGTCCCACATCGGCTACACCAAATGGTGAGTATCTCAATATAATATATTGCTTGTGTTGATCAGTGTGCATATGAGGTGTGGTGGGGCACAAGTGTGTGCCATGTGGGAGTATTTTCCTAGAAGGAAAAAGGATTAATACCAACAAAGATATAAGTTGATTTTTGTTGTGCGGACTTCGACTCGGACACGGACTCTATGATGTCTCGTGCATGCACGGGAGTGTTCGGAGGGTAGGCATGGACTGGCACACTTCTATGCTGATTGTGGGATGATCTAAAATATCAAACTTTATTTTTGAGTATTGGTATTTTAGTCCCACATCGGATAGGAGAAGAGATGAAGTCTCAACTCCACTCTATAAATAGAGCCCCTTGGCCTCCTTTGAAGGATGCACCATGAAGAGAGTTAATTGAGTCTGTAAAGTCCAGGCAGCCCGTTCAAGTCTCAAATATTGACTTACGAGCGTTCCAGAAGCAGATCGTGTTGGGGCGAGCAACGGTGATCTTAATTACCCCAGCAAGAACCTTTCCTCTTCTTCTTTCTTCTTTCTTCTCCTTCATCTGAGTTGTAACTCAGTTCTGTCCGTCTGCAACTGCGATTGCAAGGAAGAACGTGAGATTTATTTTTTGAACTCAGTTCTGTCCGTCAGCAACTGCGATTGCGAGGAAGAACGTGAGATTTACTATCTGATTATTGTTGCTTTTGTAATCAGATTCATATTATAGTGTTCCTCTTAGATCTCGAGAATAATCAGAAGGTGAACGTTTGTTGAACCTCTGATCTCGACATCGAGTCTACCATCTTTGATCAAGCCCCAGGACTAACACTTCCCAAGACGAGCAAGTTATAAAGAGCCTGATAATCATGACGGATAACCAATCTGATTCATACAAGTGAAACTCTTTTTCTTATGTTTGAAGGAAAAAATGACAATCCAAGAAAATTCTACTATTAAGAGTATCACAAATCATAATATCATTCCTATTTCCTATTTTTTTACCTCTATTAGACTGTGTCATTGTCAGCTTCGACCATCTTAGCTAACAGGAACTGATAGACTGAACAATAAACTGCATCTTGTAGTAAAAGAAAACCCTCATTTGTATTCTAAAATACACATCACAAGGACTCTAGCTCCCTCTATTAACATATACAGATAATTTCTTATTCATATAACACATAAAGAGGTACTAATCTCTCACAACAATTCATTCTTAGAATCTTAGTAGAGTCAAGATAAGGTAAACCAAAGGCAGTGGAAGGAAAAAAATAGTAATTAGAATCCAATATAGATGAGGAAAAATAGTGAGAAGGATCAGTAGTCACCCTGATACATGTTTACACATTTTATCTTATCAATAAATTAGGATTGTCACATGTTTATACGTTTGATCTTCAGTTTCCAGTCTCGAGATCATTTACCTTTTGAATTCTTACCTTTCTTTTTGGAGCTTAAATTCAAGCTGCCTTGGAAATGCCATATGATGTACTCTAAACCATAACTTTATCTAATATGAGTTCAGAACTTCACAACATCATGGTAACCTTGCTTCTATATTTTATGTACAGTCACCCTGATACTCTAAAAATACAAATTAAGCTCTGTATTTGGAATATGATATAGTACAGTATGATTATTTAGAGATGATCAGTAAGAAAGACATGTCAATGGATTCACTTTAATGTTTTAATCAGTCTTTTCGAACATGTTGATCACTGTATTTTAAATACGAAGCGTTTGTTTATTATAACAACATTAATTTGGAAATATGAGCCATATTGAGTTTTAGAGTGATGCCAGTTCCCCTTTACTTTGAATTTCTTTTTCCAGCCTAATACCATAGTTGTATCATGTATTCAGGTAGTTCGAGCTATGCTTTGATTATAGTTCTCTAAAATTGCATATTTGATGCATATGACTTATAAGTAATAGTATTTTCCCCTATTGCTAGTTCCAAGTAGACATGATATTTCACATAAATAAGTAATAATGAATGTTCTATCATGAGTATATTCTTATCTCAACTAGCAATAAAGTGTACAGATGTGAACGTAACTGGCTACACAGTCCCAAGTTCTTTCACATGCATGGGCTCATCGTAAGTTCTGCATATCATAACACAACATAAGATACATTTTTGTATTATCAAATAAAAAAGTAATGCACAGATCACTTGAAAATATTTACTCTTCATATTATTAAGACATGCTATTTAGAAAAGTAAGCTTCTAATAGGTTAAATGCAACAAGAGTAAATATGAATCATTGGAAAGCCTGACGGTAGCCTGGACTATCTCATAGGCTACAAAAAAAGAAGCATGTTGTAACCTGACTGATGGAAATTTTTAAAGCATCACTTAGACTATTTGGAACTCCTACCTACAAGGCTTTATATTTTGCAATGATCTTTGTGGGTTCAATAAGGAAATACGTGAATAGTATGCCATCAATTGTCCATATCTAGATGCTTAAAAGGATTTTGGATGAATCAATAAAAGTGCCCACACATGAACAACAATAATTTGCTAGTAATAGCAAGAGAATAAAACACCACATAGATTTCATTTCATAAAAAAGTCTTGTAAATGATTTGACTGATACATATCAAATACGTATCGGACAAACCATTCTATTTGACCAATAATTTTCTAGTAATAGCAAGAGAATAAAACACCACTTAGAAATGCAATTATTTGTAAATGAAAGTGATTAGGTTTATAAGCATCTATCTAAAGACAAGATTCAAATATGCCAGCGAAAATATCATATAGCATACTTCCAATCCTTAACAAGAGGAACAAATAGAATGCTGATACATATAGCAATAGAAATTAAATAGTACCTCTTCGCTAAAATCAATATGTGGTACTTCTTTAAGAAGCTCTTCAAATTCATTTGTTAACCTCCATGTGACTAAACAAGAAAACTTAAAACATCATCCTGACAATTCATTTGTTATCCTCCTTGTGACTATACAAGAAAGCGAGTTATAAATGATAGTAGCTGATGCTGAAGATGACATTATTTGCAACCATTCTATTTGAACAAATAGACATCTTTATGGGAAAAAAATTCAAACATGGAGATTTCTTATGCTCCACAGGCTACCCATTTTGATGAAAAAAAGCTTGGATGATGACGATGAGACCTTGCTATGATAAAGAATTTAGAATAAACATGATATATAGCTTCTCTGACTATGATTCCAAGACAATGCAATTTTTGTTATAATTTATCTTCAATACTAAAATAACATAGAATGAGTCATAGGTTATACCTTGTCAGCTTCAAATTATAACTGATCCGATGTGTTTGTGAAAATGTCTCCAACAAAGCGGTATACTCAATATGCTCACCAAACTTTGAGTTGATGTAGGTATTGTATAGTTCATGCATGTTTATGTACCGACCAGAAGCTTACGTGCTATGGACACATCAAAACTCATTAGAAAGAGAAACACTACCTTGGTTTTGTTACAAGGTTAATTATAAAGTCAGAGAGCAGCAATATCTAAGGACTTCTGTAACTTGGGGTACCCATTCTCATTCATCTGCCAAAACATGGATACAAGCATTAAAAAGGTAAGTATACATATGCAGCCATCACTTTTTATGTAGGTACATTGATGAGTAATTGACTAAACCTTACAATACATACCAGCATGATCCTACATGCAAAATAATAAAGTCCTGCTGAAAATTAAAAAGACATACATCACAATACTACTCCCAAGTCAAATTCAAGTTATTATTGTGAAGTTGATGATAGTGATGCTTCTGCTCAGTTATTGTCTCTTGCAAGATGGTAAGCATCCATGTATCTTTGTTGGGTTTTTTCTTTGGCAAAGTGATCACCTAGAGCTAGCTTCAATATCCAGAATTGGTGGAGTAACAATCCTTCGGAAAGGAAAATCAGACCTTATCAGTGATGGTGTTACAGGTAAAAGTACATTGTTGTTTTGAATTAAACTACTATCCCACAATCTATACAGACACATGATTTTAAATGCTGCTTTTGATCTACCTTCCTTGCAACTTGATGTTGCAAAGTAAAAAATGTGTGTAATTATGGATCCCCTTGGCATTGTGGTGTCCAAGGTGATATCCTCTCTTGGAGGTATATTATTATATCATCTTGAATGGATGTAAAAGTTTATTAAATACTTCTCAGTTTTCACATGTAGCACCAACCTTTGCACTGTTTGAATTTTGAAAGTTCCCTAACAAGAGACACTTCATGTAAATGCTCAACTGTTTAGGGAACAACTTATGATGACATTTCCTTGGAGCTTTCATAACCAAATATAAATAAGAAACTGAAAGAAACAACCTATTACTTCGACTCTGTTTTCTGATATTATGGACCATCACCGTATGAAAAGTCATATTGTAAAAATATATAAGATTCTGCTGGCATGATTCTGAGGCACATAATAATATAGAATGTACTCGCACTTCCCTAGTCGGACAATGTTTGATTGATGCTCACTATTTTTCAGTCTAACCAGGTGTACAAGTTACATAATTGTTCTATTACCCCTGAGTCTTAAGTCCCTAGATACTTTTCAGTTTTTTTTTTCTTTAAAGTTATAGTTCACCCTAATTCTAGGTGACTTTCTGAATAGGCTATTACAATGACAAATTCTTGACCTGGTTGTTGGCTTTGATGTTTTATATAGGAACTAGATATGCTAAAGGTTGTACTGTACAAGAGGTGGAAGGTGAAACAACTTCATGTTTCTTCCTTGCCATCATATATTTTTGTGTCCCAGTTGTTTGGTGGTTCTACAGCCGACCCTAATTGTTTTGATTACAGGCTTTGTTATTTGATTAAAGGCTTTGTTCCTATAAATGCTCAACTATTTGGTTCTACAGTTGATCCCAAAGATTTGGCATAATGATTTTTGTTGTTGTTATTAAAGAACTAATAAGCTTTCTGTCAAACAATCAACTTGTATTAATCTACCACAGCATCAATGTAGAAATATAGAAGCAAACTTCATCATTTTGTATATTATATATAAAATAACATGTTGTTGCATTATTGAAACTATGGTTGGTAGCACCGGCTATAACCGATACCAAAACTGTCGAAACTACCGATTCAAAACTGCTAGACCCTACCAAAACTGATACTCACACGCTAGGTAGCATGGACACTTCAAAATTCTAGCCATTCGTATTGGGACACATATCAAAGATACCATAGACATTCGAAAGTACATTAAGACACAACATATTCGATGGTGTGTCCATCTCACCTTGTTTTCCCCTATATGTTTCCATGCATTGTAGCTCATATGAAAGGTCAGAAACCAAAATAGAGGGAATTTGTCGCTTATGTCACCAACTTCAGTCTTTGAAAAGTTCTAATTCTAATCAAACTGATATAAGTAAAAGGGCCCAAGAAAATTTATAGTTTATTCCTTGTTCACTATAATTCTATTTACATATGCAATCTGTTGTATAGCCTCCTTTACCACTCCTTTGGGCTTTTCCTCATCCAAGTGGAAACCAACATGCTTTGCATCAACCAAAGTAACAACAACATCTAGCTTGACATCACTGAAGACCTTATCTTCTGCATAAAATGTCTCAATAATGGGTGCCAGATTGGCTAGTCCAGCAAAGGAAGACACTGTCTTGGTCAATGGCAGATTCTAGATAGAAGACTTGAGAAAAATAAAAGGTCATGCATGCTACCATAGGAAAACTTGTTGAACTAACGAATACATTATGTTGGAACATGGACCATTGTCAGTTAGGTAAGATACTAAGCAACAAATCTTATTTGCATTCAACTTTGTGATAGATTCCCAAAACTTCAAGAGATAAACATGATAAAAATGGATCAAAACCCAATGATGGTTGAGTTAATAAGACAAGCTCTACTCTAGGGTGAATCAAGAAGTAGAAAACCTTGCATCCCATATTATTGAGAGGTTTTTTTTTTTTACTCAAAAATGCAATCAACCTCACATTCTTAAGATTGAATCATATTTCCCCTAAGCAATTCAGATATAAGGCCTTGGAGGCTTCAGGCCCCTTGTCAAATCCTTGATGGTATAAGCCATCCAAATAAAAGAAGGTTAACGTATGTGATGCACTCCATTAGTCCAAATGTACAAATCGCAGACAAACCTACGCACAACCAAACATAGAGACAAAATTCACTGGCAAACCAGGCTGAGTGCAGGTGACATATCCTAAAACATAACGATCATCCTAGTACACCAACCATATTGTTGGGCACCCAAGGACCTGCCAAATGATGGTACACTTCACCAAAGAGTGATTATGTCAAATGGTTACAGCTAGGTCCTCCTTATGAGTGTATGTGACAGCAATATTGGTGGGGTATCGAAGCATGAGTATCAAAATTTTAATTTTAGAAAGCCAATAAATAATAAAATATTAATAAAAATAGAAAATCAATATTTAGGGGAAACAATTGTGCATTATTTAAGATATTTCTTTAATAAACAAATATCAGACACCTCAACAAGTATGACATGTTATTAGGATATTTAAGACCCATTTATATTTAAGCTGAAAATAATTTAGGATTATTATTATCAGCCACATTTATGTTTTTAGAATTTAATGTTTCCAGAATTTAAATTTACACGATCTGAATTAACAAACTAGTGCTATAAAAATGAATTTATAAGTAAATCCTAAAGGAGTAGTTCTTTCCTTAATCGTCGTAGAATAACCTTTCCACTTACTAATAGGGTAACGTGAATCGTTTCATTTAAAATCTATCACAAAGCTCATGGACCCATCAATTTTACTAAGAATGAGGGGATAAGTGATGTAGGGAGGGTACCCCTATATTTGCGGAAGGGGATTTGGCCGATGGTGGCACGCCAAAATGATGCCATATTTGAAGCCATCGAAACGACACCGTAGGTTGCCCAAATCCACGAGCGTGCCCGAGTCTACAAATATTGCAGATAAAGGGGTGGCTTCAATCCACAAGCCTTCCCACCATTATCAAAGAGAACTTTTTGAGGAAGTTCTTTTAAATATTTAAAGATAAAATAAAATATGCATCGGTGCCTTTATATCGGCCTACAAAACTTGAAGGTCAAGGAAGAAAGTCAAAAAACCTATCCTAAGCATAAATACAGAAACAAACATAAAACAAATCGTATAAATATTAACTTTAAAACTGAGCTAAATTAATCCTGCAACAGTATGAAAAGTTTTACAAAACCTACCAAAGTTTGTGGATCGGGTCCTCGATTTCTCAACTTGGCTCACTATCAGATTTATAACATGATGTCAATTTCAGATGACATTGCACATAACCAGAACTCTACTGTTATTCAAATTTATCTTCTATACAATATTGCACATGTAAATCAATTATATAAGATAGTTTGCCTTAATTTTGTTTGTGTTCATAATAGTGGATTCAGTTTGTGAACTTACTATAAAGTTGACACCTGTTAAAATCTCTAAGCAAAAAAAAACCCTAAGCAAAATATTCTACCGAAAGAGGAAAAAATATATATATATATGGGTAACAAGTGATGGGAAAACATAGGAATAACTTTTTGCAAACATAATTAGACGTAATGAAAAAAACATTTGATTGGGGAAATTGGAAAAAAACCAACAGGTGAGACAGGAATAATGGGCAACAAGTAATCAAATTCAGTCAAACGTCACTAAACTCACATATGAAGGGAAAATTCGTAGGAGATGCCTTTATTCACTTCGGATTCAGCAACAAAAGGTTTGGAGCAGCTGGCTACGATTTTGGGCCATCGTTTGGGTTGTTGACTAGGATTCAAGGCCGCTGGCTAGGATTTGTGGTCGCCTGCTAGCTAGGGTTTAGTAAAAGGGGGAGAGAATTCTCTCTGTGGGATATTATGAGGGCTTAGTCTTAGGAGGGAAGTAAATATCTAAGGAAAAATATTAGAGGGAAACAAATTAGAAACCAAACATTAGAGTGTTTTTTCTTTTTTTTTCACAAACCGACAATTTTTTTTATTTATTTAAAAGTTTGCTTTCTTTTTTAAGTCACCATGAATGGTCTATTACAAATAAGTCACATATTTTTGACATTTAATCTAAGGCTAAGTTTTTGACGTTTAATATTAAACGTTGGAATATCATGTCTTCGTCGACATTACCATATATGTCAGGAAATAAACGTCAGTAATTATCAACCTTTAGGAAAAACATCGATTGCTATCAACGTTTACTACAAAACGTCGGTATATCATACGTAAGTTGACGTTAACATAAACATCGGATAAATAAACGTCGGAAAAGCCATATTTTCTTGTAGTGTGTTATTATGGATCATCTAGATGTTGTAGATAATTATTGGGTACTGGATAGCGTTCTACCGTCCATAGTGCGGTATAGGCTGGACGTGGGCTACGCACTCGTGTCCGAATAACCGGGTGTGGGTCATGACATATTTTTATGGTGGCACATGCAGGTTTGTCTTCGCAGCTAAAACGAAGCCGTGGTAGTACTTAGGCTTCACCGTATTACTGCAAACCTGTCTAGGATAAGGATTTGAATCATAGAATATCCTAGGAGTTTTGGTACTCAATCACATATTTGGAATCTTGATACATTCCAGGGATGACCCCAGAGAATCTTACTTCAAAACTCTATTGAGTCTATTTTCATTTCGCTTTTGCTTATCCCGATTTTCAAAACACCTGTCCATTATCGAACCCTATTCTTGCATGAATATAAGTTCTATGGACTCTAGAAGGACAAAAGGTTAGATTCAAATTTATAACCATTTTGGTCGGTAAGAAAGATGATTAGTCAATCTTATATAAGAAGGTCAAGAATTATTTTAGGCTATAGTCAAGAAGTTTTGAATTTTGACCAAGATAGTATATTTGGGACGACCCCTAAGAATCTCACTCTAAACCCTACCTCGAAATCTATTTTTGCTTGATTTTGTCTACTATTCCTTGTTCGTTGATTGAATCTTAGTGTTCGTTGTTAACTTTGATTTGGTAATGAGATAAATTATGGTGACTAAGTTAAGGTATATTCTGATGACATATTTGATAAGGACAGTGTGAAAGGTAAATGTCTGGTTTAGTTATGTAGTCTAGAATTTATCGTAGCCATAGTAGCTGGTATGACAAAAACATAGAGCCTAATTTGGGATATGCTTATCTTGGTTATGGATTTTAGACTTTCTCGCATCCATACAGGTTGGCATGGTGAGAAATCTAGATAACATAATTATAGGATATATACCTTATTTATGGACACTATCGTTTATTACATTTATGCTTACTGGCATGACAAAAATTCTGGATAACAAGATTTCGGATAGACATGTATGGTTATCAGATTATATCTTAAACTGGTTCACTCTGTTATGGCCAGATAAGAAAGATAAACTTCTATCATCACTTTCTTCGTCTTGGTTACTCTGTCCTACTTGCATCCATCAAATTATCTCGTATCTAATTCTGTTAGCTGTACTTTGGAATCTTTTGAATCCTTGTATCTCTACTTGGGAAAGGTCGAAAGTTTCGTAATCATCTAGCTCAGAAAAGACATAATTGTCATCAATTGATGATCATGGTAGGAATATAGGGGGTTGGGATCTGTTGTCCCCATTTTGGTGTACCCAACCATGTCCTCTCTTACAAGAAGAGGTGGACCCTACTAGTTTTGTGAAAAAAAATACTCAAAATTAGTGGGGTCCACCTCTCCTTGTGAGAAGGAACATGGTTAGGTACACCAAAATGGGGACAACATATCCCGTCCCGAATATAGGGCATTGACATTGAGTTAGAATTAGTGGGAAGGAATATGACTAAAAATAAAAACAAATTCAAGAGACCGGTAGTAATAGATTGGAAACGATTACACTTGTTGGAATATTTTGAATATGGATTATTTTGGAAAGGACGTAGGAGGATTTTGAGTAAGAAGAACAATAAAATATATATTAATAGTAAGAACTGCATATTTAGTAGTAGTATTTTAGAACTGAGACGAATGTCAAAAAAAATATAACTTGATCTGGAGAAAATTTGGATGTTATTCATACTAACTCTTGAGATATTTCATTATCAGATTAAGGTTAGAAAACTGAAATTAGGAATTCAAATACATGGAAGGAAGCCTATGACTACATGCGGTGATGATATGAAATTGAACAAGATATTGGTAAGAGAATGACTACGAACCGAGAGAACACAAAATTTTTGAGTTATAGGAAAGACTAGAGACTTTTGGTGGCTTAATTTTAAGAAGGATAATACTTGAAGGTATAAGTTGAAGGAAATATGAACATTAATTTTTTTAAAAAATAATGGAGAATAAATTTTTGTATGGAAGGTGGCATTGGATTTGAGTATTACGAGGGTGTGATTTAAAACAAATTCAAGGGTTTTATAAACCTTGATTCAGGAATTTCGGATACAGGTTAAAGATAAAGTGGAGAAATTTGGACTAAGTTGATAATGGATTTCAAAGTAAAAAAAATGATTGAGGAGTATGCTTCATGGTAGTGCCTTTGGAATTAAGGTCAAGCCTATGGTATTTATAAATGGGTTCAATCTTCATGACTGAACATTATAATTTTTAGTAGTAGTCATATAAGGGTGTGATTTTCATGATTGAAGATCATGGTTGGGCTTGTATGATAAAGATATAATTTGGAAATGATGATCGGATAAACTTGGTAGTAGTCAAAGTAGAGTGAGATGATTTGACTTCCTTCTGCAATCCTATCTTTGATTTTTCTATCCTAGTAGAAGTGTTTGATTTCTCTATCCTTAAATCATTCCTCAGATTTAATATCACTGAAATTTTGATCCTTCTTGATCGTGACCAACCGAATTTGGTCATCTTCCTTACCGTGCCAAGTTCTTGATTACTGACTATACTTAAGTGACTTTAAATCCAATCATGACTTGGATTTCAGTCCTTCACTGTTCATGCTAGACTACGATTATATCCTTCATCGTATCTAAATATTGTTTTGATCGATATTAGATTGACCTTATCATTGATCGTAAAAAATCTGATCGTGCTAGATTTCATGTCATTATCGCTCGTGCGAAAAACATCGATCTAATTCCTAATAATGCCTAAATTCCCTTCTAACCATGGTTATATTTCATACCGTTCTTGATTATACCAAATTTTCATATTTGGTCATGCCTAGATGATCTGGCACGACTAGACGACTTTGAATCCCATGATCATAATTTTAACGATCACGACTATACGTATTAATTTTTGCCTCTAAATCATGCCTAAAAATTTTCGTCCTTGATCACGACTATCCGATTTGACTATGAACTTTATCATGTCAGAATTTGAGTTTGATCATGTCGGAATATATTTTTCTTTGTGTCTAAATTTTGATTCTCTAGTCGCTCATGCTATAATTTGATTCTTAAGCATGCCTATGTTTTAATCTTCTTCGCAGCTTTATCCTAAACGTATTTAAGTAATTCTAGTCATCCCAAATTTCTTAAGAGCGTCCCAGCCTTGATTTTGCTCGTGATGAAGTGGTTTCGATCCTTAGCAAATGATCGTACCAGACATTTCATTATTCCTAACGATGCCCAATCGCGTCATTTTCGTATTTGACCGTGCCTATATAACCTTGAATCTAATCTTATCAAGCTTAGATCATATTGATCATTCTATACTTAGACCTGATCCTAATTACTTGATTGTAACTGAACGATTTTGATTTTTTTAAATTGCGACTTCGCGCTTAAATTACTTAAATTTATTTCTAAATTGTGCCTGAACAATATTATTCTATTACGATTTTATCATACCAAAATCACTAATCATGCCTAAGTTATTTTGAATTTGATTTTCGCAATCGCATCAAGCCATCATTCTTTGACCTTGCCTACGCTATTGACTAAAGTCACTGTAACACCCAATTTTCCAGAAGAGGGTAATTTTGAAATTTTGTAATTATAATTATTATTTAATAATATTTATTTTATATTAGGATTTTTGGTAATTTTTAATTATTTTTAAAACTATTTAAATCATGACTTATGATTTTGGTGTTTGACTAGTGTAACCTTAGGGCATAGTCATGTGATTAGGATGTTTGACTAGTACATTCTAGCCTAGAGGGTATTTTGGCTATTTTAGGATTTATTTAAATTTATTATGATTTATGGGCATTTGTGTGATTTTTATATTAATTAAAAATGGCTATGTGTTAAGTTAGTCATGACTAGTTGAGACTTGTAGACTAACCTAGAACCAACCCTAGTTGGTGACCCTAGCCTAACTCTAGTTAACCTACTTTTAGTCATTGGGAATTAGTTTTAAGATAGGAAGTATTACTTAAGAGAAGTTAGTTCATGACTTATGGTTTAAGTCAATGACTTATGACTTAGCAATTTAAAGCCTAGTGTTTAAGCCATAGGCCCATGAATTAAGCCCAAGACCAATCCTAGCCCACCCATGGCAGCCAACATAGGGATTCCCACCCCTATTTAATGCCTCCTTCATTTAGGGTTAGCCTCTATTGGAAATAGATCTCAAGCTTAAGAAGAGGTAAATCCCCAACCTTAGAAATTCCTAATTAATTCATTTTAGCTCATTTTTAGTCCTAGTCTTTTGCAATAGGATCTAATTTATGTTTATATACTGATTTTGGAGGAGCACATCAGTTTGTATGCAATTTGGAGATTTGGAGTTGCCATTTGGAATCCCCTCTTTGAAGATTTTCTTGAGTTTTGATACTCAATAGGTAAATCATCTAAACTCATAGTTTTTCCTTATTTCTTTGCATATAAGGTTAGGTTTTAGGGTTTCCTAGCTGTCCCCGAAATTTGGGCACAATTCGTGTCCATTTCGTGTCCATATCGGACACGTATCATAGTGATACACTAGGTGTTTGTAGAAATGCCACATAGGAATTTATTTTCATATTTTTGAAATGTAAATACATGGATTTGTAGATCTAGGTGTGTGTATCAATGTTTGTGAAGGTTGATTGGTGTTTCGTGTCCGTTTGTGTCGGGTTTTTAGCCCTGGACACGCAGCACGAGCCCTAGGCTGTGTCCTGCATATCGGGGGCTAGAACTCTAGACACAGGACACTTCAAGACACTTTTTTGTGGAGAGCACGGGGCAACGACTGACACCATGCTCCCAAAATTTGGGAGCATGTCGTGGAGTACACGCGGCGCAATCGCGCCCGCACTGGCCGCGCGCTGTCGCGTGCAGGCGTCTGAACACGTACACTGACACGCACAAACAAGTATCGTATCTACTGTAGACACGTCGTGGACATGTGTCAGGCTATCCCACGTGTAGCCCTATCCTAGGCGACCACGTAGGTGTGTGCACGTGACACGAAGTGTCTTGTGTCGTGTCCTACACACACGTGCACGCGTGCACGACACTGTGCAACACTGGGTGCACCCCATGTGTTTGCAACGTGTTGGACACGCCTGTATCGTATTTTCTGGACGCGTGAGGACCCTCAAGACACGTGTATATATACTATACTAATTACCAACCATTGTTTGTAATTGTTATGATTAAATTAGGGTCGAATGCACTGATTTCCAAATCAGGGCTGATACCAACTGATACATGTTCTGAATGAGTTTTTTTTCTGAGTTGATTGCTGTTCACCTGTTTTTAATGGTGATTGAATGTTAGTTAGACTCACCCACATGTGTTAGGGTTAAAGTTCATGCTGAATTCGAATTGGGTAAGGCTATGGGTTGTTGAAATCAAATTTTGGGTGCTGTCAAGTTGTTTGTTAATCCTGAGAACTGTTATAATCTGGGAATGAACTGATAATATAGGTAGAGTTTTCTTTGTATATTGAAAACTGAGTTTTGGTTGATATTGTTAATTGAATTTTATAGGAATGATTATATGTATATAGATGTATATTAGCTGATATTAATATGAGTTTTTCCTTGTGCAAAACCTGGAAATTAATCCCAAGTACACTGAGAACACAATCCTGTGGCACACACTCTATGACCTACACACATACACCCTATGCATTCCTGAGAATTGGTGTTAACCCACACAACTGAGACTGTCATCTGATTCCAGAATTTTAATTGATTTTTGAATGATCATTGCTATGCAATTTCTCATGCATTGTTAGTTCACTGATTTTTAGAATTCATGGGTGGTTCGAATTCGAATTGGTGTTAGGTTTTGGATTGGGTTGGCTGAGAGCTATATGACACTATCAACAATTCATTATTCACTGTCAGCCCCCCCCCCCAAACCTGAGTTGATTTCCTTTCCCTTAAACTAATTCGAATTCAAATTGATTCATGGGATGGGAGTGAACTGTCATTGGGTTCAAATAAAGTTTTCATGTTTTGATACAATAGTCTAATACAAGAAGCTGAAATGGATTTTCTGTTTTTAATTTGTTTTGTTATATGTTAGATGTTGTTATGGTAGGATTTAGTTCACTTACATAACTATAGATGAAGGGTAGGTTACTTAATATGTTATTTGATATGCATGAGATTCCCTTAATAAAATTCTGAGAACAGTCTAGCCTAATTCCTGAGTTTTTAATGCCAAAACCTGAGATCTCCTCCTCTAACTGTCAAATGATTTCCAGATTTTCCTTTCCTTCCTTAAAACTGAATTGAATTAATATTGTTTCATTGCATTGACTGTTAAATGGTTTCCTATTCCGTCGGGGGTTCTAGATTGCTTAGGATACTCATTCCCAGTTTTCACATTGTGTATTGCTCACTGTTTGCCTAATATTATTCACTGTTTTTACAATATATGATCCCTATAACACTGTTTTCAGTTGCCATATGCACATACATTCAAGTTGCCTGCTCTCTCACACTCTACACACACACACAACTCTCATGTACCCTCTCTCACTCACATTCTTGTATATACACACACAACCATAAACCTGTGACACTCTTGACACTTCACACACACCCTCTACTCCATGTTACACCCACTCACATCACTCATGCACACACACACATAGCCCTCTTTATATCTATATATATATATATATATATATATATATATTAAATGCCATGTTATATATAGCTAATGTGTAGTGATGCATGCCTATATATATATATATATATATATATATATATATATATATATATATATATATATATATATAAAAATATATATATATATATATATATATATATAGTTAGTTT